>CAWUFW010002556.1:0-20000 GCA_963921515.1 Calotriton arnoldi | reverse complement strand
TAGGTCCTAACTATAACTACCTACTGGCGACCGCCGGAGGATATATATGTGTATATGTATATATAGTAACTTATTTGAAATAGTGCTGTCAAAAAAGCACTACCAGTTACATATCACACCCTTACCATTCTCCTGCTGAATACATTTGCTACACTTGTTCTTCGTGTGACACTCTTATTTGTCACAATTCGTATAACTTCAGCCATGTAACACTATGGCAGCAACCCCACTCTGAAAACTGCTCCTTCACCACTGCACACACCAAACATTTGTGTGGTTTAAGCGTACCGGGTTTTCTAGGAAAGGTAATTTGTTTAATACTTCTGCTAACTGATTAATATTAATATTAAAAACCTTTAGAAATGATAATGCTCGCCTCTATGTCTTTTAAAAATCAGTACTTTCCTTCATCAGATAGCTAAGAAAATCTGTACTTTTTCTCAGTTTAACACAACCACATCTGTCTCTCCCAGAGAGCCGTAAAAATGTTGCTGGGAAGTGGGGCCAAATATTTATCTCCTGTCCAGTGCAAGCCCAGTTGTGTCAAATCACATGCATGTGCACTGGCACTTAACTTCACGAGCTGAAAGAGGAAGTGTGCATCAGATCTTGTGTTCAAACCTGCCAGTGCAAACAAAGCAGATCCACATTCAGGAAACAGTGTGTGTTTGTGCTCTACTTTCTCCTACCCAGCAGATTGGTCCTGGTGGTCCTACAGCACCACGAAGCTAAGGCATACATGTGCTCAATAAGGTGTGTGCGCACAGCGACTCGGGAAATATGAGTAAATGCAACTTGTCCTCTCGTCGTCGAACCTCCACCACCTGATCAATGGAGGAAGATAACACCTCTCATAAGAAAATGACCACTCTGAACAGCCTTGGACGTCAATTCACCAAAATGCCAGGGGTAGCGGAAGTGACTTCACATGCCTCTTGACCTTCACTTTCACTCACACATACATATGCTTATACATACACACACATTCACACATACACACACATAGACACACATACACACACTGCCTACACATGCACACGCATTCACACATACATACACTCTCTTACATAAACACACTCAAAACTGCAAGCACACACACAACATACATTCATTTAAAAACTTTTTTTTACTTACCTCAGCTGCCAAGGAAAGTCATATTTCAGCTATTTGTACTAAAAAAAAATGTAATATTCACTAGTAGTATAAAAAAAATTGACAACAAACGAGGTGAGTGAAGCCTCCACCGACGTCCATAAGGATGAGCTGCTTCTGTTCCTGCCACTGATTTTGCCACTGCTGATGCGAGGGATTGCAAAGGCAGTGCCAAGAGTTACAAGGGGCATATCAGGGGTCGCAGCAGCGACCCAGGTGACCCCTAAATGACGTCCATGTGAACTGCTCAACCAGTAGTAATACACATACTAGTAGGGGTGGAGGTGACCAGGAATGGACAGAAACCGAGAAGCACTACTTTTATCCTTGCCAATAAATATTGCTACTTTTTACAATTCCCGTACTTTTATTTTTGCTGGTAAGCAAACCTCTCCCTTGCACAATAATCCTTGATAGTCAGGCTAACTAACTTCTCCTTTCAGCTAATTATTACTTTTGAGCTCCCCGAGGATGGAGGTCGTAAACAATGTGTCACAGCCTGTGAAGGGCTGCTTATTTCCTCTTAGGTGGGGGTGAGGCAGACAGGGCTGCAGAAAGGAGATTGCCCTGTTTAAATATACATATCCTCTTCACCTCAGTCCTTATTTTCTAACAACCCCATCATTAAATCTAGGTCGTAAAAGAAATAGGCTCTCAGCCTATGCAGTCAATTCATTTGGCTAATTTAAGATATTTAATCAGGGAGCACATCTGTTGACTGAGATACTCCACATTCAGTAAAATTGTTTATTCTGGTGCATCAGAAAAATGCTACATGTTAAGTAGAATGTTTTCAATCTCAAACAATGAGAAACTGATAGAAAAGAATGAACCAATGTTTCTTGATCACTGAGAATTACTCTGGCTGGCATTTCATGGGGTTGTTTTGTCGTTCGTCTGTGCCATTATTGGAAAAGAACAGCCACATGTAAATTGGTCTTGGCCAAACCCCCTTCACCTAACTCCAGACCAGTCTAGCCTAAACTGCAAGGCCACATCCCCTTTGCATGGCCTAACTGCATCTTACCCAAGGCCTGTTCTACTGTAAGGTACTCTCAATTAAAACCTCATATTCCTACATATCATGTAAACTTTCAATTCATTTTTCCCTTCTTCTCATATGGTGCGCCCTGGAGACATAGCTTTATCTGTCACAGCAGTCAGGTGGTGGAATTCTTAACCTCTCTATCTCCATTCTCAATCTTCACTCCTGGCCTTCAGGACACAGTTACATCAAAGGCAAGTATCACGTTGGGAGATTTAGAGCAGGCGCGTGCTGGGCTGTTTATTGTCCAGCCCCTCCACCTCAGTTACAGCTATAGCCTCTTGCCGGCAACATGACCACCTCTGGGCCAGTGGTCAATGTCGTGTAGAGACAGCACGACAGGAACTTCTCTCAGCCCCACGAGCCTTTCGCGGCTGCAGAAGAAAGAGGAGCTGCGCCAGCTCAATGAACGCTGGACCCCCACAGCTGCACTAAAACTCATTGCGCAAAGATGCACCATGTTTATAACAAATATCAGATGCTAATACTGCTCAGGTAAAAACAATTAACCTGTCGATAGTTCCCCGTGCCCGGAGGCAGAGTGCTGAGCTCAATCTGTAGCTGTGCACGCTCCATCACGAGCGCGCACCTGGCGTCAGCCAATTCTGGGGCAGATTTACAAGCCCCTTGCGCCACTTTTGCGTCACTTTTCCCATGTTAAAAGTGACGCAAAAGTGGCGCAAGGGGCTTGTAAATCTGTCCCTCTGTCTCTCTGAGCTGGCGTAGCCGGTGAGCTCACGGGTGCGCACCTCCTTGCGCTCCGTCACCTGCAGACAGAGGGGCTAATTTACAAGCCCCTTGCGCCACTTTTGCGTCACTTTTCCCATGTTAAAAATGACTCAAAAGTGGCGCAAGGGCCTTGTAAATCTGCCCCCGAGTCTGCTGCTTACCGACTCTAGGCTGGGAAGAAATACAACTGGAGGATTGCAACTGCATTGAGCGAAGGGGACTGGATTCAAGCAGCGAGGGTAGTCTCTTTGAATCGGGTGGCAATGGCGGGTAAATGATGTTTCACTTGGGTCACTTGCCTGATTTGTTTATTTTGCTGTGGGTTTCTTCTTTCCATTGAGGGATGTCGCTTTTTTCCGAATTGCTCGGCTGCAGCTCAAGCTGAGTGTTCCTGAGTCAGTTTCACGCTCAGAGCGAGGGCGCACTGCATCTTTCCCCCAGAGCACACCCAGGGAACTCCTTACGGGCTCCCGTGCCCTTTGTGCACTCTCCAGTGCTCCTGGGGCCAAAGCAGCCATCCACATCGGTGTGCCTTTATGATGCGAAATCCCCAGTGTGCTGAGGGATTCCCCGAAATCGACCTACATGTATACTTACAGATGAATTTGCCGTGTTTAAAGTGGTTGTCTGGAATTCTTTTATTTTTCACACTGTTTTTAATCTGGAAATGTCCACTCATTTTGTATTGGACTAGCAGGACTCGAGTACAAGAATAACAAGCATTTTCAATACAATAGGTCTCGCTTTTGCGAGCATTTAAGCGATTGGCATTGTAAAATGCCTTTTATTTATGTGTTTTAAACCCAACACATATATAAAAGGCATTGTTATTTTTAATGGCAATAGCTCAAACTCTCGCAAATGCGAGAGCACTTTAATGTTGGCCTCGTTCATTTATTTAGACGCTGCTCACGGTATTCAGGTTACAGTGAGTAGCGTCTAAACAAAGGGGCATGAACAATATTAAAGTGAAAGCGCATATGGTGCGCTTTCACACAAAGTAAAAATAAAATAAGGAAGGAACGTTCCGCGCCGCCGCTGAAGTGAAAGTGGCCCCCGCTATTAATTAAGAAAATAAATAAGCGCGGCCGCTAATGTGAAGGCAGCTGCCTGTAAAATAAATAATTAAATAAGCGCGGCCGCAAAACTGAAAGTGGACCGCACCGTAAATTAAATAATTGAATAAGTGCTGCCGCTATATTTAAAGTGGACCGCGTAGTAATTGCAAAACAATAAATACAGTAGTAAGAGTGGGGTGTGCTGCAATGTTGTGGGTGGAATAGGGGAAGAGCATTAAGGAAAATAGTCCTCACCAACTTATAAAGCAGAGCATGTAACAACACCAGTAAAAGGTCCAGTCCTTATGGGCGGTAACTAAAGGAGACAAGGCGGTACCAAGGAGGGACTAACAAGCCTCATAATGAATCGGAAGTCTGCGTTCACGAAGGACAATGGCGCAAGCCAATTAAAAATAAGGGCGGAGAGTGGGAGGGGGTTCTAGTGCATACCCTAATACAGCATGCCTCGTAGAGCGAGCAGCGCATGCGCGCTGCCGCTACGCTCGACCTAAAAACAGAAAAGGGATCACTGACAGAATATCGACCACCACAATATCGACTTACACAAATATCGGGACATAAATATAGTTGTCAAAAATATCGACCTCCTATCTTTATCATGGTAAGTACAAAAATATTATTAAAAAAATATTGTTGTAAAAAATATCCATGTACAAAATATCGTGTTCTTTATATGTATAAAAAAATTGTAAAATAAATTAAATAATAAATGTAACTTTAAAAAATTATTTAGATTTATTTGTAAATTTTAAGAATTATAAATAATAAATGTAATTAAAAAAAATTTAACAGACATATACAAAATATAATATATATATATTTACTAAAAACAATTGAATAATAATTTTAATAAATTTTAAAATGTTATAAATGAATTAAAAATGATAAATAAATATATATATACATACACCTGTAACATAAAAATTATATTATAAATTAAAATATTTAAATATTTAATAATTTTAAACCTACATTTTGCACTACATTGAGTGCAACAGTAGAGAAAGTGTTGGAGAGCGGAGGGGAATAATTTACCATTCCCACTCCAATGAGTGCAACAGTATGGAAAGTGTTGGATAGCGGAGATGAAAAAATTACTATTCCCACTCCAGCAAGTGCAACAGTAGGGAAAGTGTTGGATAGCGGAGGGGTAAAAATTACTACTCCCACTCCAGCGAGTGCAACAGTAGGAAAGTGTTGGATAGCGAAGGGTTAAAAATTACTATTCCAACTCCAGCGGAGTGCAACAGTAGGGAAAGTGTTGGATAGCGGAGAGGTAAAAATTAGTATTCTCACTCCAATAGTAGGGAAAGTGTTGGATAGCGGAGGGGAATAATTTACTATTCCCACTCCAATGAGTGCAACAGTAGGGAAAGTGTTGGATAGCGGAGGGAAAAAATTACTATTCCCACTCCAGCAAGTGCAACAGTAGGGAAAGTGTTGGATAACGGAGGGGTAAAATTACTATTCCCACTATAACAAGTGTAACAGTAGGGAATGTGTTGGATAGCGGAGGAGTAAAAATTACTATTCCCACTCCAGTTAGTGAAACAGTAGGGAAAGTTTTGTTTAGTGGGGGATAAAATTACTATTCCCACTCCAGTGAGTGCAACAGTAGGGAAAGTGTTGAATAGCGTAGGGGATAAAATTACTATTCCCACTCCAGCGAGTGCAAAAGTAGGGAAAGTGTTGGATAGCGGAGGGGAAAAAATTACTATTCCCACTCCTGCGAGAGCAACAGTAGAGAAAGTGTTGGATAGAGGAGGGGTAAAAATTACTATTCCCACTCCAACGAGTGCAACAGTAGGGAATATGTTGAATAGCGGAGGAGTAAAACTTACTATTCCCACTCCAGCTAGTGCAACAGTAGGGAAAGTGTTGGATAACGGAGGGGATAAAATTACTATTCCCACTCCAGCGAGTGCAACAGTAGGGAAAGTGTTGGATAGCGGAGGGGGGAAAATTAGTATTCCCACTCCAGTGAGTGGTACAGTAGGGAAAGTGTTGGATAGCGGAGGGGTATAAATTACTATTCCCACTCCTGCAAATGCAGCAGTAGGGAAAGTGTTGGATAGCGGAGGGGTAAAAATGACTATTCCCTCTCCAACGAATGCAACAGTAGGGAATATGTTGGATAGCGAAGGAGTAAAACTTACTATTCCCACTCCAGCTAGTGCAACAGTAGGGAAAGTGTTGGATAGCGGAGGGGATAAAATTACTATTCCCACTCCAGCGAGTGCAACAGTAGGGAAAGTGTTGGATAGCGGAGGGGAAAAAATTACTATTCCCACTCCAGTGAGTGCAACAGTAGGGAAAGTGTTGGATAGCGGAGGGGTAAAAATTACTATTCCCACTGAAGAAAATTCAAATTTAAAAAGAAACAAAATATAAACTACAATACAAAAGATAATTAAAAAGCAAAAAACAAAACATATATAAAAATATAAAAATTACAAAACATAGAAACATATTATAATGTTAAAAAATCTAAAAATTACATACAAAGATTAATTTTTAAAAATTTTAAAATAATTTACAAACAAATAATTTGTAATAGAAATTATTTATAATCAAAAACATTAATTATTACATAAATGTAATATTTTTTTCCTACCCTATAACACCACACAATTTACAACACACATCTAAATTTAAAAAAAGTGTACCTCCATAATTAACACAATTAATTATCAATTAAACAAATATTATTAATTAAAAACACATTAAAACAGATACAAATTAATGTACTAACCAAACATTACACCTATAGAACCAAAATCCACAAACAAAATTAAAAAAAACAATTACCAAAAATATTTATCAAGTAATAAATTAATATTAATGATCAAGTAATGATTAATTAATTTAAACTAAATTACTTTCCACCCTCTACCCCAATAAACACCACGACACACACCTAAAAATAATGACACAATTTCCATAACTAATTTAACATTAATAAATTAATATCAATTAACCACAAATCATTAATTAATTTAAAAAAATTACTTCCCACCATTTACCACTATAAACCCCACAACTCACACAACAAAATAATTACACAATTGCCATATTTAAATTTTTATTAATTAATTAGCATTAATTAACAAATAATTAATTAACTATAAATAAATTACCTCCCACCCTATTCCCCTATAAACCCCACCACCCATTTCTAAAAACATGACACAATTAACATAATTAATTAACAATTAATTAATTAATTCAATTAACATAGCAAATTATAAATAATTATTAATAAATTAATTCCCACAATTAACACTATAAAATAAAATTAAATAAATATTATATAAAAATATTAATAGGTGTATAAAAATTAAATTACTTCCCACCCTACTCCCCTATCAACCCACAACCCGCTCCTAAAAAATGTCACAATTAACATAATTACCAATTAATTAATAACAATTGACAACCAATTAAAAATAATTATAATATAATTAATTCCCACAATTAACAGTATAAAATATTAAATAAATAAATATTAATTAATAAAAAATAATATTTTAATTATAATTAAATTACTTCCCACCCTATTCCCCTATAAACCCACAACCCGCTCCTTAAAAAATGACACACTTAACATATTTACCAATTAATTAATTAATTAATAAAATTAAATGCCAATTATTAATTAATTAATAATAAATTAATTCCCACAATTAACACTATAAAATAAAATAAAATAAATATTATATAAAAATATTAATAAATGTATTAAAATTAAATTACTTCCCACCCTATTCCCTATAAACCCACAACCTGCTACGGAACTAAAACGCAAAATGTAATTAAAATAAAATTATTAACTTCTAAAAATGTAACACATATAATAAAAAACAAAAGCAATACTTAGACAAAAAAATAGAGCACATACATTTAAAATACAAACTAAAATACATAACACTAACTAAAAAACGATATTTTTAACAACTATGGGGCCCATTACGATACCCGGCGTAAAAAATCCGCCAGGCATGGAAGCGGCAAAAATCCGCCCGCACACACCGTCTGAACACCGACCACGCCATTACGATTACACAAACCGAAACCGCCATCGGCGGAAAAATCACACAAAATACCGCCCGCCATCGTCCGAGTCGGAGTCAAACCGCCCGCCACGGACGGAAACACGCACGACAACACAAAACCGCCCGCCTCACGGCCGACACACCGCACGTGAGATTACGATCGCACCGCCATGAGCGCGGAAAACTACAAATATACCGCCCGCCAGCGCAAACAACGCCGATGAGAATCGACACGGCAGAAGCCATGGCGCCCACGCCCCTGCACAGAAACCATCCGCTGACAAAAACAATCGCACACAACATGGCCAACAAGTCCACACAGCAAGGCACGCACAAATACACAAGCACAGTACACATCCCGAAAACACCCCCTGGACAAACAAAAACTACAAAGGCCAGAACACCAGACACAACACACCTGAAAACAACAGACCATGAGGACACACCCACATAGGTAAGTACAAAAGCAGCACTCCCACAGACCACAACCCCTTGCAACATTGCAAACTAGAGAGGAGAGGAGAGGACACAGTGACACAGCAAGGACAGCAGCACACCACAGAAACGCACACATCACAACCACCACCACCACCACCACCACCAAACACCGGCACCACAAACCCCTGCACATTACACAACACACACCGCACCAGCACCACAAACACCATGGCACCACAAAGAATGCCCAAGTTCACGCCCATTGAGCTGACGGTCATGGTCGACGAGATCATCAAGGTGCACCCACAAATCTATGGGAACATGGTCCAGCACACACCACTAGCCACCAGAAACAGAATGTGGAACCGGATCGTAGACCAGGTCAATGCAGTCGGGACCCTGCCCAGGAACAGAGTCGAAATAAACAAACGGTGGAATGACGTCAAGAGCCTGGTCAAGAAGAAGGAGACCAAGAACAGAGAGCTGGCAGCCGTCACTGGCGGAGGGAATCCCGCGCTCTTCAAGACCTTCAAAGCGTGGGAGGAGAAGGTGCGAGTCATCATACATCCCGAGATCCTCGCCGGATTAGCAGGGGGAGTGGAGGCTGGTAAGTACAAACTAATGTATACCAGCACACCGCTATGTACTCACATGCACTACCACCATGCCACAGCTCCCAGGGACAAACACCCCCATGTCCAGCACACAATACACAACACATCACACACACATGCAACAGACACCACCACACACAGCCCAAACAGAACAACTGTAAGATGCGTGGGGACATGTGTACACTCAGCCAGCCACGTAACCACCAACAGGTCCCCAAATATGCCAGAAGCGCCACAACGAGCACCCACCACACCCATGTGTCCGCCACAGCTGCACTAACCGACAAGTAACAGGTAAGTGGCAGGAACACAAAGTGCAGTGGGTGGGAGGGTGGACAGCCCAAGTACAACACACACCAGGCCCCTAGTCCCACAGCACAGCAAGGAGGAGCATCCCCCACACCCCACAGCCACGTGTCAGCCACCGCAGTGCACAACGACAGCCGAAAGGTAGACATCACGGTCCACAGCAATCGGTGTCAGTGGGTGTCCAGCCACCACCACGACCCACAACACCCCCCCACCCCCACAGACCTGCAACATGGAGCACCCCCGCTTAGAACCATGTGGCATCCAGTACAGTGCACGCCCGAACAACCTGCAGGTGGGAAACTGGACAGGGCTGGATTACTGGAGGCATGAGGACCGTAACACGACCAACACATGGGACATGTCACGTAGCAGACGAACACGCAGCACCGCCCACCGTCACGAACAAGTGAACAATGTGCACACGGACATGAACCACAGACTCACACCTCACATGACCCATCACAGACACAGCAACACCCAAGGAGCCACGTCTGCATGCACAAGCCACACTGAATATAGTACCACACGGCAGCCACTGTGCAACCCATCACACACAACCGAAACACCATTGAAGTCCTGTCCATGTAGCCCCTACTGCCTGTCAACCACACACCCCACAACTACGCCTATGTAAGACAAACAACACTAGACGCAACAGAGCGGAACAACATAAATGCACACGAACACCACTGAACCCATCAAACACACAGACACACCATGCACATACAACATACCATCCATCCCATCCGTCAGCCCCAGTCTCATGAAAGGCATGTCATCCGCACAGCTGCCACACATACAGCAGTCACGCTAAGATACATGCCCATGACCAACCATGTGCCAGAAGTCAATGAAGCGCACGACACACTGTGAGCAACAACACACAACATGGGCCACACCCCCCACGAGCACTGCAGTGATGCACATGGCACAGGGCAGCACGCACACCAAGGAGATGGGACAACTGCAATACGTTGGCTGGCACACAACCATCACTCACTCATAACGATGCGTCCAATGCCATGTCCAGTAATCACAACAGACAGCAAATATGCAGGCCATGTCAGGCATGCACACACCTCAGACCATGCACTGTCATGCTGCCACAACACATGTCACGTTCGGCACCCATGGCTCACAGCATGTACCCCAAAAGCATATTCCCTCCCAAATGCGAATCTGGGGCATGGCCCCCATGTTGCCATATGCGTTCCTAAGCGTCCCATTTGAACCCCAAAAGCATATTCCCTCCCAAATGCGAATCTGGGGCATGGCCCCCATGTTGCCATATGCGTTCCTAAGCGTCCCATTTGAACACCAAAAGCAAAGTACAAACCAGACCCAGGATGGGCCAGGAGCCCGCATACACCAGAGTCACAATAAGTAGGGGCACAGCAACACACCCATCGGCATGGCCAATCCGTCCCATGCCACATGTGCACAGCACACAGTCCCATTGCCAAGCACACACAACTACAAATGGTACAGCCACACACACGCCTCCGGGAAACCCATGTACGAGATTGCACGAACTGTTAATGTCAGACGACAACTACATACTTCGCCAGGTGCAACACAATAACAAATCTCATTCTCTCCACAGGTGACGAACTGCTGGATGCTGGGGATGGAGACAGCAGCCAGCACAGCCAGCCTACAAGCCCCCAACGAGGACACACGGATGTGGAGGATCTGTCCTCCTCTTCGGACACGGACCACCAAGCAGGCCCATCTGGTGTGGCAGGGCCCAGCCGCTCCCCAGGACCCCTCCTACCCACCAACCCATCATCCAGGGCTGCTGAACATTCCCAGCCCCCTGCTGCCACTGTCGTAGCGGCCACACCCACGGTCATTGCGGCCACACCCACGGTCATTGCGGCCACACCCACGGTCATTGCGGCCACTACCACTGCCGCAACCGCCACCATCGCCGCACCGACCACCACCGCCGCCACCACCACCACGTCTTCGCTGGCACCAGCCCCAGCGCAGGTGGTGGCCCGGCCGACTGGATCCACCCTGGGAGCCACAGCGAGGACCGTGGTGAGCAATGTGGCTAGTGGGCAGGCCGGTGGCAGCAGGACTGGTAGGAGGAGCAGGGTCAGGGAAACGCCAGCCTCCCTGGGAGCCATGCCCTGCCTCAAATGGCCAGAGTCCTTGGGGCCTATGAAGAGGCCCAAGGACAATGGGCCAGGTCAGCTACAGACACGCGTGAGGTGCTGGGGGTGCTGAGGTCCATGGACGCCCGTATGGGCCAACTCGTGGACCTCATGGGCCAGCTGGTGGTGGCGGTGAGGTCACAGCCAGGGACAGCAGCTCCCTCCGCCACCACCTGCCGGGGCGCAGGGTCGAGCAGCAGTGTCCAGTTCCCCTGCGTCCACAGCCAGTGAGCACACCTCAACCACCAGCATGTCGCAAGCAGGCACCCCCTCGCAAACGTGGAAGGGGCCGTCCGAAGTGGAAACAGATCTCCCGGGAGGACTTCGCACGCTCCAGACGCAAGTGAGGCAGCCAGCCAGCCTTCCTTGACCACCCACTGCATTGACTTGGACTACGATCCCACTCCACACAGCCATCTGGATGGCATGTGTGTGTTGGACTATGGACATAGAACCAGTGGGTACACCCTGAGCATCACGCAGCCATGACCGACAGCTCATTGTCACTGCACGCACCACTTTTGTCATCACCTTACACACAATCACATGTCACAGTTTGAAATAAATGCACCTCTTACACAAACTGCTGTTTGTGCCCTGTGTTTTATTTGTACGGAATACAACGGCCACCTTGGGCGGAAAGGCACCTGATGCGTGGCATGGCAATGGAACCGGAGGACCTGTAGGGACCTAGGGGTGGGAGACAGAACAGGAGCACATTCAATGAGTGTGTCACACACCCATCACACAGTACATGTCAACAACTACAAGCAATGTACACACATCGCACAGAGCAATAGGGCACAATGCCACAGCCACCAACAGTGGCATACTACCCTGGCCATGGAGCGTTGACACACAGCACGCAGTGAACAAACGGCCACCCTGACACAGCACACACACACCTGCACAGATACAGCCACATCAGCCGTCGTACATGGACACTCACCGTCAAGTGAAGTAGTGGGCGATGAGCTGCTGCCGCACATTACCAGCTTCCTCCTCTCCGCTGTCCTCCTCACTCGAGCTGTCCTGGTCTGCGGGCTGGGGCCCTGGTTGATCTCCGTCATCCACGATGAGGGGGATCTGCTTCCGAATGGCCAGATTGTGCAGCATGCAGCACGCCACCACTATCTGGCACACCTTCTGTGGGGAGTACGCCAGCGCACTCCTCGGTGCGGTCCAGGCACCTGAACCTGGACTTGAGGAGGCCAAAGGTACGCTCGACCACACGTCTGGTCCTCCCATGTGCCTCATTGTAGCGATCGTCTGCTGGGGTGCGAGGATTCCTCAATGGACTGAGCAGCCATGCCCCATTCGGGTACGCAGAGTCACCTGGGTGTGAGGGACACAGAGAACCGTTGCTATTCCAACTGGACAGGGGACAGCATCGCACAACCAGCACGCTACACCACTCCACATACTCACCGACAATACAGCCACGATCCTGTTGCAGATTGGACATCAGTCGTGGCAAGATGCTGTTGCGCATTATGTGTGCGTCATGGGCCGAGCCTGGGAACTTTGCACACACGTGGGTGATCACCATGTCCGCAAGGCACACCACTTGCACATTCAGGGAGTGCGTGTGCTTCCTGTTGCGGTACAGGTGCTCAGTGGCCTGTGGTGGAACAAGGCCAACATGTGTGCAGTCTATGGCTCCAACGACGTGTGGGATTCTGCCAAGGGCATAGAATGCACCCTTCACTGCCGCCAATTCACGAGCCCTGGGGAAGCGGATGTACCTGTTTCGGCACAGCATCATGGCTGCCAGTACATCCCTCAGCACCTTGCTGAACATGGGCTGGGACATCCCTCCTCCACTGCCCACTGTGTGCTGGAATGACCCAGTGGCGAAGAAATGCATGGCGGCCATCACCTTAGCCGTGGGGGTGACAGCTGTCGGATACACCCTGCGGGGACGGAGATGGGGTTCCAACATGGCACACAGTCGATGCAGGGTTGGCCTGTCCAGCCGAAACTTCCTAATGACCTCTGTATCGTCCATGTCCGCCAGCAATTGGTATGGGCGGTCAATGTTCGGTCTCCGCCTAGGGAATATGGCAGTGGACACATGTCAAAGCAACACAACACATAGCAATTTCGCATACACATCACTGACATGACTGAGCAAGCACATGAGCCACAGCCCAGCTGTCAAGCTGGGACGGCACGGCCACAATACACTTACACAGGTCTCCCAACAATGGCAATGGCTAGTGATACAGACCACTGCCATGTGCATGCACATGGGGATCTAGGCCCCAATGACTTGCGGGGCGTGCTGATGGGGACTGACTGCATATTCGCTCAAGCGGCAACGCCACGGCAACATGAATGTCTGCTGAGCATGGAACTGCTTCCGAGGCTGGATGAGTATGGCACACGACTGACGACGATGTGGGCACAGGCTGAGCGGCCAAAACAAGTGGGACCTGTGGCACGAGGGGATATGAGACAGTAGTAGGTGTCAGCACTGCACCCTATGTACAGCACTGTACGGATCACACCTCCCGAAACATTGACAGGTGTCCACATTGACAGCCCCATGCCAAGACGGCTGTGTGCTTGCAGTCACACGTCACAGGTGAGAGGTTACATTGCACGTGCCAGGTGGCAGACGTACATAGTGGGAGCTGGCATGTGTGTGCATGTGTCTCCTGTTCAGGATCCACCAGATGGGCGCTGACTCTGTACTGACCATTGGACACAGCATGTTCCGTGGAAGGCTTGTGTGTGTGGGATGGTGGCACTGGATGTGCCTCCGTTGGGTGGGGGCCATGCACAGGGCGGGTACGTCGATGATTGCGCATTGTTGGTCACGGTGGGTGCACCCACTAAGATGTGTTGCCCTGTGTTCAATTCCTATGTCCGCATGATGATGGACTGTAGATGTGGGCAGACTACACATTGGTCGATGTGCTGTCTATATGCATGTGCCTTCACACCAGGCACAGCTGCCCCTGCACATGTGACCCCTGCTGGACTCGCTGCTGGGTCTGTGGAGCTGATGCACCTTCTGTGCGTGGGGCGGACAGCTCTCCTCACTTCCCTCATTGCGCATGTCATGACTTTGCCGCAGGTGACATGGATCATGGAGGGCCCACATGTACGCGTGGGTAGGCTACACATGATTGTTCACTGGTCGCCACCCCCAGTCAGTGTTTCGAATGGGAAGGTTGTCGTGCTGGTGGTATGTTCGATGTGGCGGATGGGCGGGCCTAGGTGCGGGCTTACATTCCGGACATGGGGGTAGTTGGATTGGCGACTAGTTGCAGTACACACGGGACACGTCTCTTCCTTTCCACATCTGGGTCATCCCTTGTACTCACTGACAGTGATACAGTCATCTTCGCCCCAGCCCTCATGTCCTCCCCTCGCTCCCCCAATATGCATGTGCACCTGCGAGGCTAGCGCTTGCACAGGCAGCCCCAAGCTCGCACCAGAGAGGGCAAGGAGTGTATGTGTGGGTCCAGTTGCACGAGTGGGCTGTCTCAGGGTATGATGTGTTGCGGGACGCCGTCCACCTGCGTGGTGCCCCAAATGGAGACCCGGCCTGCATGGACTATGCATCACAGTCTTCGCCTTCCGGATCCGCCACCTGCGACACCCAGTGGCTGTGGCTGCCCTTGCGGCCAGGCCGCGTCCGTCTGTGACTGATGGCCCACACATTCACTCTTTGGCCTCTCTGGGGAGGGCTCGGGGTGGTGGCGCACGCGCTTGCACTTAGTCGCAATGGCATGTGGCGTGGTTGGTATAATGGGCAATGGATGGGATGGTGCGAGCCACCTCCCGTGACGTCAGTGCTGCTCGTGCTGTGGTGCGTCCCCCTACACTTCCATTTGACTTGTGCCATGCTAGACGTTGAGGTTCTATTGCCTGCGTGATATGACCAGGAGGAGCGCGAGGAGACCTCTCACACACCATGCTCCACTGCCATCCCGTGCCCTGTATCGCCTGTGCGGATTGACTATGTTGGGGTTACACCTGGTCGACTGGGGCTGTGTGTGCCTTGTCAAGGGGCATGGCGGGCGCACAACAGGATCCAGCTTGTCCACAGAGGGTGGGCTGAGGTGCGCCTGGTACCGCTTTGTACGTGTGCCCGGCTGCTGTGCACACACGTGTTCACTCCCCGACAGGTGTCCTCTCACAATGCCCAGGGAAGCGGTGGTGTACTGTTCATGACCCCTCCCAACACGGCGTGCTCCAACTTGGCATGTGCGCATCTACCCGTCACACCCACCCACCTGAGCACTGCGTCCATACGACTTCACACGACACATGTGTGTCTTCCACAGTTGTGCTACTCATTTGCGTTGACATCCAATACCAGTGGACTACATGGTCATGTCACGACTGCCGTGTACTTCACATACTCTCATCCTCTCTCATTCGTACTTGTGAAATGAGTCAGCGGAGACAGTTTTGGTTTCAAACATTATATTGAGTCTTCTGTCCTCTGTGATGCAGTATAGTGGACACTACTGGCAGCGGAATACATGTTGAGGATATACTGAGCATGATTGCAAATGGGATAGGGTGTGGGGTTACATGTGATTGGCTGTTGCATGTGGGATGTGGGCTTCAGAGTTACATCTGCTTGGCCAAGGCTGTGCTAATGTACATTTACGTATAGCTGCGGAGCTGCGGACTTTGACACAGACGGTATACATGTAGCCTACCAGACCGCTTGGCATCATGGGCACAGTCCATCTCAGTTCCATGTGACAGGTTTGCTGCGGTTGTTCCTCATGCACGCGTGCATGTGAGATGACATCAGGGCATGTGCTTGCGTGCATGCAGCGGCGTGCCACTTGTTGTTGCACTGTGGTGGTTACTGGACATGTCACAGTCACTGGGGTCGTGTTGTTGTTGTATGCACTTGTCGTCCATGCAAAGGTCCTGGTATGGGATTCCCGGGCGGGGGTGGGAGGGGTGCAGCACCCACAGACTCCAGGCGACCTATTCATGTCCACTGAGCGGTGTGTGTGTCCATGGGCGCTGGATCCATGTCGTGTCCTGGTTGTTCGTGCAGTTCCGTCCATGTGGGTGCGATACACAGACCCCATGCCACTGCCTCCCACGATGCATGCGGTGTTCCTGGATGTGATGGGGAACAGTGTGCATGTCCCGGTCATATCCGATGTCATGGCGATGTCGTTGATGGTGTGGTTACAGTTGCCGGTCGTTTGGTATGGCTGTTGTGGTGGTGACTGGCCAGATCCGTGCGGAAGCTAAGCATGGGTGCGGGGTTGGACATCATAGGTCAATCGGGAACCTGCGTTGTGGTCCGACGAATTTACAGGTTGTCAGGTATGCGATGCCGCCCAGCAGGGCTTCCATGTCATTGGTGGTGTACATGTTTGCCAGCCAATGTAGCGGATGGTGGCTGTCAAGGTGTTGTTCGTAAGTTGTCCCTTGGAGGACCATGATGGGGCATGCTGGGTGACATTCGATGTAGCTGTTCTCGATGATCCGTCGTGTGGAGGCACAGTGGTCCCATTTCAGTGCGGGTGCGATGTTGGCCACATACGCCATGCCCCCATAGGCAGAGCAGGCCCTGTCGTGTGCGTCCAGAGGGAGGAGTAGTGGTAGCAGGTCCGCCTTCAGACATGCCGGGTTGGAGAGGCATATCTCCACGGGATGCTGGTAGGGACACCTCCGACAGTAGAAGACGGGCATGACGCAGCTGAACAATGTGATGCGGTAAGTCAGTCGGTAACTTACGTTCAGCAGGGACAGGAGATCGCATCCCAATATATGTATCAGGTTGGTTTTGTACAGCTTGAGCTGTCCGGCGTAGTTGGGTAGGTGTGTTGCGGTTGCCATTTCGCAGCGGTGCGTTGTGGTGGCGTGCTCCGGCTGTGTGTGCAGTCTGCAATGTGCACGCTCCGAGGTTGCTGTGAGCTCTGTGTAGTCGTAGGGAGACAGGACTTGTGTTCTGTTGGCTTGTTTGGAGGACACGGGCCCTCATCCCACATGCTTCTCAGACAGTTCAAGGTCAGTGATGTGTGACTCCTTCCAATTAACTTGCATGTGGCCGACATGGGGGAGTGTTTTCTTTTTCTTCCCCGTCCGTTGTGTGCTTCTGTGATATGCGCTATCTGCCCTGTGGTCGGTCTCCTCGGCATGCCTGTGTTGGTCTATTCTTGGACAATGGCTGTATTCACCGGCTTCTGTCGTAGGGCTGTGGTTTCGGAGTTGGAATGGAAGGTCATTCAGTGCTGTCTGCTCTCCCTTGTGTGGGCGGCAGGCTGCCTTTCCGCTCTGCGTTGGGCCTTGTGTGTGAATGTTATTCTTGGGCCACCTGTTGTCGGTCCCCGGGCTCTTTGGTGTTCCGTTTTATATGTCTTGTTCATATGTGCAGGGTGGTATGGGTGTTTCAGTGTGGTACTGGCGTTCCTCTTCCCGAAGGGGCCCTGCTTCTCCTAGCTGGTGTTGCCGCCGCTGTGTGCTACGCCATGTTTGTTACACTGGGGTGTGTCCTGCTGTTGCGTGACTTCACTGACATGTGTGCGTCGGTTGTGTGGCGTTGGGTGTTGTCCGTGAATTGGGCGTTGGGGACATGTCTGTGGCAGGCCTGTCACGTGTCATGTGCGTTCGGGGTGGGGCTGATGTGTGTGCTGCTTGGTTGTGTCCCTGTGTCTGTGTGCGACGCATGCATGGCGCTGCGGTTGGCCTCTGCGTTGTGCGCATGTGTGGCGGCGTCATCGCCGCTTTGGGGCCGTGACGGGGTGGTTGGTTCCTAGTCCCAGGTGGTGTGTACACATGTGTTACGCGATGTTACGATTTGGCCTGTGTGTCATATGTGGATGCAATGGTGGATGTGTAGTGTACACGCGCTGGTGGGGGTTGTCCGCTTTTTCCGCCCTTGCACTGTGTGCGCTGTTTGCGTGCACTTGTTGTGTGTGTGCCTACCTGCGTCTCCGCGGTACGTTGCGGCCCTTGGTGGTGCATCAGCAGGAGCATGGGGAGGGCCTGCAGTGCTGGATTCATGCTCGGGAGCCGCTTCTTCGTTGTCCGTGCTCGGCGTCCGTGTTACCGCTTCGGTTTGTCGTACGGTATCTCTTGGCCGTGGGAGCCGTTTGTTTGCGGCATCGTAATTTATACGCCGGGCGGGACGTGTTTCGCCGGACGGTGTGTGTCAATTAGCTGCGCCGCTACGTGTACGGGCGCACTTTGATGGCGGACGGTGTTGCTGGCTTGCCGGCGGTGTTTGGCCTACTTTTCGCATCGTAATTGGGCGGGCGTGTGGACTGCTGCGTGCCGGCGGTAACTGGTGGTTTTTGCATCCGCCAGCACGGCGGTAGTGCTTCCGCCCGACATCCTAATGGGCCCCTAAGTTTTTTAAAAATATCGTTATAGTATTATTCTGTATTAAAATATTGTTTTTTTTAATGTAATAATAGTTGTTGAATATTGTAAAAAAAAAATTTGTAATATAAATTTTAGGAGCGGGATGTTGGGTTTTTAGAGGATAAGGGTGGGGAGTGTTTTAAAATAATGAGAACTGGATTTTTTAAATTTTAAATATTTGATAATTTAAAATATTAATTGTTGTTTTAGGAGCAGGATGTTGGGTTTTTAGGGGATAAGGGTGGGGAGTGTTTTAAAATAATTCAAAATCAATTTTTAAAATTTTAAATATTAGCAAATTTAAATTATGAAATGTTGTTTTAGGAGTGGGTTGTTGGGTTTGTAGGGGATAAGGGTGGTGATTGTTTTAAAAGATTTAAGAAATAAAATTTGGAAATGTTAAAATTAATTTATTCGAAATTATAAATTTGTTTTAGAATTGGGATGTTGGGTTTTTAGGGAATAAGGTTGGTCAGTGTTTGAAATAGAATGACATTTTGTATAAATTAATTTAAAATTTAAATTGTAAATTTATAAAATAGAGTTATTATCAATGGGATGTTGGGTTTATAGGGGATGATGTTTGGGAGAATTTAAAATTAGAACAAATTAAATTGACATTCTTAGAAATAAATTTGAAATATTTAATTTATGAGTGCAAATTTGTGTTTATAGGGAAGAGGGCTGGGGAGTGTTTTAGAATATAATGTAATATTTTTTAAATTTTAGATTTTATAAAAATATTAGAAACATTTGCTAAATATTTAATGTACTTAAAATGTAATAATGAATGTGTGTAAATTTTAAAAATTAATGGGAATTAGAATATAAAATGTTAAATACATTTTTATTTTAAAGTAATAAGAATGGTAAAAATATTGGTGAAAAAATTAATTTAAATGTTTATTTATTAACTATATATAGTCCATGTATTTGGGTTTATTAATAGATACAAATATTGTATTTTATGTAATTTATATAATGAGCAAACAAAAAATGAAGTTGTTTTGTTTCATAATATTTATTTATTGTATATTATTAGTAATATTTAATTTTTAAAAATA
>CAWUFW010002554.1:1800000-2163368 GCA_963921515.1 Calotriton arnoldi | reverse complement strand
ACACATTGAATGCAATGGGCCGGTCGGAGGCACCGATCGGTCCATTGCAGTTCAACGCGCACAGGGGTACAACGCGTACCCGCACACATTGAATGCAATGGGCCGGCCGGAGGCACCGATCGGTCCATTGCAGTTCAACGCGCTCAGGGGTACAACGCGTACCCGCACACATTGAATGCAATGGGCCGGCCGGAGGCCCTGATCGGTCCATTGCAGTTCAACGCGCTCAGGGGTACAACGCGCACCCGCACACATTGAATGCAATGGGCCGGCCGGAGGCACCGATCGGTCCATTGCGGTACAACGCCGCACAGGGGTACAACGCGTACCCGCACACATTGAATGCAATGGGCCGGCCGGAGGCACCGATCGGTCCATTGCGGTACAACGCGCACAGGGGTACAACGCGTACCTGCACACATTGAATGCAATGGGCCGGCAGGAGGCACCGATCGGTCCATTGCGGTACAACGCATCACTGTACATGTGACTGGCATATGTCAGCATGCCTGTCTCAGATGGACATATGCCAGCCACAGATAGCTCCCAGGGAGTGAGGGGCACACCTACATCACGACAGCCTGTCCAAACTTTATCATAAGGCATGTAAGGATGCATTTCCTATTGTGTGTATGTTGGTGTACATGTTGTCCTGTGGGTGTCACCTGTGGGCAGCCACCCCCAGGCTGTGCACGTGTTCATGGGGACAGGATCCTGGGTGTTACGTGTACATGACCACTGTGATGTGCAACTGTTCATATCTGTGCATGTGCCATGGTCACATTTCACAGTGGTGTATGTGTATGTCATGTCACATACCCCGTGAGTCCCATGTGGGACGGTATGTTTGAGCCAGGGTGTCCCAGTGGCACAATAGTGATGGTCCTCCACAGTCTTTGTGCATGTAGTGTTTACAATGTCTCTGATTTCATGTGCACAATGGGAGACAGTCTCCACATCCACGTTGTGTGTGCATGGACTCTGATGTTGTGCGTGTGTGTCACAGACATCCATGTCTGTCCTGCCGTGGCAAGTGGGGCCACTACCTGTGGGGGTCATGGTTGTTTTGCTGTGGTGTATACATGATACTCCATGTAATGCCAGTGTCCATGTGGCATTACAGGGTCCCTGGGAATGTACCTGTCGTTGAGCTGTGGTGCCTGGGGCACATCTGTCCTCACATGTCACTGTGGGGGTTATTGTGACACGGCAGCAGGAGATGGGAACTGTGACACGGCCTCATGATATCCAATGGGCCAACCTGGGACTAATTGATGCCACCTGTTGGACCGTGTTGACAGATGTTGGCCATGTATGTACCATACATGTCCTTCCGGTACTGCACACTTCATGTAGTTGTGCCTCATAATGATGTATGTTGGGATCTTGAGTGTGTTCAATGCCGCATATGTGGGGTGACTGACAATCTTGCTTACTTCTCCTCTGCACTGCAGGGCTCCTGCTGTCCATCGGCCATTCCCAGACCTGGCAACGATGGTGGAACGGGACAGCATCCGACGGTACCGCTTCACCAGGCAGCTGATTGAGGATTTGGCAGTGCAGTTGTCCCCACATTTGCAGCCTGGCCGGCCGTATCCTACAGCGCTGACCCCCAAGGTGAAGGTGATGGCAGCCCTACACTTCTTTGCCACTGGTACCTTCCAACATACTGTGGCGACTGCTGGTGGGATGTCACAGACCATGTTCAGCCGTGTGCTCCGCGATGTTTTGGCGGCAATGTTGCTCTTCCTGAACCGGTACATCTATTTCCCTAGATCTGCGACGACTCACTGACGTGAAGAGTGACTTTTATGCCCTGGGGAGGATGCCGCATGTAATTGGCTCCATTGATGGGACACATGTGGCTTTGGTACCACCACAGGCCCAGGAGCAGGCCTACAGGAACCGCAAGCACTACCACTCGGTCAATGCACTGGTGGTGTGTCTTGCAGACATGACCATCACACACGTGTGTGCCCGTTTCCCTGGTTCAGCACACGATGCCTTTGTGATGGAGTAGTCGCATCCCCAGGATGATGGCACAGATGCAGAACCAGCGTGCCTGGCTTGTCGGTGTGTACTGACTTTGTGCCATTGTGTGTGATCTGATCTGTAGTATTCCGCCCACTTTTCCAAGTCAGCTAATGTGCACTTGTCTGTCCGTAGGTGACTCGGGATACCCCAACATGCCGTGGTTGCTGACACCCCTCAGGAACCCTGTGACACCAGCCCAGATGCGCTACAATGAGGCACATGGTCGGACCAGGAGAGTGATTGAGCGGACCTTTGGTCTCCTGAAGAGCCGCTTCCGCTGCCTGGACAAGACCGGAGGGTCCCTCCCATATGCCCCTGCGAAAGTGTGCAAGATTATCATCGTCTGCTGCATGCTCCACAACCTGGCAGTGCGGAAGGAGTTGCCTCTCATCCAGGATGACAATGACCAACATCCGCCACCTGTGGAGGATCCTGGCCTGGACCACGATGCCAGTGACGATGATGATGATGATGGTGATGGTGATGTCCACACACAGCTCATCACCAACTTCTTTAGCTGAATGTGAGTATCCTGAGGTGTCATGTCAATGATGTGAGTTGGCATGATGTGTGGGTGGTGCTCTGGTGCTGTTGGAGTGTGTCCATGGGCTACTTGACTGGATGTGTGTTGCGATGTGTGGTGACAGGTGGGCTGTACTCCCCAACAGTGTTGACATGCTAACTTGGTTCTGGGTGGGTATCTTGTAACATGAATTGTGCATGAGTTTTGCTGTTCTGTCCTGTACTCCATTGCTTTTGACTGTGTGTCATTTCTGTCCTTCACAGGGTACTTTCAGATTCGTTTGGTCAACTGTGTCCACCGACGACGTGATTGCACATCCAGGCTGATAGCTGTTGTGTCCCTACAGGTGATGTGCGCCACACCCATGGACTTCCTTCCGTCTACAGTTGTTGACTGTGTGCCCGCTGCCAGGTGGGATTACCTTGCATCTGTAGTGGTTACGGCATGTTGCAACTGTGTAATAAACCTGTGCTTCACTTTGTGATGTGCGTTGTCTGTGGTCACACATTTGACTGCCATTTGCTTACTGCACCTGTGGGCTACTTGACTACAACTGGGAATGGGTGTGGTGTCTGTGCATTGCACCGTCTTCCCTGGCAACATCAGTGTAGGCAATGAGTCAGATGGCCTAGGTGTGTATGTGTTGTGTAGCCCTGGTGGTGTGTCTCCCTCATGTGTGTCACGTTGCCTGTACTCACATGCCTGTGTTGTCCTTGCTGTTGCAGTTCGCATACACAGTGTAATTTTGCAGTTCATCATCCCCATAACAGCACCCACGTTGGAATCACGACAGAGGCAAGTATGGTGTATTAGTGTGTTTATTGTGATACATTTGTGTTAATAGTGCATAGGATGGGTTGTGCTGTACATAAATCTTGCAATCCCAAGTTCCTAGGTGAATTGAAAGTCCTGGTAGACAGGATCCCCAGTATCGGGGCCACAGTTGTCTGACACATTGGTCCAACTTGTACTCCCCATGCAATGTGTGGGAGTAGTGTTGCCGTCAACAGGGTGAACAGTCTGTGCACAAAGGCGAACATCCAGAACAGGTTCAGGCTTCCTGGGAGTTGCGCTTGGCCATCGGCCTCTCACTTTTCCCTCCTCGGACGACCCCTCTTCTTGGGGGGGGCCCCTCAAGTACAGGCTGCTGCGGTGCAGGGGACTCTCCGCCAGAGTCCTCCTCCCTCCCTGTGGCAGTTGCAGTTTGTTCGGCACCAGATGTTGTTGGCACACAGGGAGGTGTGGACTGGTTGCTGTTCATCTGGCGGAGGCATTGTAAAATGTCCCTGTGCACCGCCGTCATCTCATGCAGTGCATCCCACTTGAACTCCACGCGGGACATGTGTGAGTCCACACAGGACATTTGTGACTCCACGTGGGACATGTGGGAGTCCAAGCGGGCATGATGGGCAGCCTGCTGCTGTTTAATGTCTCTTAGGAGCCCCACTACCTGGCTGAGGTCTCCGGTGCTGGACTGGTACGCATCAGCTATGCGTACCAGTTGTGGGTCATCATGCACATCAGCAACGTCTGCAAGCAGCGACCTCTGTCTCCCACCACCCCTGCTGACATGTGCAGTGTGTGCAGTGGCACGCACAGATAACCCTGGTCCACCTTGGGGGTTGGTGGTGGTGTCCATGGCCCCAGGTTGGTCCAGGGTCACTGTGCTGGTGTTGCTCCTTGTTCTGTCCATGTCTGCAGGGATGGTATTCGTGGTGACAGTCGTTGGAGGGGTGGGCGCAGGGGGTGCAGCTGGTGGTCCTGCTGGTGCTGCAGCTGGTGGTCCTGCTGGTGCTGCATGTTGACTTGCACCGGATGTGCCAGGTTGTTCTTCATCGTCCGAGGAGGACAGAGGCTGTACGACGCCAGTGAGCTCGGCATCCTCTTGAGCCTGGGACTGGGACTCCTCAGCGTCTGCTGCTGTGTCCCCATCATCACCTGTTTTTGGGAGACACAAACAATGTATGTTATGTTTCTGCAGGCATCAATGGTTGACACACATGACAGTTGTGACTGTGCCTCTGGGTGCGGGCCTGTACATTGCATTGTCCTAAGTCGTCACAGTCAGGGGTTGATATTGGTGTGGCACATTGTCCTGCATTATTTGGGCATTTCTTTGTATTTTCTGGGGTGTGAACATGGTCTGTATTGGTTGTGTTTGGTTGACAGCCGGCCCTCCTTCCCACCCACCCAGCCAGTCAGTTATCCCACCATGGAACGTGCTTGCGTTGCAGGGAGTGTAAGTTGTCTCTCAGGATGTCAGTCAGTGGTGTCCTGCTGTTTGTTGGTGCACATTTGCCAGCAGGGCCTTGTGCTCCCCACAGCAGTAGCCAGTGTCAGCCATCTTGTGAGTCCTTCTCCACTCCCTGTGATGTGAGCATGGTTCAGGGTGGTGTTGATGGGACAGTTGTGGGGGTGAGCTATGTCTGTGACTGTGACTCCCATCATGCTATTGCCTCCACCCCACTTCCCAGCATTCCCATGCTTCCTTCCTTTTGATTCTGCTTCCCTGTGGGGTGGGCTGGCTGTGCTGACAGGATGGCTGGGAGTGTTGTCCTGGCAGTTGTTTGGCTAAGAGTCCCAAGAGTGTCCCTGTGCTTCACACAACATAACCCAGGGTGGTGGTTCTTTGTGGGATCTTGTGTTAGGATGGGGGGCATTGCATTCTACCAGGTGGGTTCTGTGGAGTTTGTGTTGGGGGGTGTGAGGGGAGGTGCTTGTGACTATGGTCAGTGCTGCAAGTCCCCTTCCCACCCAGCTAGACAGATATCCCACCATGGAACATGCTTGCATTGCAGGGAGTGTAAGTTGTCTCTCAGGATGTCAGTCAGTGGTGTCCTGCTGTTTGTTGGTGCACAGTTGCCAGCAGGGCCTTTTGCTCCCCACAGCAGTAGCCAGTGTCAGCCATCTTGTGAGTCCTTCTCCACTTCCTGTGATGTGAGCATGGTTCAGGGTGGTGTTGATGGGACAGTTGTGGGGGTGACCAATATCAGTGACTACGACTCCCATCATGCTATTGCCTCCACCCCCTTCCCAGCATGCCCATGCTTCCTTCCTTTTGATTCTGCTTCCCTGTGGGGTGGGCTGGCTGTGCTGACAGGATGGCTGGGAGTGTTGTCCTGGCAGTTGTTTGGCTAAGAGTCCCAAGAGTGTCCCTGTGCTTCACACAACATAACCCAGGGTGGTGGTTCTTTGTGGGATCTTGTGTTAGGATGGGGGCATTGCATTCTACCAGGTGGGTTCTGTGGAGTTTGTGTTGGGGGTGTGAGGGGAGGTGCTTGTGACTATGGTCAGTGCTGCAAGTCCCCCTTCCCACCTAGCTAGCCAGATATCCCACCATGGAACGTGCTTGCATTGCAGGGAGTGTAAGTTGTCTCTCAGGATGTCAGTCAGTGGTGTCCTGCTGTTTGTTGGTGCACAGTTGCCAGCAGGGCCTTGTGCTCCCCACAGCAGTAGCCAGTGTCAGCCATCTTGTGAGTCCTTCTCCACTTCCTGTGATGTGAGCATGGTTCAGGGTGGTGTTGATGGGACAGTTGTGGGGGTGACCAATATCAGTGACTACGACTCCCATCATGCTATTGCCTCCACCCCCTTCCCAGCATGCCCATGCTTCCTTCCTTTTGATTCTGCTTCCCTGTGGGGTGGGCTGGCTGTGCTGACAGGATGGCTGGGAGTGTTGTCCTGGCAGTTGTTTGGCTAAGAGTCCCAAGAGTGTCCCTGTGCTTCACACAACATAACCCAAGGTGGTGGTTCTTTGTGGGATCTTGTGTTAGGATGGGGGCATTGCATTCTACCAGGTGGGTACTGTGGAGTTTGTGTTGGGATGTGTGTGAGGGGAGGTGCTTGTGACTATGGTTAGTGCTGCAAGTCCTCCTTCCCACCCAGCCAGCCAGCCAGTTATCCCACCATGGAACGTGCTTGCATTGCAGGGAGTGTAAGTTGTCTCTCAGGATGTCAGTCAGTGGTGTCCTGCTGTTTGTTGGTGCACAGTTGCCAGCAGGGCCTTGTGCTCCCCACAGCAGTTGCCAGTGTCAGCCATCTTGTGAGTCCTTCTCCACTCCCTGTGATGTGCGCATGGTTCATGGTGGTGTTGATGGGACAGTTGTGGGGGGGCAATATGTGTGACTGCGACTCCCATGATGCTATTGGCTACACTGACTTGGCCAGCATACACAGAATTCCTTCCTTTGAGTGGTCTTCACTGTGTGTTGGTGTTGTTGTGGTGGCTACATGTGTGGATGTGTTTGTTAGTTCTATTTGTGCCACTGCCTAGCTGTAGTTGTAGTTGTGTTTGTACATGTGTTGGCACAGTTGGATGTGACTTTTTTGATGGCATGTGTTGTGTTTATCTGACTGACATACACATTTTGGGATGATTCTGTTCTGGTTGCTGTGTAATTGCTATGAGTGCATGGTTTGACTCTCCCCTTGACAGTGATGTGTGTGTTTTGTGGCAGTATATTGTGTACATTTGTTGTGTACTCACCAGGCTCTGGGATGTCCTCTAGTCCATATACGCTCACTGGCGGAAGGATGGCCCGCACCTTCTCCTCCCAGGGCCTGAGGTATATTGGCTTGGCAGGAGGGCCACTGCCGGTGTATTGGCTGTTGATGTAGTCTTTCGTCAGCATTTTCCGTACCCTCCTGCGCACGTCATACCACCTGTTCTGGATGTCGGTCTTTGTGCGCCGATATGGTGATTGTGCGTTCACCCTGTTGATGATCCTCTCCCACATCTTGGTTTTCTGCGACATGGGGTCTGTTGGACCAGTGTGCCAAACAGCTGTGGCTCCACCCTGAGGATCTCGTCTACCATGACTTCCAATTCACTATCTAGGAACTTGGGATTCTTCTTGGGGGGCATGGTGATGGGTGGTGATGGTGGGTGATGTGTGTGTTGGTGTGCAGGTGAGGGTGTGTGAGTGTGTGTTTTGCTGGGTGTATGTGAGGTAGGTATTTGTTGGTGTGCTGATGGTGTGTGGCTTGTGTGAGGGATGAGCTGTGGGTGTGTGGTTGCTTTCTCTTGGGTGCTGGCAGTGGAATGGCATTTGCAAAGGCTCATGGTTGTGATTTGTGTCCTTTATATAGGTGGAGTTGTGGGTGTGTCTTTGTTCTCTGTCCCCACCCACCCCAGTATTTATTGGCTTGGTAATTGCTTGTTCGGCCTTTTTTTGGGTGATTTTTCCTTTGTGCTGTTTGTGTATGTTGGAAACGTTCTTATGACCGAGTCGGACCCTGCATTGGTCTCGTACGGTGTTCTCCGTTTCGTTCACGCTGTGTTTGTGCAGTTTTCTATGCTGCGTATGCGTCGGTCGCGGTGTATTGTGTTGCTTCGGCTCGGTTTTGTATGCGTGTCGGTCGTACGGCTTGTCCTCCGTCCGACTCGCTCGTGGTTTTCGCGCCTTGCATCGTACTTTGCGGTTTGGAGTTCGCGTGTACGTTTCGGTCGGATTTGTTCCGGGTGCGTGTCGGTCGGTTGGATTCGCGTGTTTTTCCGGCCGGATTGCTGTTTTCCGTGCGGCTCGGTCGGTCGACTTGGTTTCGGTACGTGTCGGTCGGATTTTTCGCGCTTTGCATCGTACTTGGCGTGTCGTGCGCCACGGGTACGTGTCGGTCGGTATTTTTTCCGGATCCGAGTCGGTCGGTGCTTTTTCCGGCCCGAATCGGAATCGACCCCTGACTAGGGAAAAAGTACTATTCTAACTCCACCAAATTTATACCTCAGGGCAGATGCTGGACCGTGACTAAAAGCCAAAATTACTATTCTAACTTCACCGGGTAATTTCCTCAGGAGAGGTGCTGGACAGTGACTAGAGAGCAAAACTACTAATAAAACTCCATCAAGTACTTATCTCAGAATTGCTGCTACACAGTGACTAAAGTACAAATGTAATAGTTTAAAGGACCAAATATTTAACAAAACAAAATGCTCAAATTCATACAATACATATTTTTCAAAAAAATGTATAACATGTATTTTGTTCCTTATTTAAACAGTTTCACCTATCTACAAAACAACTAAAAATAAACACAGCTACAGGATCTATCCTAAACAACAAAAATAAAAATATTCACGTAAAGTATTGTAAATATCAACAGTCAATAATAAGAAAAACACACATTTATGAAAAACTAATACATTGCATTTTTCTTCTCACAACAGATACCAACAAAATCGACAAAAGAAAAATAAACCTACAGACTACTTCAAAAAGATTCAACAACTACCAATAAAATCCCTCAGAAACAAACAACTCCAAAATTTCAAGGTCAATAAATAATACTTTTTCAACAATAACAATAAAAAAATTCACAGGTGAAAGCTAGTAACTAACAATACATATTTTATTTTCAACAGAGAATAGAACCTATATTTTTCTCTCCACAGAAAAAAATCACAAAATTGACAAAACTTTTTTCAGTTTTAGGACAGGCAAAAGCAAAAATATAATACAATAGCAAAAACACTTTTATTCTAATTCTCCTTTTTTAACAGAACCAACAACAATGGCATCCCCAGCTAATGAAGCTAACTACTTCAAATCCTGGAGAGGCAACATAATACCAAAGTATGCAGTCTACCTTTATTGTAAGGACAGATTCAGTGAGCCCAGGTGCCATTGGAGGTGTGTGCAGTAGTTCTCATCAAATTATACAGTCAGAACGTTTACTCTTGAAGACACCGTAGTTAGGACAACTGAGCATAACGACTCTGCCTCTGCAATGGAGATAGAAGTACGTGAAAAAATACAAAACAATTAAAGACCTTGCATCCACCTCCAATGAGCCTGTGGCTCAATTTTAAGACAGGTATCTGAAACCATTCCTATGCACATAGCCAGTAGTATGTCCACAATTCTCAATATGAGGAGAATGATTTAAAGACAGGCAAATAATCCCCAATGAATAACACCGCAAACTTATTCTGAATTTGACATCCCCCTGAATTCCCAATCATTTTCTCTGAAGAACCCTTTCTACTGCATGACAACGAAAACCCTCAAAAAAGAATACTAATACTTAGTATGAATCATAACCTTTAACACCTAGAAATAGTGAAATTTGGATGATGGACGGTACTTTTAAATCAACACCACATCCCTACATCCAAATTACACTATTGACGCTAACATAAATAACTCAACTGTCTCATTAGTATATAGTGTACTCCCTGATAAGCAATCCTCAACATACATTGCATTATTATTATTTATTTTTTTATAGTTGTATATAGCGCGAACTCGACTTGAAGATATCGGGTATAAGAGTGCTTTACATGAGCACCAGTTTCGTTACAGATGGACACATTCATTTTTGTTAGGCGCGGGGAGATTAAGTGATTTGCCCAGAATCACATGAAGTTGAGCGTGATTGCCGAGACTCGAACGCGGTTCCCCAGATTTGATATCGGCCGCCCTAGCCGTAAGGCTACATCCTCTCCCCTATTATTAATTATTAACAGTTGTATAATCCAAAACAATGAATAAAATTCCTAGAAAAGTAATAATTGACTTTGAATTATCAATGATTAACACAATTACAAAAATATATCCTACTACCCAAATTAATTCAAGGATTTGTTTTCACTTTTCTTAGGCAAATTGTAAAATTAAAAAATCATTCATAGTTGAGGACCACTTATCAAACAGTAAACTTAATTTTGAATTTAAAAAACGACCTGCTTATGCTTCGTACCGCCTGACAGTGTAAACGAGTACTACACAGCACTTTCTCAATCACAATATTTTACCCAAAAGGAAGATAAATTGGCACCACTACTACATTATTTTGAAGATACATTGATAGGCCACCTAAGCAGGTCGGGTCACAGGAGGAGACCAAGATTTCCTGTTGAATGGTGGAACTGTTACACAACCTGTTTAGAGGGAGGTGCAAAGACTAACAATGCCATTGAGGGACGGCACAATTCCTTCAGCAAATCAATAGGCAAACTTCACCCATACCTATATCAGTTTTTGGAAATTTTGAAGACGGAACAAAGTTTCCAAGAAATTACACTTGCACAATCACTGTCAGGTAGCCTGAACCCATGTATATCCAAAAAAAAGTAAAGAAATGTCTGAGAGACTAATTGGGTCAAATTCAACAATTTCCTTGATGGTGGCTTAACACTACCTGGACAGTATTGCATACATATTACATTACTAATTTACATTACTAATACTAACTAATATTTACATTGCCTGTTTTAACAATTCTATACAATTCAATTGTAGCTGTCTTCTCTCTTCAACTCTCGGTGACTTTTTAAACAATGTGTCACCAAGAGTCAACAGTAACCCAATAATCCATATATGTACAAATTAACAACCACCAATTAAATCCAGAAAAGGCATGCTTTTAAATAGAAAACAATCATCTGAAACTCAATTATTACAACATTAATTGTGAGTCTAAAAAAATTCACTGTAATAACGGAATTTGTTTTTTACAACTTATTTTCTGTTACAGTATCTTGGAAAGAATTGATACTCCAAAAACAAAATGATTTCCCGAACAAAGCCAGTAGTAAAGAACATCTTTATCAGAAACCCTGTTAATAAAAACATCACCTTAAAAAATAGCACTGTTTCCAAATTGTAATATCCCAAAAATAATGCTGTAGTACTGTATTCTATGCATCCATGTTTATCCTAAAGCCACATGATCTTCATTCCGAGAGAAGTACAAACAGTATAAAAAACGCGTAGGCAAAAAGTAAAAATGATGCTTTTATTTCAAAGAAGTTTATAAAAGTTTTGCTAACTTATCTTATAACTTTTCTAAACTGACTTTGAAAAAAAAAACAACCGTCCCGATGTGAGCATATAAATGCAACCTGCATGAAAATGAAAATAGGATAAAAACACATAAAAAAACCAGATATTACTATCTAACATCAAACTACCTTCCCATTGTACTCTACAATAAATGTAGCCACCTATTTACTTAGTAATCTAAAGTAAAGCATTCTTCCCTGATTGCAGCACTTCCTTGCTTCCTTTTGATCTTGACCGCGACGCTCCACCAACTCCTTGCTTTTGATCTTGACTGCAATGCTCCACCAAAACAGAAAAAAGACACTATTCGCCATTGAACTTAATGGAAAACCATGAGAAAATAATGTATTAAATATGTTACATTACAATAAAAGTGTTTATATTTTTCTAAAATATGTTATATTATTTACTATTTGTGTAATTGTATTTGTTATTTTTATACTGTTTAAATAAATAATACTAATACTAAACCATTCTATTACATTTACATTTTTTCAAACATTGTGTTGAAATGTAATTTTGACAAATAAATGTTCCCAAATGAAGAAATAATATTTTAGAAATTCAATAATATATATTTGGATATAATTTAAAAAAATAGCATCAACTTATTTTGCTTAAATAAATAGCTTTTACTTATTAATAATCAACTACTACAATTATTACCTGAGTATTAATAAACCTCCCCAACAAATACCCCTATATCCCTTACATCCCATCCCTAAATACTAATTTTGCATTTTTTTCTTCAATTTTAATATTATATTTTGCTACATTCCAAATATTACATATTAATGCTGAAGTATTTAAATTAATATCTTAGGGGCCCATTACGATGGCGGGCGGAAGCACTACCGCCGTGCTGGCGGATGCAAAAACCACCAGTTACCGCCCGCATGCCGCAGCCCACACGCCCGCCAAATTACGATGCGAAAAGCAGGCCAAACACCGCCGGCAAGCCAGCAACACCGTCCGCCATCAAAGTGCGCCCGCACACGTAGCGGCGCAGCACAACTGACACACACCGTCCGACGAAACACGTCCCGCCCGGCGCATAAATTACGATGCCGCAAACAAACGGCTCCCACGGCAAAGAGACACCGCACGTGAAAGAGAGGCGGAAACACGGACGCAGAGCACGGACAACGAAGAAGCGGCACCCCGGGCATGAATCCAGCACTGCAGGCCCTTCCCATGCTTCTGCTGATGCACCACCAAGGACGCAACGTACCGCGGAGACGCAGGTAGGCACACACACAACAAGTGCACGCAAACAGCGCACACAGTGCAAGGGCGGAAAAAGCGGACAACCCCCACCAGCGCGTGCACACTACACATCCACCATTGCATCCACATATGACACACAGGCCAAATCCTAACATCGCAGAACACATGTGTACACACCACCTGGGACTAGGAACCAACCACCCCGTCACGGCCCCAAAGCGCCGATGACGCCGCCACACATGCGCACAACGCAGAGGCCAACCGCAGCGCCATGCATGCGTCGCACACAGGGACAGGGACACAACCAAGCAGCACACACATCAGCCCCACCCCGAACGCACATGACACGTGACAGGCCGGCCACAGACATGTCCCCAACGCCCAATTCACGGACAACACCCAACGCCACACAACCGACGCACACATGTCAGTGAAGTCACGCAACAGCAGGACACACCCCAGTGTAACAAACATGGCGAAGCACACAGCGGCGGCAACACCAACTAGGAGAAGCAGGGCCCCTTCGGGAAGAGGAACGCCAGTACCACACTCAAAACCCATACCACCCTGCCCATATGAACAAGACACATGAAACGGAACACCAAAGAGCCCGGTGACCGACAACAGGTGGCCCAAGAATTACATCCACACACAAGGCCCAACGCAGAGCGGAAAGGCAGGCTGCCGCCCACACAAGGGAGAGCAGACAGCACTGAATGACCTTCCATTCCAACACCGAAACCACAGCCCTACGACAGAAGCCGGTGAATACAGCCATTGTCCAAGAATAGACCAACACAGGCTTGCCGAGGAGACCGACCACAGGGCAGATAGCGCATATCACAGAAGCACACAACGGTCGGGGAAGAAAGAAGAAAACACTCCCCCATGTCGGCCACATGCAAGTTAATTGGAAGGAGTCACACAGCACTGACCTTGAACTGTCTGAGAAGCATGTGGGAAGAGGGCCCGTGTCCTCCAAACAAGCCAACAGAACACAAGTCCTGTCTCCCCACGACTACACAGAGCTCACAGCAACCCCGGAGTGTGCACATTGCAGACTGCACACACAGCCGGAGCACGCCACCACAACGCACCGCTGCGAAATGGCAACCGCAACACACCTACCCAACTACGCCGAAGAGCTCAAGCTGTACCAAACCAGCACGATACATACATTGGGATGCGATCTCCTGTCCCTGCTGAACGTAAGTTACCGACTGACTTACCGCATCACATTGTTCAGCTGCGTCATGCCCGTCTTCTACTGTCGGAGGTGTCCCTACCAGCATCCCGTCGAGATATGCCTCTCCAACCCGGCATGTCTGAAGGCGGACCTGCTACCACTACTCCTCCCTCTGGACGCACACGACAGGGCCTGCTCTGCCTATGGGGGCATGGCGTATGTGGCCAACATCGCACGCGCACTGAAATGGAACCACTGTGCCTCCACACGACGGATCATCGAGAACAGCTACATCGAATGTCACCCAGCATGCCCCATCATGGTCCTCCAAGGGACAACCTACGAACAACACCTTGACAGCCACCATCCGCTTCATTGGCTGGCAAACATGTACACCACCAATGACATGGAAGCCCTGCTGGACGGCATCGCATACCTGACAACCTGTAAATACGTCGGACCACAACGCAGGTTCCCCGACTGACCTATGAAGTCCAACCCCGCACCCATGCTCAGCTTCCGCACGGACTGGCCAGTCACCACCACAACAGCCATACCAAACGACCGGCAACTGTAACCACACCATCAACGACATCGCCATGACATCGGATATGACCGGGACATGCACACTGTTCCCCATCACATCCAGGAACACCGCATGCATCGTGGGAGGCAGTGGCATGGGCTCTGTGCATCGCACCCACATGGACGGAACTGCACGAACAACCAGGACACGACATGGATCCAGCGCACATGGACACACACACCGCTCAGTGGACATGAATAGGTCGCCTGGAGTCTGTGGGTGCTGCACCCCTCCCACCCCCGCCCCGGGAATCCCATACCAGGACCTTTGCATGGACGACAAGTGCATACAACAACAACACGACCCCAGTGACTGTGACATGTCCAGTAACCACCACAGTGCAACAACAAGTGGCACGCCGCTGCATGCACGCAAGCACATGCCCTGATGTCATCTCACATGCACGCGTGCATGAGGAACAACCGCAGCAAACCTGTCACATGGAACTGAGATGGACTGTGCCCATGATGCCGAGCGGTCTGGTAGGCTACATGTATACCGTCTGTGTCAAAGTCCGCAGCTCCGCAGCTATACGTAAATGTACATTAGCACAGCCTTGGCCAAGCAGATGTAACCCCACACCCTATCCCATTTGTAATCATGCTCAGTATATCCTCAATATGTATTCCGCTGCCAGTAGTGTCCACTATACTGCATCACAGAGGACAGAAGACTCAATATAATGTTTGAAACCAGAACTGTCTCCGCTGACTCATTTCACAAGTACGAATGAGAGAGGATGAGAGTATGTGAAGTACACGGCAGTCGTGACATGACCATGTAGTCCACTGGTATTGGATGTCAACGCAAATGAGTAGCACTACTGTGGAAGACACACATGTGTCGTGTGAAGTCGTATGGACGCAGTGCTCAGGTGGGTGGGTGCGACGGGTAGATGCGCACATGCCAAGTTGGAGCACGCCGTGTTGGGAGGGCTCATGAACAGTACACCACCGCTTCCCTGGGCATTGTGAGAGGACACCTGTCGGGGGGAGTGAACACGTGTGTGCACAGCAGCCGGGCACACGTACAAAGCGGTACCAGGCGCACCTCAGCCCACCCTCTGTGGACGAGCTGGATCCTGTTGTGCGCCCGCCATGCCCCTTGACAAGGCACACACAGCCCCAGTCGACCAGGTGTAACCCCAACATAGTCAATCCGCACAGGCGATACAGGGCACGGGATGGCAGTGGAGCATGGTGTGTGAGAGGTCTCCTCGCGCTCCTCCTGCTCATATCACGCAGGCAATAGAACCTCAACGTCCAGCATGGCAAAAAGTCAAATGGAAGTGTAGGGGGACGCACCACAGCACGAGCAGCACTGACGTCACGGGAGGTGGCTCGCACCATCCCATCCATTGCCCATCATACCAACCACGACACATGCCATTGCGACTAAGTGCAAGCGCGTGCGCCACCACCCCTGAGCCCTCCCCAGAGAGGCCAAAGAGTGAATGTGTGGGCCATCAGCCACAGACGGACGCGGCATGGCCGCAAGGGCAGCCACAGCCACTGGGTGTCGCAGGTGGCGGATCCGGAAGGCGAAGACTGTGATGCATAGTCCATGCAGGCCGGGTCTCCATTTGGGGCACCACGCAGGTGGACGGCGTCCCGCCACACATCATACCCTGAGACAGCCCACTCGTGCAACTGGACCCACACATACACTCCTTGACCTCTCTGGTGCATGCTTGGGGCTGCCTGTGCAAGCGCTAGCCTCGCAGGTGAGCATGCATATTGGGGGGCGAGGGAGGACATGAGGGCTGGGGCGAAGATGACTGTATCACTGTCAGTTAGTACAAGGGATGACCCAGATGTGGAAAGGAAGAGACGTGTCCCGTGTGTACTGCAACTAGTCGCCAATCCAACTACCCCCCATGTCCGGAATGTAAGCCCGCACCTAGGCCCGCCCATCCGCCACATCGAACATACCACCAGCACGACAACCTTCCCATTCGAAACACTGACTGGGGGTGGCGACCAGTGAACAATCATGTGTAGCCTACCCACGCGTACATGTGGGCCCTCCATGATCCATGTCACCTGCGGCAAAGACATGACATGCGCAATGAGGGAAGTGAGGAGAGCTGTCCGCCCCACGCGCAGAAGGTGCATCAGCTCCACAGACCCAGCAGCGAGTCCAGCAGGGGTCACATGTGCAGGGGCAGCTGTGCCTGGTGTGAAGGCACATGCATATAGACAGCACATCGACCAATGTGTAGTCTGCCCACATCCACAGTCCATCATCATGCGGACATAGGAATTGAACACAGGGCAACACATCTTAGTTGGTGCACCCACCGTGACCAGCAATGCGCAATCATCGACGTACCCGCCCTGTGCATGGCCCCCCACCCAACGGAGGCACATCCAGTGCCACCATCCCACACACACAAGCCTTCCACGGAACATGCTGTGTCCAATGGTCAGTACAGAGTCAGCGCCCATCTGGTGGATCCTGAACAGGAGACACATGCACACACATGCCAGCTCCCACTATGTACGTCTGCCACCTGGCACGTGCAATGTAACCTCTCACCTGTGACGTGTGACTGCAAGCACACAGCCGTCTTGGCATGGGGCTGTCAATGTGGACACCAGTCAATGTTTTGGGAGCTGTGATCCGTACAGTGCTGTACATAGGGTGCAGTGCTGACACCTACTACTGTCTCATATCCCCTCGTGCCACAGGTCCCACTTGTATTGGCCGCTCAGCCCGTGCCCACATCGTCGTCGTCGTGTGCCATACTCATCCAGCCTCGGAAGCAGTACCATGCACAGCAGACACTCATGTTGCCGTGGCGTTGCCGCTTGACGAATATGCAGTCAGTCCCCATCAGCACGCCCCGCAAGTCATTGGGGCCTAGATCCCCATGTGCATGCACATGGCAGTGGTATGTCTCACTTGCCATTGCCATTGTTGGGAGACCTGTGTAAGTGTATTGTGGCCGTGCCGTCCCAGCTTGACAGCTGGGCTGTGGCTCATGTGCTTGCTCAGTCATGTCAGTGATGTGTATGCGAAATTGCTATGTGCCGTGTTGCTTTGACATGTGTCCTCTGCCATTTAACCCAGGCGGAGACCGAACATTGACCGCCCATACCAATTGCTGGCGGACATGGACGATACAGAGGTAATCAGGAAGTTTCGGCTGGACAGGCCAACTCTGCATCGACTGTGTGCCATGTTAGAGCCCCATCTCCGTCCCCGCAGGGTGTATCCGACTGCTGTCACCCCCACGGCTAAGGTGATGGCCGCCATGCATTTCTTCGCCACTGGGTCATTCCAGCACACAGTGGGCAGTGGAGGAGGGATGTCCCAGCCCATGTTCAGCAAGGTGCTGAGGGATGTACTGGCAGCCATGATGCTGTACCGGAACAGGTACATCCGATTCCCCAGGGCTCGTGAATTGGCGGCAGTGAAGGGTGCATTCTATGCCCTTGGCAGAATCCCACACGTCGTGGGAGCCATTGACTGCACTCATGTTGGCCTTGTTCCACCACAGGCCACTGAGCACCTGTACCGCAACAGGAAGCACACGCACTCCCTGAATGTGCAAGTGGTGTGCCTTGCGGACATGGTGATCACCCACGTGTGTGCAAAGTTTCCAGGCTCGGCCCATGACGCACACATAATGCGCAACAGCATCTTGCCACGACTGATGGCCAATCTGCAACAGGATCGTGGCTGTATTGTCGGTGAGTATGTGGAGTGGTGTAGCGTGCTGGTTGTGCGATGCTGTCCCCTGTCCAGTTGGAATAGCAACGGTTCTCTGTGTCCCTCACACCCAGGTGACTCTGCGTATCCGAATGGGGCATGGCTGCTCAGTCCATTGAGGAATCCTCGCACCCCAGCAGACGATCGATACAATGAGGCACATGGGAGGACCAGACGTGTGGTCGAGCGTACCTTTGGCCTCCTCAAGTCCAGGTTCAGGTGCCTGGACCGCACCGAGGGTGCACTGGCGTACTCCCCACAGAAGGTGTGCCAGATAGTGGTGGCGTGCTGCATGCTGCACAATCTGGCCATTCGGAAGCAGATCCCCCTCATTGTGGATGACGGAGATCAACCAGGGCCCCAGCCCGCAGACCAGGACAGCTCGAGTGAGGTGGACAGCGGAGAGGAGGAAGCTGGGAATGTGCGCCAGCAGCTCATCGCCCGCTACTTCACTTGACGGTGAGTGTCCATGTACGACGGATGATGTGTCTGTATCTATGCAGGTGTGTGTGTGCTGTGTCAGGGTGGCCGTATGTTCACTGCGTGCAGTGTGTCAACGCTCCATGGCCAGGGTAGTATGCCACTGTTGGTGGCTGTGGCATTGTGCCCTATTGCTCTGTGCGATGTGTGTACATTGCTTGTAGTTGTTGACATGTACTGTGTGATGGGTGTGTGACACACTCATTGAATGTGCTCCTGTTCTGTCTCCCACCCCTAGGTCCCTACAGGCCCTCCGGATTCCATTTCCATGCCACGCATCAGGTGCCTTTCCGCCCAAGGTGGCCGTTGTATTCCGGACAATAAAGACACAGGGCACAAACAGCAGTTAGTGAAAAAGGTGCATTTATTACGAACTGTGACATGTGATTGTGTGTAAGGTGATGACAAAAGTGGTGCGTGCAGTGACAATGAGCTGTCGGTCATGGCTGCGTGATGATCAGGGTGTACCCACTGGTTCTATGTCCATAGTCCAACACACACATGCCATCCAGATGGCTGTGTGGAGTGGGATCGTAGAGCAAGTCAATGCAGTGGCTGGTCAAGGAAGGCTGGCGGAAGGCTGGCTGGCTGCCTCACTTGCGACTGGAGCGTGCGAAGTCCTCCCGGGAGATCTGTTTCCTCTTCGGACGGCCCCTTCCACGTTTGGGAGGGGGTGTGTGGTGGCGACCTGCTGGTGGTGGGTGAGGTGTGCTCACTGGCTGTGGACGCAGGGGAAGTGGACACTGCTGCCCGAGCCTGCGCCCTAGCAGGTGGTGGCGGAGGTGGTGTTGCTGGCCTTGCCTGTGACCCCACCGCCACCACCAGCTGGCCCATGAGGTCCACGAGTTGGTCCATACGGGACACGAATTGGCCCATATGGGCGTCCATGGACCTCAGCACCCCCAGCACCTCCCGCGTGTCAGTAGCAGACCTGGCCCATTGTCCTTGGGCCTCTTCATAGGCCCCAAGGACTCTGTCCATTTGAGGCAGGGCATGGCTCCCAGGGGAGGCTGGCGTTTCCCTGACCCTGCTCCTCCTACCAGTCCTGCTGCCACCGGCCTGCCCACTAGCCACATTGCTCACCACGGTCCTCGCTGTGGCTCCCAGGGTGGATCCAGTCGGCCGGGCCACCACCTGCGCTGGGGCTGGTGCCAGCGAAGACGTGGTGGTGGTGGAGGCGGTGGTGGTCGGTGCGGCGATGGTGGCGGTTGCGGCAGTGGTAGTGGCCGCAATGACCGTGGGTGTGGCCGCAACGACAGTGGCAGCAGGGGACTGGGACTGTTCAGCATCCCTGGATGATGGGTTGGTGGGTAGGAGGGGTCCTGGGGAGCGGCTGGGCCCTGCCACGCCAGATGGGCCAGCTTGGTGGTCCGTGTCCGAAGAGGTGGACAGATCCTCCAGATCCGTGTGTCCTCGTTGGGGGCTTGTAGGCTGGCTGTGCTGGCTGCTGTCTCCATCCCCAGCGTCCAGCAGTTCGTCACCTGTGGAGAGAATGAGATTTGTTATTGTGTTGCACCTGGCGAAGTATGTATTAGTCGTCTGACATTGGCAGTTCGTGCAATCTCGTACATGGGTTTCCCGGAGGCGAGTGTGTGGCTGTGGCATCTGTAGGTGTGTGTGCTAGGCAATGGGACTGTGTGCTGTGCACATGTGGCATGGGACGGATTGGCCATGCCGATGGGTGTGTTGCTTTGCCCCTACTCATTGTGACTCTGGTGTATGCGGGCTCCTGGCCCATCCTGGGTCTGGTTTGTACTTTGCTTTTGGAGTTCAAATGGAACGCTTAGGAACGCATATGGCAACATGGGGGCCATGCCCCAGATTCGCATTTGGGATGGAATATGCTTTTGGGGTTCAAATGGAACGCTTAGGAACGCATATGGCAACATGGGGGCCATGCCCCAGATTCGCATTTGGGATGGAATATGCTTTTGGGGTACATGCTGTGAGCCATGGGTGCCGAACGTGACATGTGTTGTGGCAGCATGACAGTGCATGGTCTGAGGTGTGTGCATGCCTGACATGCCCTGCATATTTGCTGTCTGTTGTGGTTACTGGACATGGCATTGGATGCATCGTTATGAGTGAGTGATGGTTGTGTGCCAGCCAACGTATTGCAGTTGTCCCATCTCCTTGGTGTGCGTGCTGCCCTGTGCCATGTGCATCACTGCAGTGCTCGGGGGGTGTGGCCCATGTTGTGTGTTGTTGCTCACAGTGTGTCGTGCGCTTAATTGACTTCTGGCACATGGTTGGTCATGGGCATGTGTCTTAGCGTGACTGCTGTATGTGTGGCAGCTGTGCGGATGACATGCCTTTCATGAGACTGGGGCTGACGGATGGGATGGATGGTATGTTGTATGTGCATGGTGTGTCTGTGTGTTTGATGGGTTCAGTGGTGTTCGTGTGCATTTCTGTTGTTCCGCTCTGTTGCGTCTAGTGTTGTTTGTCTTACATAGGCGTAGTTGTGGGGTGTGTGGTTGACAGGCAGTAGGGGCTACATGGACAGGACTTCAATGGTGTTTCGGTTGTGTGTGATGAGTTGCACAGTGGCTGCCGTGTGGGACTATATTCAGTGTGGCTTGTGCATGCAGACGTGGCTCCTTGGGTGTTGCTATGTCTGTGATGGGTCATGTGGGGTGTGAGTCTGCTGTTCATGTCCGTGTGCACATTGTTCACTTGTTCGTGACGGTGGGCGGTGCTGCGTGTTCGTGTGCTACGTGACATGTCCCATGTGTTGGTGGTGTTATGGTCCTCATGCCTCCAGTAATCCAGCCCTGTCCAGTTTCCCACCTGCAAGTTGTTCGTGCGTGCACTGTACTGGATGCCACATGGCTCTTAGCGGGGGGTGCTCCATGTTGCAGGTCTGTGGGGGTGGGGGGTGTAGTGGGTCGTGGGGGTGGCTGTACACCCACTGACACCGATTGCTGTGGACCGTGATGTCTGCCTTTCGGCTGTCGTTGTGCACTGCGGTGGCTGACACGTGGGTGTGGGGTGTGGGGGATGCTCCTCCTTGCTGTGCTGTGGGAGTGGGGGCCTGGTGGGTGTTGTACTTCAGCTGTCCCCCTCCGACCCACTGCACTTTGTGTTCCTGCCACTTACCTGTTACTTGTCAGTTGGTGCAGCTGTGCCTGACACATGGGTGTGGGGAGTGCTCCACCTTGCTGGTCTGTGGGAGTGGGGGCCTGGTGGGTGTTGTACTTCAGCTGTCCCCCTCCGACCCACTGCACTTTGTGTTCCTGCCACTTACCTGTTACTTGTCGGTTAGTGCAGCTGTGGCGGACACATGGGTGTGGTGGGTGCTCGTTGTGGCGCTTCTGGCATATTTGGGGACCTGTTGGTGGTTACGTGGCTGGCTTAGTGTACACATGTCCCCACGCAGCTTACAGTTGTTCGGTTTGGGCTGTGTGTGGTAGTGTCTGTTGCATGTGTGTGTGATGTGTTGTGTATTGTGTGCTGGACATGGGGGTGTTTGTCCCTGGGAGCTGTGGCATGGTAGTTGCGCATGTGAGTACATAGCGGTGTGCTGGTATACATTAGTTTGTACTTACCAGCCTCCACTCCCCCTGCTAATCCGGCGAGGATCTCCGGATGTATTACGACTCGCACCTTCTCCTCCCACGCTTTGAAGGTCTTAAAGAGCGCGGGATTCCCTCCGCCAGTGACGGCAGCCAGCTCTCTGTTTTTGCCCTCCTTCTTCTTGACCAGGCTCTTGACGTCATTCCAACGTTTGTTTATCTCGGTTCTGTTCCTGGGCAGGGTCCCGACTGCATTGACCTGGTCTACGATCCGGGTCCACATTCTGTTTCTGGTGGCTAGTGGTGTGTGCTGGACCATGTTCCCATAGATTTGTGGGTACACCTTGATGATCTCGTCGACCATGACCGTCAGCTCCATGGGCGTGAACTTGGGCATCCTTTGTGGTGCCATGGTGTTTGTGGTGCTGGTGCGGTGTGTGTTGTGTATGTGTGCAGGGGGTTTGTGGTGCCGGTGTTTGGTGGTGGTGGGGGTGGGGGTGGTGGTGGTGTTTGGTGGTGGTGGTGGTGGTGGTGGTGGTTGTGATGTGTGCGTTTCTGTGGTGTGCTGCTGTCCTTGCTGTGTCACTGTGTCCTCTCCTCTCCTCTCTGGTTTGCAATGTAGCAAGGGGTTGTGGTCTGTGGGAGTGCTGCTTTTGTACTCACCTATGTGGGTGTGTCCTCATGGTCTGTTGTTTTCAGGTGTGTTGTGTCTGGGGTTCTGGCCTTTGTATTTTTTGTTTGTCCGGGGGGTGTTTTCGGGATGTGTACTGTGCTTGTGTATTTGTACGTGCCTTGCTGTGTGGACTTGTTGGCCATGTTGTGTGCTATTGGTTTTGTGTGCGGATGGTTTCTGTGCAGGTACGTGGGCGCCATGGCTTCTGCCGTGTCGATTCTCATCGGCGTTGTTTGCGCTGGCGGGCGGTATTTTTGTTGTTTTTCCGCGCTCATGGCGGTGCGATCGTAATTTCACGTGCGGTGTGTCGGCCGTGAGGGCGGGCGGTTTTGTGTTGTCGTGCGTGTTTCCGTCCGTGGCGGGCGGTTTGACTCCGACTCGGACGATGGCGGGCGGTATTTTGTATGATTTTTCCGCCGATGGCGGTTTTCAGTTTGTGTACTCATAATGGCGTGGTCGGTGTTCAGGCGGTGTGTGCGGGCGGATTTTTGCCGCTTCCATGCCTGGCGGATTTTTTTACGCCGGGTATCGTAATGTGCCCCTTAGTATTAATAACCTTCCCCACCCCAAACCCCTATATCTACTACATCCCATCCCTAAAAATAATTTTACAATTTTATAAAATATTTTTCAACTTAAAATAATTTATACCAATTACAATTAATAAATATCAATGCTGCAGTATTAAAATTAATACCTACGTATGGATACAGTTCCCCACTCACTACCCCTATATCCCTTACATCCCATCCCTAAATACTCATTTTGAAATATTATTAAATATTTTAACAATTAAAATTATAATTAATTTAAAACAATTGCGATTCATAAATATTAATACTAAAGTATTAAAAAATAATACCCGAGCATTAAAACACTTACCCACCCAACACCCCTATATCCCTAGCATCCTGTCCCTAAATACTAATTTTGCATTTTTATTACATATTTAAAAATGTTAAATTATCATTAATTTTAAACAATTACAATTCATACCTATTTATACTAAAGTATTAAAATTTATATCCGAGTATGAATACACTCCCCCACCGAATACCCCTATATCCGTTACATCCCGTCCTAAAAACGTATTTTCATAAAAAATATATAATAAATAATTATAAAATTAAGATTTACCAAATAGCTATAACATATACATACTTATACACTTACCCATATACTTACATAGTCATAGTGATGACACTAGTGATAAAACACATAAGTACTAACAACACCAGTAGTAAAAGAATGTGTGGTAATGACACTAGTTGTAAAACTCATAAGTAGTAATAACACTAGTGGTAAAAACATGCGTAGTAATAACACATGGGTGCTAAATATCTAAGTCCAAAAATAGTTCTAAAGTAATGCATAGTAATGACACTAGTGTTAAAGACTTAGGGTCCGATTCTGATGCGGTTTGGAAAGCTTCCCGACCGAATGGGTTTGGGAATGGTTTTCGACCGAATCGGATCGGGAGAGTCCAATCGACCGAGTACAATGCATCCAGATTGTTCCAGATACGATTTGGTTGGACTCCCATTGACTTCAATGGGAGCCTTTGTTCCGACCGACTGCATAGGCTCCCATTGAAGAAAGGGGTGGCTGGGGGAAATCGAGCACCCTGTGGCGGGCACTCACTGGTGCCTGCCACACTGTGCATGGCTGGTAAGGGAGACCCATGGCCCCGAATGGGAAGGCTTTGGGTGCAGGGGGGCCTTCTACGGGCCCCCAAAATCTGATTCCAACTGCCGATTTGAGTCGGACGGCACGATTTAGAAAGGCTGTCCAAATCCATCATTGGACTCGGTCGTTCGGAAATGCGGCCCGTCGAGACGTACGATTCTGCTCCATACAGCTCGGTCAAATGCCGTCGGATTGGGATTGGGATATTCCGAACGCCTAATTCGCATCATAATCGGTCCTTCGGAAACCTTTCCGAGCCGGTCGGAAAGACACTTTCCCGATCCGATTTGGATGGAGCAAATGCAGTTAGGAGGCCTTCCTAACTGCATCAGAATCAGGCCCATAGTACTTGTCAAAACCTGCGTGGTAAAGACTAAAGCGTGGTTAAGACTACAGGTACAGGTACATCGTGGTTTAAACTGCGTTGCAAATGCTATTTCCCACCCATGTATAGGTATATGTGTGTCCAAACACCAGTATGCCAAGTCTCAAGGGTCTATGGGTTACACATGTATGTCTACCTAGTGTGCACTGGTCCAATAGTAACCATCAACAAAATCTACTGTGAGAGTCAAGTGCGTACATTACATGATGTCTAAATATCTTCTAGTTACGCAGGAACCCTACAAATATATGTGTAATCAGTGTGCTCTAGTCCATACTGTCTCTCCTACAACTTCTCTTACATATATCCCATTCACACTCTCTAGAGTGTGTGTGATTGGGAGCAAAGAAGAGCTTAATTAGCAAGAGCAGTCTATGAAAATGAGGCTTCATCATGTGTAGAAGCTAAAAATGGATTTATAAACATTTCTGCAGAAATGGTGCATACCTTAGGAATGATAATCAGAAACACTTGACATATATTTAGAAGTCCTAACCTGTATATTGTAGAATGTCCCATTTGTCACTTATAGGTTATAGGTTAAGCACAGCTATGCTGTGCTGTTCACATACATCATTGAATCCCTTTGAAGTCATCTGCAGGCAATCCATCCATCTGTTTTCTCTTGTGTAGAGTATATTAGTGATATTGCCTTCTCTTGAGTCCTCTTTCTTCACCTTCATTTGCCAACCTATGTCAGCTTCCTTATGTCTGTCTTCCATATAGTGTTTGACCAGGGGTGCCCCTTCCACTTATAGCAGATGCGGCTTCAATGTTGACATATACGCTGCTTAATCATCTGCGTTGTCTGTCTGACTTGCATTAAATTACAGGGGCAATTTAGGACATAAATAGCATTCTTACTGATGAAATTAGAGTTAGATCATAATTTTTACTTATGTGGGGCCAATTGGAACGCTTTTGTATTTGTGGTAAACCTGAGGTGTAATCTTCTCTTTATGGGCACATAATCTCTCACATTTTTAATACGTTTAGACAAAAGAGGATTATTACTAATGTCTTCTAATAAGTGCCAATGCCTCTTCACAATATTCTGGCTCAGTAGGTTGAACATTCTCCAGTGAATTGCCATGTGATGACAAATTAGAATTCCCGAAGTGGGAGGATACCAGGACTCCGGTGCTTTTATAATAGGATGGGAACTGGAAGAGATAGGAACTGGATTACTGGGCTCTACCGCCGGGGAAGAATTTGTTTCAAAAGACTGAGGGGCCGATTCTGATGCGGGTTGGAAAAGCTTCCCGACCGAATCAGTTGGGAAATGGTGTTTGACCCACTCGGATCGGGAAAGTCCGACCGGCGGAGTAGGATGCATCCGGATGCTTCCAGATACGATTTGGTTGAACTCCCATTGACTTCAATGGGAACATTTGTTCCTAACCGCATCAGAATTGGGCCCTCGGTTGGGAAGACACGTTCCCGATCCGATTTGGAAGGAGCAAATGCCGTTAGGAGGCCTTCCTAACCGCATCAGAATCAGGCCCTCGGTCGGGAAGCTTTTCCAACCCGCATCAGAATCGGGCCCTTAGTAAGAAGGTTCACTCATTACTGGCTGTTTTTAAATCCTCCTGAAATCAAAAATGGCTTGTGCCATAAGTTTCAGATGACTAGATTGAGAACTAATATCAAAGAATATAGTGGCCTGCAGGCGCGACCGGTACTGGTAAGAGCGGTGGGGTGGGGTGAGGGGGAGTCGACAGACGACGGGTTAGGAAAAATAAAATAAATAAATAAATAAAACCACTTACCTTGTGCAAGGTCCGTCGACTTCCTCGCCTGCCCCGCCCCACCACTCTTACCTGTACCGGCCGTGCCTGGTGGCCTGGCAAACTGTCCGGATTAGGGGTCTTGATCGAGTCTGAAGAAAATCCGCCACATGCCCCAGAACATAGCTCCTCCTGTGCGTGAGCAAGCTCGAACAGCAGAACTAAACCATGGAGGGGTGGGGGAATGAGAGTGAGAGAGAAAAGAGATAACTCAAAAGGCTCAGGGGCACATGCATCAAGCTTTTTTCCGGTCGCAAACGGGCCAATTCGCAGAATCGGCCCGTTTGCGAATGGAAAAAGGCCTTTTCTGATAGAGGTAAGGTACATGCATCAAGCTTTTTTCCAGTTGCAAACAGGCCGATTTGCAGAATCGGCCCGTTTGCGAATGGAAAAAGGCCTTTTCTGATGCATGTACCTTTTTCCATTCGCAATGTAGGTAATCGCAATTTTTTGCGATTACCTAAATTGCGAATGATTTAGGGAATCGCAATTTGCGAATCCCTATTTGCCAATGCATGTAGCCTTTCCTAAATGCGAACTGTGCATTTAGGAAACGCTAATTACCATCAACTTCAAGTTAATGGTAATTTGTGCATGCTTTGAAAAATGCACAAAAATGCATTTTTCAAAGTGCCATGTGGCGCACACATGCCCTTAGGCATGTGCACACTTACCTTTTTTGGGAGGGTGCTTCAGGGGGGCCTTAGGCCCCCGGGCACCCTTGGCCTTGCATTTGCAATTTGCGATTACCAATTTGGTAATCGCAATTTGCGAATGTATTACCATTCATTCCTATGGGCCTGGAATGAATGGGGTCACATTAGCTAATAGCGATTCGCAATTAGCTAATGTTAAGGAATTGCAGTGCTAATTGCGATTCCTACATGCATAGGCATTTGCGATTACCAAATAGCGATTCCTTAAAAATCACTATTTGGTAATCGCAAATTCAGATGTTGATGCATGTGCCCCTCAGTCTTATCAATTACGTATCTCTTGTACTTTAGGGGATTCACAATTGCGTTTTCAATGGTGAAAACCATAAAACAAAGTTTTAGTATTCTGCATAAACATTGAAAAACTCTATCTATCTATTTATATATATATATGTGAACAAGGCCGCATGTCTGGCGGCCGAAACGCGTCTTTGGACAATGATGGTTAATTATTAAACACCTTGCCACTTCAACTGCTGTGGAGTCTGTGTCCTTGTGTAGTGCCGGTGTGACTGGACACTCTTGGATTTTCATGTGGATATATATATATATATATATATATATATATTCACTGAAAAAACCATAGGTTTTAGGGACAGTTATAGTTAGTTGGACATTTCACTCGTACAAAACACGTGAAATTCCCCGTTATAGTTAGTTCAGCTAACTATAACTCGCGCCCGCAATGCACTGCTGATGACGTCACATATTACATCACTCATGACATGGTCAGTGACATCACTGATGACATCACTGATGACATCTCAAATGACATCACTGATGACATCATGCAGTGACTGTGTTTCTGTAAAGTTTAAATATTTTTAATATATATAGGAAAAGACGTATTGAAGAATGAGTGGGTGTATAAGTGTCTGTATGGATGATTTAGTAGGTGCGTGACTGACTCTATAAGTGAGTGATTTAACATATCTTACTGAATGCATGGGTTAGTGACTAAACTGGGTGAATGTCTGTATCCGTCTGTCTGTTGCTGTGTAAGTGGCTGCATGTGTTTGTGAATAGCTACATGAGTGTCTATATGAGTTATTGAATGGTTGTCTGAGTATCTGTATGGGTGCCTGAGTGTTTGTGTGGGAGGGGTGTGTGCGACTGTGCATAGATGTGTGAGTGGGTGATTCACTGGGTGGATGGTTTCAAGAGTGCATCTGTGATAGACTGTATGGGTGGGTAAGTGTGTGTAAGAGTGTGTTAGTGAGTGAATGTATGTCCCAGTGGTACATGTGTGACTAACTACATATGTGAAAGGCAGTATATATGTGTGTTGGAGTATATAAATAGCTATAAGCGAGAGTGAGTGAGTGATTGTGATAGTGGCTGTATGGATGAGTGTGTGCTTGTATCAGTGATTGTATAAGAGCGTAACAATGTGCTAGTATTTGTATGATTAAGTGAGCTGGTGTGTGTATAACTGTATAGGTGAGTAAATGGCAGTGTGTTTAATTATTTGCATGACTGACTAGGTGTGTGAGTACCTCTATGGATGAGTGGCGGTGTTTGAGTGTCTATATAGGAGTAAGAGTGCATATGATAGTCCTGTACTGAGGCACCATAAGTATGAGTGACTGTACGGGTGAGTGAGTGGATGTGTGTGTGTAGACCTAAGAATCAGTGAGTGGGTATGTAGTTATTGGTGTTGGAGTGTCTATGGTTTTGCGAATGGCAGTCTGTAATTTAGAGTGGGTGTATCAAAGGTTATATTAGGGTGTGAGGAGGTGCATCAGATTATCACGTGGATGATGTCATCAGTGATGTCATCAGTGATGTCATTTGAGATGTCATCAGTGATGTCATCAGTGATGTCACTGACCATGTCATGAGTGATGTAATATGTGACGTCATCAGCAGTGCATTGCGGGGGCGCGAGTTATAGTTAGCTGAACTAACTATAACGGGGAATTTCACGGGTTTTGTACGAGTGAAATGTCCAACTAACTATAACTGTCCCTAAAACCTTTGGTTTTTTCAGTGAATTTCAAAGGTTTTTTAAATGCTAATTTCTAACTATAACGTGCCTGAAACCTATGTTTTTTTCAGTGAATTTCAAAGGTTTTTAAATGCTAATTTCTAACTATAACGCCCCTAAAACCTATGGTTTTTTCAGTGAATTTCAAAGGTTTTGTAAATGACAATTTTTAAATGTATTAATTGTTATATTTATTTTTTTGATACTGATTTACTACATTTTTTAAAACTATTTATTTTTAGATATTTTATTTATTAAATTACATTGTAATTACATTATACATTACATTACAAAATATACTTTCTCAGAATGAATCACTTTAGTTTAAATACTTTGCAAATAGGCAATAGAGTTTTAAGTACAGTAGTTACAGTTGTTGCAATGGGCAACACAATTTCAAACACAATGCAACATTGAGCTCAATGTGAATTTCTAGTTAAATGCAATTAGTTACTTTATGGATTACTTTTCTAACCACAGGACTGGATCCTAGATTCAGTCCTGGGACATCTCCTGTAAACAGTTGAGTAAAAGCGTTTTGGTTACAGTAGTGATTTTTAAGGAATATTATTGTATTTTAAAAGTTGACACTTAGAAACTTTTTCACATAGAATCACCAATGTTATCCTATGGGAGGAAATTCACTTAGCAGGTAAGTAGTGTTATCGTTACTTTTCTTACTCAGTGTTGGATCCTGGATCCAGCACTGGTGCATCTCCTGTAAACAGTTGAAAGAATGCGTTTAAGTCATACAGGCGATTTTTAAGGAATATTTGTAGTTTGTGAAAATCGACAATTTGAAACTTTTCTGCTGAAAACCAGACAATGGATTCCTATGGAAGGAAATATAAGTTACTGGTAAGTACGGTTAGAATTACTTTTCAGTGTCAGTGCTGGGCTAAAAGATGCAGCACTGGGTTCTCTCCTGATAACAGGTGAGTAAATCGGAATTCGTAGTTCGGTTGATTTTAGAGGAATATTATAAAGTTCCAAAACTCCACACTTAGAAGAATTTCCAAGTGAAACCAGTCAATGTTAGCCTATGGAAGGAAATTCAAGTGGCTGGTAAGTACGGTTAAAATTACTTTTCAGGATCAGTACTGGGCTGAAAGATGCAGCACTGAGGTCTCTCCTGATAACAGGTGAGTAAATCGGAATCCGTATTTCGGCTGATTTTAGAGGAATATTTGTATGTTTCAAAAATCGACACTTAGAAACTTTTTCAGCAAAAAGCAGGCAATGATATCCTATGGAAGAAAATTCAAGTTACTGGTAAGTACGGTTAAAATTACTTTTCAGGATCAGTACTGGGCTGAAAGATGCAGCACTGAGGTATCTCCTGATAACAGGTGAGTAAATCGGAATTCGTATTTCGGCTGATTTTAGAGGAATATTATAAAGTTCCAAAACTCCACACTTAGAAGAATTTCCAAGTGAAACCAGTCAATCTTAGCCTATGGAAGGAAATTCAAGTTACTGGTAAGTACGGTTAAAATTACTTTTCAGGATCAGTACTGGGCTCAAAGATGCAGCACTGAGGTCTCTCCAGATAACAGGTGAGTAAATCGGAATTCGTAGTTCGGCTGATTTTAGAGGAATATTTGCACAATGGTGAAGGAAGGGGGTGGGGCCTGAGGTGACATGTCTGCAAACACGCACTGTGGCGCATTTTAAGTTGGAGAATTAATTCCTCCTCAATCCCGAGGGTCCCTAGGGGCCAACTGGCCCACCAGATACCTCCAGTATGCGCCAGAGAGCTGCGTTGCAGAGAGGTGTTCAGAGGCCACGCCCCTTTTTACAGCACTCTGCAACGCAGCTCCGTGGCGCTTACTGGAGGTACCTGGTGGGCTAGTTGGCCCCCAGGGACCCTCAGGATTGAAGGGGATTTATTCCCCATCTTAAAACGCGCCATGGGGCCTGTTTGCACACATGTCACCTGAAGCCCCGCCCCCTCCCTTCACCACTGTGCAAACGCGCCCTGTGGCACATTTTAAGTTGGGGGATTAAGTCCCCTTGAATCCTGAGGGTCCCTGGGGTCCAACTATCCCACCAGGTACCTCCAGTAAGCGCCACAGAGCTGCGTTGCAGAGAGGTGTAAAAGGGCGTGGCCTCTGTACACCTCTCTGCAATGCAGCCCCTGGCGCATACTGGAGGTTCCTGGTGGGCTAGTTGGCCCCCAGGGACCCCAGTATTCAAGGGGATCGTTCCCCCTCTGCAAACGCGCCAGGGGCGCGTTTGCAGAGTGGTAAAAGAAGGGGGGCGGGGCCTGCGGCACAATCGTTTTTTTTTTTGTTTTTTTTCTCGAAGGGGGGCTGTGTGGCCCCCCTTCCTTTTTCCTTTTTTGGGGCCCTGGGGACCCCATCCCCCAGGGCCTTACCCCTTTTTTTCTTTTTTAAAACGGGAAGGGGGCCGCGTGGCCCCACTCCCATGGCCGATTCCGGCCTCGGGGACCCCATCCCCCGGGGCATGGCCACTCTTTTTATTATTTTTTTAAAGAGGGGGGCTGCGTGGCCCTCCTCCTCAGGCCTCCTTTTGCCCCGGGGACCCCATCCCCCAGGGCAGGCCTTTATTTTTCTTTTTTTGGGGGGGGGGAGGGGGGCCGCGTGGCCCCCCTCCTGGGCCACTACTTGCCCCGGGGACCCCATCCCCCGGGGCTGGCCCTCTCCGTTGGGGACCGTGGGGGGGTCCCCAACCCCCCCACCGTCCCGGCATTGCTTTTCCACATGGGGAGCTGCTGACATGCAGCTCCCCATGTGGAAAAGCAATCTGCTTTGCTTCATTGAAGCGAGATCTCCCTTCAATGAAGCAAAGCAGTTTGCAATGACAGGACGGGAGCCGTGAGGCTCCCGTCCTGCCATTGCAAACTACAGTGTCCCCGGGGTAGGCACCCCGGGACACTGCAGGAGCCGGCCGTGGGGGGTGGCGGTCCCCAGGGCCACCACAGGCTCCAGGAGGGGGGCCGCGCGGCCCCCTCCCATGTCTTTAAAGCCCCGGGGAGGTGGTGATCCCCGGGGCTCGGGAGTCCGTTACGGACCCCCGCATTTATTATTAGTGCCCCGGGAGGTGGCGGTCCCGGGCGTGTGGGGGGCTCGAGCCCCCCCACACAGGAACTGTTTTTTTTTTTTTTTTAAAAGAAGCCCCGGGGAGGTGGTGGTCCCCGGGGCTGCGGGAGGGCCGAGTGCCCTCCCGCAACATTTTATTAGAAAGCCCCGGGGGGTGGCGGTCCCCGGGGCTTGGGGGGCCTTAGAGGCCCCCCCATTAACTATAAACCCACCCCCCGCATGCCCCCGGGACTTGGGCCATAACATCGAAGCGCGGGAGACCGCGCTTCGATTTTCTACGGCGGAATTCGCGCACCCTGAGCGCATCCCGCCGATTTTTTTTTTTTTAAATGCTTTTTTCTGCCCAGGGGGTCCTTGTGGGACCCCTGAGCAGACCTAGGGGTCAGGGTGTTTCTACCCTGCCCCCTTTGTGCGTTTTGCGCACTTGTTTCTAATGGTTTTTTCCTAATCGGCAGGATCCGCGCACCCTGAGCGCATCCTGCCGATTTAAAAATGCTTTTCTGCCCAGGGGGTCCTTGTGGGACCCCCTGAGCAGACCTAGGGGTCAGGGTGTTTCTACCCTGCCCCCTTTTGCGCTTTGCGCACTTGTTTCTGTCCCTCGGTTCTACCGAGGGACAAAATGGCTGCCAACACTTCCTGATTTGGAGTGTTGACAGCCACTTGACAGCCAATTAGCATGCAGCTCGTGGTCGGGAGGGTACGCGGACCCTACTCGGCCATAGATATATATGTGACTTAACTTTTGATTTTCTCAGGAACTACTGAACGGATTTACACCATTTAACAAAAAGGGTTCTTTCTGAACCAAGAACTACCTCTTTGCCAAATTTGGTGTAATTTCGTTCAGCAGTTCGGGCTGTAGCCGTGTCTAAATTTTCCTATGGGAAAATGAATGGGGAAAACACGCTTTGGGACCCCCCTTTTTTCTCGGCCCCCGCTTGACGAATCACCCTGAGACTTTCAGGGTAGGAGCGGACCGGAGCGGGCCATAAAGTTTGAAAATTTCGCCAAGATTCGTCAACCGACGCAAGAGTTATTTCAAATAGAATGTCGTGGATTTCCTATGGAAAATAGGTCCTAACTATAACTATCTACTGGCGACCGCCAGTAGATTATATATATATATATATATATATATATATATATATATATATATATATATATATATAGTACATATGCTTACTTGCTTGTAATGGCGGGCCACGGGAAACGTACGCCACTAACAAAGGCAGCTGTTACCAACAATGGAGGAATCCTGAGTCGATAGTGAACTTGGAATTCAGGCACCAAGAAGCCAGATACAGTTCAGGCAACTGTTCAGCAAACACAACCAAATAGAAATCCAAGAGGTAACTCAGAGTTCAGGCAACTGGTCAGCAAACAGAACCAATTCTATACCACCTGCCATCCGAATTAAGCCTTTTTTACAGCCCTAAAAAAGAACTTAACTCTTAAGTTTCGTTTACCTTCCTCCTCCCGCTAGCTTTCCTCATCTCACATCTTTAGAAGGGAGCTCTCCTTCGGCTATTGGTAATTTCAAATCAGTAAAGAAAATTGTTATTTTTTATGTGTAGGCTACAACTGTTCTCCTGTGTAATGAATATTAATCCTTCATTGTCCCTGTGAATACCTGAGGTTAAGAATGCTGTGACGGATCAGACACGGGGAAAGTGACAAAATGGAAATGTGCAGCTTTGGTTCGCTGTGAGCTTGAGAGTGATCCTAAGCTATGGCTGATCAAAATTCTGCTGGGTATAAGGCTCAATATTTCATAGTGCCTGTAGGCTGCAGCTTTGAATGACGAATTGTCAGTATCTTTGTAGTAATCAAGGTGGAAACTGTGTAACTCGTATGCCCTCATTATGATGTCAGACGGGCCGCTACCGACAGGACGTCGGTGGCGGTCCACCCGAAAACCAGGGCAGCGGTCTGACCAGCGGATTAAGATGCCGGCGGTCGGAGCACAGCAGGCAGGGGGAAAGGCTGCCTCCAACAGGCTCAAGGAGCACGTTGGGGTGGTAGTCGGACAGTAATCCTTACAATGAAGGTGGTGCCTGCGCAGGCACCGCCGTAGGGATTACAATGTCCATTTCCCACAGTCTTTTCATGGCAGACCCACCACCACGGAAAGGCTGTCGGAAAGGGACTTTGGGGGCCCCTAGCAAGGTCCCCGTCCCCCATGGGCCACAGCTATGTGGTCAGGGGTCACATGTGGTGCCCCCCCAACCAAATGGTGCCTGGCACATGGTGCATGGATGTTTGCAAACATGCCTTTCTCTACTGTGGCTTATACTGTGGCCCTTTTCTGTGCTGCTGCTCAAACCACAATAGAAAACTGCATGTTTCAGACCGCCTACACATCGGGCATATCATAATATGGTGGGTGGAACCGCCGACTACAATTCGGGCGGTCTCCATCCTGCAGCGATGATGGTCAGATGCTCATCTGACTGCCATCATATTGAGGCCCAAAGTGTCTAACACATACAGACCATGTTACAATTACAATGTCAGCTAAAAACGGGCACGTTTCTAAAGAAGAAGTCAGGGTTAGTGGAAGTTGCCGTGCGTTTATACTCTTCTAAGGTGGATGGGTGAGACAGGATCATTGTTCACGTTCCTGAGGTTAGTTAGTGGTCAGCAGTCTTGCAGGGAGGTGATGGGCTCTGATACTAGCCAGAGGAACAGGAGATTTTAGCCTTGAGTGGCTAAAGAGTCTGAGTATTTGTGGAAAATGTGGCAGGTCCTGCCAAACGATATATTTAATAGCTATCTTGCCTGGTCATCTTATTCATGCAGTTCATCCATTGGAATGAGGTGTCACCTACACTAAAGTAACTCTACAGAAGTACACATCTAAAGATTACGTACATTGAGGGCCAGATAGGTTTGCAGTTAACGATGTATCCAGAGGTGTTTAACAGTGGATGGCTCAGATAGGAAGGCACTGCGCTCTGAAAACACCTACAGAGTTGGTTTGTTGGAGCAAGGTTTAGTAGCCATAAGTGTAACCTTTTGTTCATGTGATTTTTGGGGATATCTGATTATGGCCCGAAGACGTACACTATGCAACAGTTCTGATGGCCAGATAGTTGAAGGTTGGTGGTTTGTCCATTTGCTGCATGAGGTATTTAATTTGAGGCGGTTCGCTGGTATGCAGTGGTTGATTCCTTGAAGGCATTCTGCAGTGCTACAGGAGTGAGATCTAATGGTTTTTCAAGCTACGTGTGGTCATGAAATAGGTACGTTGCTGGCAAATTTCTACATTGATGTAATCAAGAAGAACTGGCTCGCAGTTCGAAGCCTCAAGGTTATGTTTGTGGGAAACCAGTAGGTTTCTTTAGAAAACCCTCACCCACCAACCTAGCTGGTCGCATGCTTCATCATCGGGTCCCACCCAAGGTGCTGAGTGCACCCCGGGTGTGCTGCGAGGCCTGAACTACAGCGGAGCTGGGTTTTATTGTGCAGTGTGGTGCAGTGAATGTGATATTAAAACTTTCTATAGGGTCCCTTTTGTAAATTAATTTTAATAGTGGGCCCTATGACATGGATAAAATAAAGAAATGCGGATATGTGTAGAGTTTTACGTTTAGACTCAAATATCCTCAGGGTGGGTCTCCATGTTTCAGCCAGTCTCGTTAGTGTGCTGGCTTTCGTTAGGACCAGTGTGGAAAAAGTGTATAAAAAAGTGTTAGAACCGGTCAGGCTTAAGTCTACCTGGCCGGGTTGCAAAAAAGTGTTGCACGCGCTAAGGTGCGAATGACAGAGAGGAGAGGAACCAGTTGTTCCCTCCTAATATAGCCTTCGATTATGCCACGGTAATCTGTAATGAAACAAATGGACAGGACATAAACATATAAACATAAAACATATAGTTGATTGAACATGAGAGGTTCATGCACTCATGTGTGATACACGCGGTGTCAGACTCGATCCTTAGTTGATCTATGCGGTGGTGACAGTATGTTACACCCCTGCGTGCATCGCGTTTTATAAATGGGTGTGTATGCGCTACTGTGACAATGTCCGCAGCGGCTAAATTGTGGCAAGGTGTGTGACTTCAATTTATAAGGTAATGCTTACTATGGTAGAATCGCCATAGACGACATGAATCCCGCTAGGGGGCAGGGCCTGTAGTCACACGCTGAAATTTAAAAAAGTTACTAGGTTATGTCCCAGGTGCCGCTTTGGCTCTTCGTGATATCCGGTTTATGAGCCCGGGTGCTCCACTTACTTCATCAAGGTCCACTGCCCTCTGTTAGTACCTGTTGCGGCCTTGCTCCGGGATTCCGTGGATGTTTGGCCGCTGTGGAGACCCGCTTTAAATGTGCAGTCTCCCGCGGTCCATTGCCGGTGTGTGTGCGATCGCGTCATCATGCGGGGACGTGATCGCGTCATCACGCGGGGGCGTGGTCAGTGGAAATACGAGACAGACTATGCCTCCGGTAGCGGGGACGTGCCCGAAGGACTATTATTCAGTAATGATAATCGTGTATACAGCTTGTAAAGAAAATTAAGTAATGATACTCGTGCATACAGATTATAAAAAAATTATAGAAAGAAGAAATGAAGGAAAATAAAGAGAATTATATCGGCAGCATATGTATGCCAGTTGGCCAGTGGGAGAGTGTGTAATTGTGAGCGATCATTGAGCTGTTTATGGAATCAAGTGATTCAGATATAGATCACATAGTGCTTTCGGATTGGATAACATCAGGAGCGATTGTGTCATATCTGCATAGGCTGGTTGTCATATGCCACTGAGTGTTAGTTCCTTCTGTGTAGGTTGATAGGGTGGCTCCTAAACTTGTGGGGTGCGTTTCAGGTATTGAAGTTTTTTCTCAGATATTTAATACTGTACCCTGTCTTAGTTGTGCGATTCTGCGCCACTTACCTGAAAGATACCAAACACCTCATGAACCTCATCAAGGACATACCCTTTGACCCACATAACAACTTACTAGTGGGGCTTGATATAGAAAGCCTATACACAAGCCTCCCCCAGGATGATACCCTAAGAGTCATAAATCAAACCCTAGAGGAGATCACGTGGGAATTCAACACCCCCAGAGAATTTGTTATGCAGTGCGCAACCCTTGCCCTCAAAGACAATTATTTTGAATTTGAAGGGGAATTTTTCCTCCAAACGAACAGGACATCCATGGGCAACACATTTGCCCCGAGTGTGGCCAGCATCTACATGTACAACTTTGAAAAAACACATATCCTTAACGCAAACAACCCTTTCAAGGACCACATCAAATTCTGGCGCTGCTTCATCGATGACATCTTGAGGATATGGGAAGGCCAAGAAGAAACACTCACCGCCTTTCTAACATGGCTTAATAGCTGGACCCCTTTCTGCGCTTCACCAGCACTGCGGACAAAAAGAAACTCGCATTCCTGGACTTGACCATTGAGGCAAAAGAGGGCCTTTTGAAAACCGCCACCTTCTACAAACCCACAGCCAGAAACACGCTTCTTAAATTTGATAGCTTCCATCCGCGCTCACTCAGGGAGAACCTACCAAACTGACAATTCCTCCGCATCAGAAGGAATTGCAGTAACATTGAGGACTACCGAGAACAATCACAAAATCTAGCGGAAAAACTAGGCAACAGAGGCTACTCCAAAAAAATAATAAACACATCCAAAAAAAGAGCACGGAACCAGAACAGGGAAGCCCTGCTAGGTGAGAACCAACGCACAGACAACAATCCCGCTGACGTGTGTAACCACCTACAACACCATCTCAAACAAAATGACTAAAATCATTAACAAACATTGGAAAATCCTCAATACCGGGAAACTGAAGTGGGAAAAACCATTATTTTCATTCAAACGAGCAGACAGCCTAAGAGACCGCCTAATTTCCATATGCCCAAGACAGACCAACAAACCAAGGGACACCACTGTCCTTAACGCATGGGGCCTCCCCAAAGTGATAGGCCATTTCCCGTGTGGAAATTGTAGCATATGCCATCTAACTACAACTACGAAAACCTTGGAATTAGAACAAGGCAAAACTTGGTTCTTAAAGAAACACACTAACTGCAACTCCACACATGTCATCTATATGATTGAATGCCCATGTGGCCTCCAATACATTGGCATGACCAGCAGAAAAATAAAGATCAGAATCGGAGAGCATAGAAGCAATATCCGCTGCAACAGAAACACCACAAGAATGACCGACCACTTTATCAGAACGAGACATACTCCTAACGATATGCTGTGGGTCGTCATAGAACAGATTGAGGCATTGCCCGGGACAGGGGAGAACCTACTTCTGCAAAAAGAACAACGCTGGATCTCCCGCCTGTCAACCCACAAAACCGGGTTGAACGACAACATTCCATGGAATGCACTAAATAATCGACGAAACTGAGAACATTTAGCCTCCTGCAATGTCCTTAGAAGTGGCGCAGAATCCCACAACTAAGACAGGGGACAGTATTAAATATCTGAGAAAAAAACTTCAATACCTGAAACGCACCCCACAAGTTTAGGAGCCACCCTATCAACCTACATAGAAGGAACTAACACTCAGTGGCATATGACAACCAGCCTATGCAGATATGACACATTCGCTCCTGATGTCATCCAATCCGAAAGCACTATGTGCTCTATATCTGAATCACTTGTTTCCATAAACAGCTCAATGATCGCTCACAATTGCACGCTCTCCCACTGGCCAACTGGCATACATATGCTGTCGATATAATTATCTTTATTTTCCTTCATTTCTTCTTTCTATAATTTTTTTATAATCTGTATACACAAGTATCATTACTTAATTTTCTTTACAAGCTGTATACATGAGTATCATTACTGAATAATAGTCCTTCGGGCACGTCCCCGGTACCGGAGCCATAGTATGTCTCGTATTTCCACTGACCTCGCCCCCGCGTGATGACGCGATCGCACACACACCGGCAATGGACCGCGGGAGACTGCACATTTAAAGCGGGTCTCCGCAGCGGCCAAACATCCACGGAATCCCAGAGCAAGGCCGCAACAGGTACTAACAGAGGGCAGTGGACCTTGATGAAGTAAGTGGAGCACCCGGGCTTATAAACCGGATACCGCGAAGGGCCAAAGCGGCACCTGGGACATAACCTAGTAACTTTTTCACTTTTTTAAATTTCAGCGTGTGACTACAGGCCCTGCTCCCTAGCGGGATTTATGTCGTCTATGGCGATTCTACCATAGTAAGCATTACCTTATAAATTGAAGCCACACACCTTGCCGCAATTTAGCCGCTGCGGACATTGTCACAGCAGCGCATGCAAACCCATTTATAAAACGCGATGCACGCATGGGTGTAACATACTGTCACCACAGCATAGATCAACTAAGGATCGAGTCTGACACCGCGTGTATCACACATGAGTGCATGAACCTCTCATGTTCAAGCAACTATATGTTTTATGTTTATATGTTTGTGTCTTGTCCCATTTCTTTCGTTACAGATTACCACGGCATAATCGAAGGATATATTAGGAGGGAACAAATGGTTCCTCTCCTCTCTGTCATTCGCAGCTTAGCGTGTGCGACACTTTTTTGCAACCCGGCCAGGTAGACTTAAGCCTGACCGGTTCTAGCACTTTTTTATACACTTTTTTTCCACCCTGGTCCTGCCGAAAGCCAGCACACTAACGAAACTGGCTGAAACATGTAGACCCACCCTGAGGCTATTTGAGTCTAAACGTAAAACTCTACACATATCCGCATTTCTTTATTTTAACCCTGTCATAGGGCCCACTAATAAAATTAATTTACAAAAGGGACCCTATAGATAGTTTTAATATCACATTCACTGCACCACACTGCACAAAAAAAAAACGCTCCGCTGTAGTTTAGGTGTCGCAGCACACCCGGGGTGCACTCGGCACCTTGGGTGGGACCCGATGATGAAGCATGCCGCCAACTAGTTTGGTGGGTGAGGGTTTTCCAAAGAAACCTACTGGTTTCCCACAAACATAACCTTGAGGCTTCGAACTGCGAGCCAGTTCTTCTTGATTACATTGATGCATACAGGGGAAATGAACTGGCTCTCTTTGATTTTTTCCTCTCTCTCTTATTGATCTATATATAATTTCTACATTGGCCATGAAGTAGATATAACACTGGGAGTCCTGGGGAAATTTTAATTATGCCTGAAAAATTTGAGGAATTCCCAAATTTTGTGTTACATTCCTTCCTCTAACCACCCATGACTTGGCATGTGTTAACGAAAATCTTAACCTAAAATAAATAAGCATTGGTAAACATGATAGGTATGGGTTTATTGTGCTAAAGCATGCAGCGTTTTCACATTAAACTGAGGCACAGTAGAGGAAGCCTGCAGGACTAGACAGAGATGACGATAGTTGTAAAGTAGCCCTTCATGCAGGCAGGTCAGTGCAAGCAGAGGTGGAAGGATGCACCTAATCAGCCAATTATAGCATTGGGTGATAGAGGTGATGTAAGCCAAGATGTGATTGACAAAGTCTGCAGTTTACGGCTAAAAGAGGCATCAGAGAAAGGCAATGTTTGAAAGAAGCAGTCAAAAACCCACTCTATGTATATTGTATATACTTATCAATTGGTCGGTTTGATTGCTGCCCTCTTAAAAACCCAGACCTAACAAGTAGCCTGGGGGCTGCCTTTTCCATTGGAGGCTGGGGTTCTCTCTGGACGCACCCTGCAGCCCCTGCATAAGGACTTCTATTCAGCCGTCTTTCCTCTTATTCGTTAGGGTTAATGGCCCTACAAGGGCCAGGACTGCAAACCGCCGACAGAGAGCACAGAGGTTTTCAAGCCTCAAACAGGGGTGGAGAATAATCTTCTAAGTTGTAAATTACTGTACAGATGCACAAGGAGAGAGTTGAACTAAAATTCACCAGTCGGGAAGCATGACCTAGTTCATTTATTTTTTAATGTTTTTACAGCACGTATTGCTGCTGACAGTCGTTGAGAACAACTGTCTTCAGAGTTTGGTGACATTAGGCTCTGCAGCCTGCAAGAAAACAGAGAATAAATGCCTTTGGAGTTGAATATTCCTCTTGTGTTCCCCTTAAAACTGGGCCTCAAATTGTAACCCATATTTCCAGATTGTGCAAATCCTGTTCAGAGCATGCCTTTTCAGTTGATGTTATTTTACTACGTTCCGATTGGTTAACGGTTTCCCAGAATGCCCTTGGAGAAGGTGAATTTCATTAATCAGCAGTTTCAATAAAAATATTTTACTGGAATGAATCGTGCCTCATTTAGGCTTACCAAGGAACTGCTCCGCTGGGAGATAAAGTAATCTGAGGAATACAAAAACGTTATGTGTGGAATGCTTGAATTAATCTCATTAACGGTAATTACTCTGGCTCACAGACCACATTTTTCCTTATTGTGCCAGCGTCCAGTCATATGCAGATCACCATAGTCCTGGTCCGTTTGGAACGGTCCAGCCTGGGCTGCCAGGCCAGGTCCCCCTTAAACAGGAACAAATACTCCCTTAGATCTGTTTCACCAGTCTGAGATTTAGGGGACATGGCTTGGTGGTTCGAGCTGGACTGTTGTTATTGCAGCACGACTTGACAGATTTTTTGATAGTTACACACCAAGCTAAAAAAGCATTTGGCAAACGAATATGTCTAGTTTTATGTATTAATATATGTAGCGTAAGGCCATTAAAGCTAAACAAAAAAGGTGTACTGTATTGAAGGTTCCCCAGTTGTAAAGTAGTGCCTCATGAAGTTTAATGCAAGCAATAGATGTGGAAAGGTACAACCAAACAGATAATTGCATTAAGTGACAGATGAATATGCCACAGGGCTGAGCTGGACAGGATGTGGCGTAATGGTGGTCATACCATTTTATGTTTCTGCTTCTTGCACTGTGAGAGAGAAAGCAGTGGGGCGACGCTCCTCCGCCCACGTCGAGGAGCCGCCCCTGTTTTCACTTACGCTCAAAACAAAGAAAACAACCTTCCAACCACACACGCTGCATAGTGTAGAATGCTCATGGCCGGACTGGCTGTACCGGGCATTTGGGCGTTTCCCCAGGAGGGTGGGGGACGGTTTTGCAGTGGTGCTGCAATATCGGCCCCCAATAACAAAAGGAGCAAGCAAACATAATTCACTCACTTTCGTTTCCAGCCTTCCGGGGCCAGCCAGTGCTTCACACTTGCAACCCCCCACTCTCGCCCAAACTCCCTTTGTAGCAGTCAGACTCGCTCACTACACACTGTGCTGAGGCTGGGCCAACAAAATCTCTAGGACTGCTTTGGGTTCCTGGCCCTGAGCATGCTACCCATGCAGGCAAGATCTTTAACAGCCCCCATAGGGATAGTAAGTGCTCTATAACTGTTACAATGCAATACAATGTGCTGTGACACCTACTTTCCTCAATGATGGGAGAAACCTTGAGCCTTTTAGAGGTGGCGTAGGAAGGTCTCTGTCCAGTGGCGGTCAGCACAGGTAAAAGCGGTGAGCGGTGAGCGAGGCGGGTGGGGGGAAGTCAACAGAGAACATGATAGGTAAAATTAAATTAAAAAATAAATAAAACCACTTACCTTGCACTCACTGCATCAAATTTTTAAATTTAATTTTGCCTATCCCGTCGTCTGTCGACACCCCTCCCACCCTTCCCCGCCCCGTCCCACCGCTCTTGCCTGTGCCGGTCGCCACTGTCTCTGTCTGTGAGACCAGCCACAGTTAAATGCACATCTACACTACTGCACAAACTCCAGTGAGGCAGTAAGAAAATACACCAGGAAATGGACTTCCCAGTGTTATGCTATAAACCTTTTTCGTTAAATGAAGACCCTTTCTTTGTGGGGACACGACAGCAGGGTTGGACTGGCCTATAGGGCAATAAGGCAGTGCCCAATGGACTGGTCTGACATGCAAAACACCCATACCGCGTATCTGTACACATTAAAAATGTGCCTCATTTACAAATGTAGGACACTTTTTGAGCTATCTGGTTCGTGAATGGGGGCCACTTTTATTTTGGTGCCCTGGCCTGGGTTTTGTCCCAGTCCGACCCTGCATAACAGATAGGGTGACCAACCGTCTGTAAATTTCACGGACTGTCCGTTATTTTAGTATGATGTCTGTAAGGTGTCCGTAATTTGGGGACTCATACTAAAATCAAATTGGGGAATTTCAGGAAGGTGTGCCGTTCCCCTGCACGAGGCCCCATGAGTTTAAAAGTTTCCACTCGGGGCCTCTCACACTTATCTTTTAATCTGTAGACTGAGGCTGCCTGCAGCAGCCCCTCCAGGACCTCCCAAAGACTGGGGACTGGCCCATTGTCATTCTGAGACTGCAGACGATTATCACAGATAGAATGTCAATGGGCCCTATTATAGTGACAGCATGTGGTGTGCCTTCTCCTGCACAAATCTTGATTGCAGAAAGGGCATGTGTCGCTTTGCAAAGCTGTGCGCATACTGAAGAACTGTGAAGTGCACGATTGTCTCAACCTTATATAAACTTATTTTGACTTGTACTTATTTTGGTTGTCTATTTACTTATATAGTATTGTGCGACCTCCTCTGATATGTCTGTAAAACGTATGTTTTGTCCCAAATTTTTGTCCTGAATTTTGACCTTCTGTCCTGAATTTTTGTCCTGAATTTTGACCCTTTGTCCTGAATTGTTACACTGACCGTCCTGAATTTGCACCCATGCCAGTTGGTCACCCTAATAACAGAATTACGGACTCCTTCAGACCTTTTAAGTTCCTGCCCAATAATGAGAGAAACTAGAATGACATGCTAGCCAGTCAAGCAATCTGTCCGCCCATTCGGAGGCTGAAGGCCTGGGGACCAGATTCTACTAGACAGAGGAATCAAAGTCTGTTAATTAAAGGAACTGGAACTGTCTGGTACTGCCCTCTAAGCACTGCTCACAGCGGCACTATAAAGCTCTACTCCCTGACAGATAACACCATGGTCAAAATAAATAGTTCATGTGAGACGTCTCCCGTGCCCTGCAACCATGCACAGATTATTTTTGAGGGTTGATCGCACTCACCTTTGTCAGACAATTGAATGTGTCACTGTGTGTGTGTGTGTGTATATGGGAGAGACTGAGAAAGAGTAAGCGGGCTGCCGGAATTTTGCAGCAGGGTTGACAAAATTATGTGGCAAGAAAAGGCAAACTATGCTGCATATTCTGATAGTATTATTTCATTATTTTGTCTTTTTTACACTTGTTAACACTGTCTAGTCATAAGTTGCACCTCATTAGTACCAGTCAAACACCACAACATAGCAATAAGCAGCAGAAAGGTGACCAATCCACCTTTGCAAAGGGCCTTTCACAGTGCTGCAACACGTGTTGCTGCATTTTTAGTAACTTTTGAACCGTTTGAGCTAGAAACAATTTTTTTTTGCTGAAATCTGCTGATTATGCAGCAGATAATATATTATGTGGCAAATGCGTCAGATCATTAACTATGCAAAAAACACTGCAGCCGCACAATCACATTATTTCAGTGTGGCCCTGAGAATAGGTGATTTGCAGTACACATTCTGCAGTTATTGCCCAATTTCGATGCAGTTTTCTGTAAAACTGCATGGTGATTGGCCAAGCGCTTCTGGTCCTGTGCTGACAGTCTCTTAGGTAGTGCGAGAGCGGGACAATCCCTGTCCCTAGAGCAAACAGCTGCTGAAAGCCAGGATATGTGGATACAGGATCGCATGAGAGCTGCCTAGCTAAGCTATAAGAATGAGCAGATGAAGGGAGAAAAGAGAGAGTGTGTGTGTGTGTGTGTGTGTGTGTGTGTGTGTGCGTGCGTGCGTGTGTTATATTCATGCCAAGGTTAATGTTTATTCTTCTGACTTTTTGGTAGTCCTCCTTGTCCTCCATTAACTAACAAGGCTGCTGCTATCATATCCCCGGCTCTGGCAGAAGGTTGTCTTCCTCTTCGTATGTTGTATTGTGGCCCCCATCCTTGCCATATTGTGAGTAGCCTTGCCATTTTGGGGGACCTCCTTGACATAATCGTGGCATAAGGTTATCTTCCGCACCATATTGTGGCTAACCTCTTTATTACTGTGACCATCCCTGGCATAATTCCGATCCTGGTAAAATGTGCAAACTTGTCATTATTGTGACCACCCCTGGAATAACACTGACCCTGGTATATCACTGTCCCTCTCTTCATATTTTGAGCATCTTTGACATTTCTGTGACCATCCCTGGCATCATTCTGACCCTGGCATAAGGTAGCCCTCCTTGGCATATATTTTGGTCATCCTTGGCAGTATTCTAGCTATCCCTGGAACAATGGTGACGATTATTGGCAAATTCAGGGTATCCTTGCCATCACTGTGGCAAATTATGACATGAAAATGACCTTTGCATGAGGTAGCTCTGCTTAACATATATAGGTAGTCTTTTCTATTGTTGTGGCCAAACTTGACATCAGATGGGCATGCCTCACATTCACTACTTACCCCTTGTGTAGGAATCCGCGGCTCATGATTGTGATACATGCGCTTGTGAGATTGATTCTATGTATGCATGGTAGTAGTACATACGAATACTTGACAAAATGACATGCTGATTTTACAGGACCAACCCCTGGTTTTACTGAAAAGGAAAAACTAATACCTGGGAATAAAGGAATATCTTCAGAATATTACAAGATTTTATTTGGTGGAAAGCATTGGCGTGTACCCTGAATATCGAATCCAGAATATCGAGGCATGCAAATATCAAGGACAAAATATCAAGCGGGAAGTACATATAGGTTTCCATGCCTACCTCCACACGTATATATATATCTATATCTATCTATATATATATATCTTCAAGGCACATAGATGTGGAGTTAGAAATAGTGAATCTATACTTTCCTATATAGGCTCACCTTTCAATATTTTGTCCCTTGATATTCTGGCGTACGGCTTGTACCTCTCCGGTAAAACTGTGCATTTGTTAAACAACATAAATGTCAGGATTGCGCCAGACTGATTCCATGCACACCCTCAGGATGTGTTGGCCTGTATCCCTGCTAGCCCAAAGTAACCTCAGAGAGTAACAAATGTGTGTGCAACCTCAGAACATGACAACCCTGATCCCTGAAGCAAATCGTGGTTACAGATCTAGAACCCTTTCATTTGGACTCTCCTGCGAACCCAAAGAAATGCACAAGAAATTCTCAGCAAGGCGTTTCAATGTTTATTAAAGCGTTTTGATTCTTGTATAAAATATGTGTGCTGTGATCATCAATAGAAAGAAACAGAATAGCGTAATTAGCATTATGAGAACAGTGAAGAGGATGAACGATTCCACCATTGTGCTATAACAGTGAATACATGGGGGCATATAAGTACTGTGTATAGTGTACTCCTATCTAGCGTGCCCTAACCTAGTCTTGCCTTGGGTGGGTGATCTGCTAAATCCATGCCCGTGTGGGCCAACTCCCCAATTCCTGCGGGTAAGTGTCATCAGGCTGTCTGTCTGGGTGGAGAGCTGGACATCCCTCGTGTTAGTAAACAGGGATCAGCTGAGCTGGAATTCCCGCATGCAGTGACCTTGCAGTGTCAGCTGAGTGCTCCTCTTCCTCAAACAAGGAAGTAGTTCTGTGTATATATAATAAACAGCACCCATGTGGCCATATCGCAACACATGTCTGGCCACAATTGTTTATTCTAGTTGGATAGCATCGCCATCTACTGGACAGTAACATGATGGCATTTGCGCAGTGAACTTTTTCCCTTGTACTAAAATATTGAAGGTGTCGTGATAGTGTGCCTACGAAGTAGAAATGTAAGTAATACCGATTCAGAGAATGTTATCTTGCATTGTCACGCACGTAAATGTATGTCAAAAGTCATCGTACTTAAAAGAGAAGGCAACTTAAGAAACGTAAGTATGTAAATGATGGTGTTTCTTACCAGGCATATCCTGACCACGTGACAATTCTGTCTATGATATTCTTGTCTGTTGATATTCTTGGGCTAGAGACTCTGTATTACAATCAATTGCATTTATTGCCCAAACTATAATAATGGTATTGGGAAAAAACATTGTTTTTAAATTTAGCAAGTCTTAAGCTGTTTTTTGTAAGAAACTGATTGCATTTCCATAACATACCCAAAGCTGATATTTGAGTGATCATTTATGATGAGATGGGAACACTTATTGCTGATGTTATTTCCTCAATGTCAAAGGATAATTATTGCTATGGCTATTATCATAACTCTAGGAGAGAAATTTACTATGTTTTCAGGCAGCGTAACAACCAAGGATGCTGCTCTCCATTGCATGGAAGAGAGAGCAGGACAGTGCCATATGTACGAAGAAATGGCCCTGCTGCACTTTTCCCACATACTTGTGCACCTTCTGGCAGCCTAGCGCCATACACATACCTTTACACCACAGTGAAAAGATGTCTGTGTGAATCTAGCGTAGTCCAAAATACTATGCTTAGACTTACTTTAAACATTTCCCACTTTGTATAAGTACAGCACACATGCAAAGTGTGAAACGTTTAGAGAAAAGAAAACTTTTTTCCTTCTTAGCGCCTGCTTCAAGAGGATGTATTTATTTATTTGAAAGCCCTGTCTACAGATGTTAGTTGATAGGGTTTGCATCAAAAACCATGGGTGGTTGCATGGTAACAATGCTTTGCATTACTGTTAGGCAATTTTCCAGTGCAAGACAAGTTTTGCGCTGGAAAGTAAATATTAAATTAACACTTCGGCCCTCATTTCGAGAAGCCTGGTTGATATTTATTGCACTTGATAAAGTCCAACTCAGTATAGTCGGATTTCATCAGGTATGATAAAAATCACATTAATTACCTAGCCACTCGTAATGAGGGCCTAGGTGTCACTTTGGTGACTTTGCACCAGTGCAAAGTGTTAATAAATCTAACGATTGATGCTCATAAAACACATGTCCACCCTTGGGCTCACTAATAATGAATAACAGACAACACATGTGCAAACGAAGGGATATTCGACATAGAGGTAGGGTGAAACCAGAAATGATGCACATGCACACAGCCAACCTCACTGAGAGACCATGTGAATAGATGGGCTCAAACACTGTGCAGGCATATGTGCAATTGTTTCTTCTTTACTTTAACCTGATATGTCCTCTAGTTTCTTCCTTTAGTGAGATTGAAAATCATTGATTCTACTGAAGTTGCTTCCAGTTTTTTTATGTTCCTTCAGCAGAAGGCAAGGCTAGTGGAGAATGGGCACTGCACAGCTTAAACCAGGGATTAGATGAGTCTGATAATTGGTAGTAGCTTACACTCAAGAGAGAGATATAGGCTTCTTTAGCTATAACCAAAGGAAAGGAGCCTTCTGATCCTTTCCATCTATAATCAGTCACCTCATACTGAAGTGTTTGACTTTCCCCTCCCTAGATATTGTGTACTATGTGCTTGTGGTAACATATGGTGTGCATAGAGGGTGTAGTACCAGAAATAGTTGTTAGGATTTTATCTGAAATAAATATTGTGTCCTAAATATCCTCTACAAAAATATAATCTCACTGGAGTTGATGAGAGAAAATCTACACCTAATGGGCCAATATTTTTATAAACAATATTTAGATCATATCCCCGAGGAGCTTTCCCCATGTGGAATCATCTGACTTCCCCAACAGCATCCGAACGTTTTTAAACTGAAACTCAATACAGATTAAAATCTGGCAAGGCCAAACGTCCCTTGTCGAGCCTACGTCTGAGTTTTTTCCAGGCAAGCCTAGCACCCTTATAGGCCCAAATGAAACTGACGGCCTTCCCCTGATTTTGGAAACACAAGGGGAATAGCATTAAAAGGTAAGTCAGTTTAGGGAGGATCACTTTTATCAAATTGGTACGCCCGAAAATGGTTAACAGGAGGTTTTTCCACCTAGCAAGTAAGCAATCTATTTCTTTAGCACCCCTTTGCAGATTAATCTGGGGGATTTTAACTACCTCATCCACGATTGTAATCCCTAAATATCTAAAGTTTGGGCTCACTCTCCCTCCCCAGTCTTTAACATTCCAGCACATTACCTCAGTTTTAGAGGTATTCACTGAATATCCTGAAAGGGCGCCAAATTCCGCAAGAAGGAACTCTACTCTCGGAATAGTTGTGGCGGGGTCTGCTATGTAGATCAGTAGGTTGTCTGCATATAGCGCGACCTTACTGCTATAAGGAGGGGAGCTAAAAGGGACAACCAGGGCATCTGATCTCAAAAGTTGGGTCAAAGTTTCTATATATATGTCAAACGATAGGGGTGAGAGAGGGCAACCCTGCCGTGTTCCTCTTGATATACTGATGCTGGAAGTCAATATGCCATTTAAGAGGATCATACCCGATGCACCCTCATACATCAACTGAAGTGTATGTAGAAAACCAGTACCAAACCCCATTGCTCTCAAGACCTCCTAGAGAAACACCCAACACACTCGATCAAAAGCCTTGGCCGCATCCATACCGACCACTGCCAGGGGGGGCAGAGCGTTCAGAAGCAAGATCTATTGTGCCAATAAGTTGTTGAGTCAGCTCCTGAATTTGCCTCTTAGGGATGAAGCCCTTCTGATCTGAGTGTATCAGTTGTAGGGCAAGTTTAGCCAATCTCCCCGCTAGAATACTCATGAAGATTTTATAATCCGCATTCAGCAGGGAGATCGGTCGATATGAATCGGCCCTGCAAGGGTCCTTGGAGGGTTTCAAGATGAGAACTATTGTGGCCTCCTTCCAGGATCTTGGGATACGCCCACCATGTCCGTATATTTAGTTGACAAAAGTCAAAAAACAAGTATCCTCTGTTGGTCTCAATCAAACCATACAATAACAACCATACAATTTATACAGCCCGCATCATCAGAACATAAATGTGTAAAACATCAAAAAAATATATATGATAAAGAAATATGGCGTTCCCTCGTGACGCTCGTTAGCTCGTAACACACATTGTAATAGAGGCGATTGGCCTACGGGCGGTCACGTTGGATAGAAGCTTATGCACTTGATTGGCCTACGGGCGGTCACGTGGGACGGAAGTTTATGCATTTAGATGCATTCCTTCCGACTCGTTTTGATAATCGGAGGTGCGGTCCCCGTGATATTGAAGAAAAGAAGGAAGGTAAGACCCTTTGCGAGACTGTTTTTTTAACACCTAATGGCTGAGGTATTTGTATGGGACCTGATGTAGTTTTCGCTGGGTAGCTCTTTGTGTCGGGGGATTCTTAGGCCGGTGAGGAAAGTTCGGATATCATGAAGGATGCGCTTATTTCCTTTCGAGGCCACGGGGGTTTGGCTACCATTTGGTGTCCTCAGTTAATTGCCAGACCTTAACACTCAACTTGGTCATGTTGGCATAGGTAATACTATTGGTTAAATGATAATCCTTTAGATAGTGATGTGCTCTCCTTTAAACAATTCCCATAGCGTGAGGGATGCCGCCTTTGATGATTGGGAGGTTATGGGAAGGATGCTTCTTTATCTGCTTTAGGAGATCTATCCAGTATAGTATAGCATATTGGGATGACCATTACGAATTCTGAAATATAGTTTTCTATTTGCAGTATAGGACTACAGATGTTTTTGTGATCCTAACATTACAAAGGATCAGGGTACCGACCTGAGAGGACTGTAACTACCTGTCCAACAGTTGTGAAATTATAGTTGGCAGACAGAGGAAGTGTTGGAGATAGGTATGTACTATACTCCAATATATAGACAGTGGGTATAGACATATGGGGTATTTGTGATTTGAGATGAAAGGGTTGATCTCTATTTCCATCTTTATAATCTACAGATATTATTCCCTTCACCACTCTTGATGACTATTGACACATTGTGTTGCTAAATTTTTTTAATACAGGTAACTATGCCCTGTTTCTCTAAATCAAATTAACGACGGGGATATCTTTAGATGCCCTATTTAAAAAGGTACTGATTTTTGTCCAAATAGATTATATATCGTAGATGTGGACTGTGGACTTGATTTGATCGGCCATACGTCCCGAATAGCCCTAGAGTATACTGAGGACTCTTAAGCGCTGGTTGGCTTCAGTATCAAATCTGAAAGGTATTTTACCCATTGAGTTTCCTATACCTGGCTATATGGTGAGCATGAGTGAGCATGTGACATTAGCACATGGTGTGTCTGTTGGTATAACTGGATTATTTAGGCAACATATCTCCAGGAGGGAGGCCTGTCTGTGGAGAGTGGTATCATCAGGATATAAATGTGTTTTACAATATGATAATATCTTGTTTTTTAACAAGGTTTTTTATGTCTTTGTATCTCTTTGTCTTGTTTTGTGTATATTTATTGTAGATTATTCCATTGTTAAACCGGGAGATATCAACAATCCTGATGAAGGTGGTTTTTACAGTGTGTTATCCACCAAAACGCGTCGATGCTCTTTGTGTTTAGACACTTGATTACTTGGATAACTGCCAGTTAAGGGAAAAAGTTTATGAATAATATTTTTACTGTGACAGACAATCCTGAAGTTACTGGTGATTCTACTCAATGATATGAATTATTTTATGTCTACTGTCTTCTCTCCCGTATTTGTATGAATTTTGTTTTGAAATTGTATCAAAAGTTTCTTATTTTTGTCATGTGTGTGTACTTATGAAATATGCAAAGTTTTTTCAAATGTTTTTAACATGATTGGGTTTTAATTTAGCTGTTTTTACTATATAAAATACAAATATTTCTTTATCATATATATCTTTTTGATGTTTTACACATTTATGTTCTGATGATGCGGGCTGTATAAATTATATGGTTGTTATTGTATGGTTTGATTGAGACCAAGAGAGGATACTTGTTTTTTTACTTTTGTCGATTTGGTGCTCCAACTCTTTTGGTTTAAAGAGCCCCTCTCATTTACTGAGATGTATATTTAGTTGAACAGGTTTTCCAAGACCGGGACCAATTCCTCTGTTAATAAACTATAGACTTAATTCGGGAGGGCGTCCGTACCCGCAGCCTTACTGTTCCTACTCTCAGCTAGACTTAAACGGATCTCTTCCTTAGTTATTGGGGCCTCGAGTAACTCTCAATTCTCTACTGCTAGACTTGACAGTTGTATCTTGCTTAGCCAGGCTTTAAGGAGGTCTTGATTGGGACAGATCTCCTCCTTGTATAGTGTGGAGAATAAGGATACTAGACAGGCTTGCATGTCGTCCGTTTTATCTGAGACATCCCCTCTGGCATTTACAACCAACTGTCTGATGACATTCTTTGATCTGTCTGCTCTGGCTTTCCACGCCAGCAATGCACCTGCCTTTTCCCCATACTCAAAATTCTGCATACAGCTGGCTTGCCACTGCGCTCTCCACTTTTGATCCACTCTGATCCTGTAGTCTTGCCTTGCCTCTTCTAGGATTCTCTGTACCTGCTCCCTCGCAACACCAGACCCCAAGCCAACCCGGAGAAGATCAGCCTCCAGAGATCCCACTCTCTCTTCAATTTCCTTTAGACTTGATCTCTCGGCATTTGGTTTAACATATGCCAGATTTTACAGCACCCCTCTAATTGATGCCTTAAAGTCATCCCACACAATATCTAAGGAGGTGGACCCAATGTTGTCATTAAAATAAGCCATACTTGCCCGCTTTAGTGCCTCACCCGTCTCAAGATCAGTAAGGATGGCCCTCTTTAATGTCCATCTTGGCCTAGACACTCTGCCATAACCCACTAGGGACATGCTGATCGCGGCATGGTCAGAAATATGACCAGGGAGGATGCTAATTCTCGTTATTGCCTCTATTATAGCCCTGTCCACAAAGAGGTAGTCTAACCTGGAGAAATGGCCGTATTTTTTACTGTGAAATGTAAAGCCTTGACTGGCTCCCATTCTATACCTCCACACATCTAACAGCACCATATTCTTTTGGGTCTGGCGCACATGGGGGGCATGATCATGGCTCTTCCTGTTAGACCTATATTGTGTAGGGTCCAGTAAAACATTGAAGTCCCCCCCGATTACTATTGGAGATGTTGCTTCCATTAGGTTCCATTCTAGATTAGATAGGTGAGAAGGATCATCAATGTTGGGCCCGCAAAAGACGGCACAAACTAGCTCTGCTCCTCCGCATTCCAGGGTTGCAACTATCCACCTACCGGATTTATCAGATTTGGAGGATTTAATAACACATCCTGCCCCCCCATCTTATTATAATGGCAACACCCTTACAGTGCGCAGCCTGCTCTGAGACTAAAAAGCACTCTATCCAGGGAAGTTTTGAGAATAAGGCACGGCTTTCGTTAGTATCTAAGTGGGTTTCCTGGAGCAAGCATACATGCGCTTTAGTCTCCTCCAGGTATTTCATTACCAACCTCTGCCTACGCTTACATCTAAGCCAGTTGACATTTCAAGATAAGAATGTTAACTCATTAGCTCCCCACATCTTAAAGGTTTAATGTTAGCGCTGCATTGAACCGGCGCTGTAATTCCATACATTCTGGTGTTATAGAGGACATTATTTTTTTGTTTTTTTCCCACTGCTCCCCACCTCGTGCCCATCCAACCCTCCACCCTGCAACCCCAACCCTGTGCCCTTCTCTCCCCACACCCCTGGGGAACCCTCCCTGACTTTATAGGCATAAAGCCTAGTGGTATTCCCTCATCGGTAGAACATATTACGTAGTATGTCGGGCCTACCCTCACCCCTACCTCCCCCGCATTCCTAAAGACCTGCTCCTTTCCTAATTTCATCAATCAGGTCATCGACTTCCTCAACTGAACGATAGTTATACATGTGGTTATTCCACATTATTCGGAGCGAGGCCGGAAATTTTAACTGCGCTTTGGCTCCAAGTTTATTCAGCTCCTTCATCCTCTTCTCCAGTTTCCTCTGTTTCTGAGCAGTGGCATGACAAATGTCTGATCTTATAGAGAATGAGTAGGATCCAGCAGAGTAAGAGCCTTCTTTCAGTGCCATAGTCAGAATCGGCTCCTTAGTTGTGTAGGTGAGGAAGTTAATTAAGATCTTCCTGGGTTTCTGCCTCCCAGGGTTCCTCTTAAAGGGGTGTCGATGAACCCGTTAGATCTCAGAAGAAAGATCGATATCTGGCCTATTTTTTAAGACCGTTTCCTGGAGCAGCGAGACCACAAAGGCCTTGATATCCAAACCCTCTGCAGACTCGGGTACATTAAGAAGCCTAAGATTGTTCCTGCGCAAGTGGTTTTCCAGGCGTTCAAGGTCTTCTTATATCTCCTTATTTTGCCTGACAAGCTGACTCACACCAGCGGTGATCACATCAATGGCCTGCTTCATTTTGGGGATCTCCTGCTCCAGGATTTCGGTTCTGGCAGAGACTTCTTCTAGCTTCTGAGCTAAAGCAGCACAGGAGGCCTGTATCGCCACCTGATTCTGTTCGGATATTGTGAACCTACTCTTCATCTCCTCCTTAAGAGCCAAAAGGATAGAAGCCAAAGAGTCCTCTGAGACTGAGACAGCCTGGGGAGAGCATCCGGGTCCGAATGCGAGGCCTTCTCCTGCTCGTCCTGCTTATCCTCTTCGTACGACTCCAGAGCTTCAAACCTATTTGACGCTGGAATTGTCACTCCGGGCTGCTTTCATCAGCTGGTGTAGGAATCTGAACCGCAGGGAGAGGAGGGGGAAAGGGCAACGTTGTGTTAGTCTCTAAGGCTGGGCCAGCCCTTTGCCCCATTCTGGCAGAGTTGATGTCTCCCCTTGCAATGTCTTCTGTGGCTGGGGCTGGGGACTCTGGCACCTTATAGTATGATTTTAGTGAAGGGATAACTCTCACTTTAGGTTGTGGTGTCTTCCTTCCTCTGCCTCTACTCCTGGGCTCTTGCCTCCACCTGCAATCCCTGCTTTCTCCACTTTTCCACCGAACCCCCCTCTCAGTCCCAGTCTGTCCAGGCAGCTTGTTCTTAGCCTTAGCAGTGATAACTGTAGTATTCTCAGGAGCCAGCCCACTAGGTGGAAGGGTCAGTGCTGATCCTGCTAATCCGGTGCTGACATGATTGGGACCCCCCTAGTGCGAAGGGTGTACCTACAGACTTTTCCCGCAGGTAAGACTCTTCTTTTCTGGGGGTTCTAGCCCTTCTACATATACAGAAGAGCCTCCTCCCTACTGTCCTAAAACAGTCCACGGGGACCCCACCGACCTTATGACAGAGGGTCCCTGCAGGCAAAAAGGCTGTTGTCTTAAGATGGTCGTGGGTCTCAACCGCGACCCATCGTATAGTGTCTCCACTAGCCCCACCATCCTTTTGGAAATAGGGCTAGCCCCTTCCTACGTCCTGGAGGAAAGGACTTGCCTGTCCCCCACCGTAGGTTGCTGTAGGATTGCCTCGTTGATGACTTGGAGTAGCAGGAGGTCTCTGTCTGTACTGACTCTGCATCTGCCAACCCGAAACAGAAGCACGGCCCCGCGGCAACGACACAGCTCCCTTGCCGCGCCCTCCCAGCGCGGGGCCCGCAGTGAGAAAGAGCTGCCGCCCGGCTCCAGCACCATCCACAACTGCACTCCCCCGCCTGTGACCAGGGTCCGGGGGCAGCAGTCGGAGGCAGTCGGAGTGCACCAGTCAACAGTAAACGTTATCGGGGGTGGAAGCCATCTCAGCGCAAGTACATCCGATTGTTGACCTGCAGTCGGTTGGCTGGTAGCCGCCATGTTCTCCGCTCTCCTCTGATTCGGGAACCTTCTGAAGAAATCTCTTGAAAAGTATTTGAGAGCTATCTAATTTTTTTCTAATTGATTTTTAAAACAAACCGAAGGATAACTGCCATGTTACAAAAGAATACTGAAAATGTTGCCCACATTATTTGTGACGTACCAGCTTTTGGCCCCTCGAAGACAGCAAAACGCAAAATAATGGCTAGTATTTTTTCTGAGAAGCATGACAGCCCTAGTGAGAAGGAAGCTGAGCTGTGTTCATGAGGATACAGAGTATGGCCCACTGAACTGAACCACGCTTTGAGGTGATCTTGAGGAAGTGAGCTGCCCAAGAGCTATGAGGATCTTGCAGTACATCTGGCCACAACCAAACAAAAAACATTCCATGACCACAAGTCTGATAGAGTCTTCATCATCAAGACCCACCCAGTGCCCCCTGAAGTTTGGTGCTGCTTGGGACCTTTTCTGAGGGAATGCCCATTTCCAGTACTAATAGTGTCTCTGTATTAATTTTGACTTTGGAGGCGATGGAGCTATACAGGTCTTCCTTTGACCTGTGTCTGGCACACCTCGTCTCTCTCTCTGAGCACCAGAGCCCAGTGGATATTTTAACTGTAAAGGGCTGCCCAATCCAAGATGGTGAGTGAAAGTACCTCCAGTGATATCAGCCTTGTTGTCTTTAAGGGCCTAATTCTTATATACTGTATTATTGCTATTCCACAGTAGTTCTCCTGCATTTTGATTGTAAGCTGTTTTTTTGTTCCACGTGTCATACTTATCACGTATTGATGATGTTACGCTTCATGTAATGATAATGTCTTACTTCATGTACTCTATTTGTGGTTTGTCGAGAAGACATGTGGCATCCGGTCCCACAACATCTTTGGCAGATAATTAGGTATCTTACCTTTGAAAAGTAATTGAAGACATTTTTCTTTGAAGCTTATTATTCAATGTTTATTGCAAGTTCAAGGTAAAAAAAATTATAACTAAAATAAATATTACAATACACATAAAAAACAATAAAAATGAAAGAAGGGGGCTATCACCCATTTTCAACAGAAAATACAAAGATTGTTAATCTTTCCCTTTCTTTTATGGACATGTAAAATGAATAGACATTTAAAAAATGGGCCATAGCTATGTCCATAGGTTTAACAGTTGAACCTGTTGACTGCAATTCGTCACCCTTTAAGCACAGTACCTGTTTGTAAATCCGCACATTCCTACTGGCCCAACATTTCTTTACTTTCTCCTTTCATTCAACAATGCTGTAGATATGCACAATATATGAGATACTGATTCTTTGGCACAACAACAGAGCCTATAAGCCCTCTTAACTCCCCACTGTAGGGTACGAGGACATCATATGATCTGCCAATGGTGGGTGGAAATAAACAGGACTTGATAAATTTGTGACGGGTATTGTCATTCATTGGTGTGTAGAGGCGGTTTGGGGTATACACTTACTCTTATATTGGAAACCTGAAATCACTCTGGGGCATATTCTCAAGGACTTATCGCCGAGTTAGTGGCACTTTATCGCAGCAAAAGTGGCGATAAATTTATCGCACCATTCACAAGCTGGTGTTAACAGCCCATAACACCAGTTTACCCGCGATAGCAGCCGCAAAAAACATCGCCACAGATGACCCCCGCAACTATCGCTAATGAGATGCAGAGTAGGCGTACCCGTGCAAAAAGCAGCAAAAACACCACTCCGCAACATTCTCAACGACCAGCCAGATCGGCTATAAGACCACAAAACAGGCAATAAGGCGCGTTAGCAGCAGGAAATTAACACCTGCTCTGACCTGGTGCAAAGTCGGACCACAGCCTGCACCACTAAATGGAGCCCAGCCCAGAGCAACACCTGAAGGACAACAGATGCCATGGAGCCACTGATCATGCAGCTCGGAGCCCCAACAGGGCCACAACACCCACCGCCACCACCCCCAGGACCCCCCCTCCCTGGGCACCCCCCCCCCCCACCAGAGACATGCCACATCAACTACACGGAATCATGTACCAAATAATCCGCCTGATGTCGCACAATCACATTTGGTGGCATGCATGTGTCGTCACAAAAATGAGCATCACACATTCACCTTCGATGTAACAAATGAAAATTTATTCAAAGAAACACAGAACAGAAATGAAGACACATGGCAGCTCCCCTCGGGACAATCCGTAGGTCACAGCCTGCAAGACAAAAATCATGATGAGAAGGTGTGTCTTGCGCACATCAAAGGACAGAGAGAGAGCGAAGGAGAGAGAGAGAGAGAAAGAGAGGGAGCGAGAGAAAGACGGACAGAGAGGGGGAGCGAGAGAAAGACGGACAGAGAGGGGGAGCGAGAGAAAGACAGACAGAGAGGTGGAGCGAGAGAAAGATGGACAGAGAGGGGGAGCGAGAGAAAGACTGACAGAGAGGGGGGGAGCGAGAGAAAGACGGACAGAGAGGGGGAGCGAGAGAAAGACTGACAGAGAGGGGGAGCGAGAGAAAGACGGACAGAGAGGGGGACCGAGAGAAAGACTGACAGAGAGGGGGAGCGAGAGAAAGACAGACAGAAAGGGGGACCGAGAGACACAGATAACAGAAGAGATGGACAGGGAGAGAGAATGCCGACAATGCACACCCAGGCCACACTGCCCACCTGCTGCCACAGGTGTGTCTCCAACCACGTGCCTGTATGTAGTGCAGTTCACCAGGTCACACATCTGAAACAGATCCGTCATCTGAAACAGAGTCCAGATACATGAATGGCAAAGTACATACAATTGCACAAGACATCATCGCCTGTCCGCCCCTGCGCACCCAGGCAGATGTACCCCAGCCCCTCCCGCCGCCCAGCGGTGCATGCCCGCCCCTGTGCACCCAGGCCTCACTGCTCACCTTCCGCCCTTGGCGTGTAGCAATGAGGGCCCACCACGTGCCGCTGCAAGCAACATGCCCGGGGCCCGCGGACATGGCACCCTCCACATCATGCAGCCCCGCTCCGCAGGCCACCAGGTCTCACATATGATTCTGGGTCTTGATTTCGCCATGGCAGAGGACATACCAGTGCACCCGGCATCATCGCAGGCTGCACACCCGCTCAGCCCTTGAGGTGCCACTAACTCTGTGACCCGGGATGCAACACCACGTGGCGGTAGGCCCGCGCTGCCCACTGGCTCTGGCCTACACTGCGGTCCAGCAGGACACACAAATCCTGAGCAGTCCGGACGGCCGGGACGGGGCATCATCGCAGGCTGCACACCCGCTCAGCACTTAAGGTGCCCCTACCTCAGTGCACCCAAAGTCACCGTCCCGTGGCGGTGTGCCTGTGCCGGCCGCAATGTATCCGGTGCCACCAAGTCTGTGTCCCAAAGTCATGGACCCTGTATGATTGGGTATCGTGTTGCGGACGCCATCATGTCACCTCTGGTCCTGGGGAATGTGATGTTGCAGGGCCCGAGGCCCTCATGCCTACATTAACACCACACGGATGCACCCAGATAGAGTGGAAATGGCGTCGAGCACGTGCGCCCGGCCCTTTTTATTGGCAGGGTCACATGTCCTGTGACGCTGTGCTGGATGGGTGTGGTGTGGGTGTAAACCAGCCATGAGGGAGTGGCTGTGGCATGCTGACAACTAGACCTGTGAGCAGCAGATCACTACAGGAAAGACATGGGACATGTAGCGTTGCCATCCCCCCCTGTGAGCGTAAGCGGAGTGGGCTGGCCTGGCATATGCCAGTCCAGTGTAAGGGTTTGTAAATGACCCCGGGGCGTGGTTCCGTACTGGGCTGGACAAGAAAGTAACTCATGCGTGTGTCCCTGTTGTTGTGTCAGCGCCAGTCGGACCGCATTGGGCAATGTGTCACCCTGTGACCCCTGTTCTACGACATGAGCCACATGGACGTAAGAGGAGTCCAGTGAGCCTACATTCATCCGTACTTCCACACTTGAAAGACCATAGACATGACACATCTGTGTGAATATGAATGTTTAATGCACATTCAGTGGAGTGTTGCATCTGGAGCAGTACAGGGCCATGCAAACCCCACATGACGATGTTGCCCCGTGGAGGGCCAGCCAGGGTCCTTCAGGGAATGACAAGTCCGAAGGAAGAGGAAGAGTTCAGTCCGCAGTCTGATTGCTGTGTCAATGGCGATAAAACAGCTTATGGCAGTCTATGTCAAGGTCCAAGGTGAGTGTCGCAGAGTGCATCGGGGGACAGTGGAAGGTGATGATGCAGAGGGCAGTACCAAGCTGAAGCCGGACCTATGGATGAGATGCATGCTGCTGCATCCTTCTTACCACGAGGGCAGAATCATCCACATCTTCGTTCTCTGCTGTTTCATGTGCCTCACGTGTGGGTGGTGGTGTCCTGTCTCCAGCACTGTGTGGCAGTGACACATCAGTGGCCGGTGGTGGAAGGTCTGCCGCACTGTGTGGCACTGACACTTCAGGGGGCGGAGATGTGGATGCAGTGGTGGCAGCAGCATGCATCCGCGCCAGGCCTTGTGGCAGCAATGCCATGAGGATGGTCCTGAGGCCATTGAGGAACCCAGCTACCTCTCGCTGGTGTGCAGCCGTGGCAGCCGCTCGTTCCGCATTCGCCCGCTCCATGGTCTCCATTAACCTCCGCATGTTTCCCAACTCCCGTGTGACATCGCTAGAGCCACTCGGACTGGACAGTTGTACTATTCTCTGAGTCAGGGCTCCAGCGATGTCAGCCATGGTCCATTGGAGAGCATGGAGCGGACTGTGGGTGTCCGTTAGGGACCGTGAGTGGTCCCTGATGGGACTTAGACACCCACGTATGGCATCTAGTTTGTCTGCCATGCGGTCGAAGCCCACCCGCACCTGTTCTGCCAGATTCTCCTGGCACCTCAAAACACGGCGTTGGAAGGCCATGTGTTCTCCGTGGGGGTCCTGGGAGGCAGCAGTGGTGGTGGGTGCTGCCTGCTGTGTGGTCTGTGCAGGGGCTGGGGTCTCTTCGTAGCACCTGGGCTGCCCAGCTCCTGGAATTGGGCTGCGTAGGCTGTCCACGAGCAGTTGGAGGGCGTCAGAGTCGAAGCTGTGGTGGTCCTCTTCGTCTCCAGAGAAGAGAGGGTCGGGCTGCTCTGCAGGAGGTGTGAATCTCCCTCTGCAATGTGAAGGGGAGATGCAGTTTAACAATGTGTCCACATGTATGTTGTCGCATTTTAATGTTTACATATAGACAGCATGACTGGGTACATTGTGGCTGTTTGGGAGGAGCTGCCTATTTGATGGGGGACAGTGGACATTTCGACAACAGACGTGTGTGTGTTTGTACTTGTACATTATCAACGCACATTTCCCGTACAATGCCAAATGTGATTGGCCAGTGGCTGCACCCGAGCGGCACCAGTTGTGTCCTGTGTTCTGTTGTAGGTGTTTTGCGGATTGTGTCACATCGTTGTCAATGTAGATGTGCTCTGCATGTGATGTGTGTGCTGCATTTTGGGGGAGTCGCCCCTGCAGCTCAGATTTTGCTGCCCCATATCCCTTTCATGAGGTGTGCCTTTGACTTCTGTGCTTGTACAGTGTTGACATGTTGCATTCTTGGGTACATTGGTCTCTTGGTGGGAGTTGGTGGTCTGGGGCATGGTTTGTCCGCAGATGTGCTCAACTTAATTGTGCATGTGTGCCATTGTGCCCATCTCCCCCGTCCCCCAGGTCCTGGTCGTTACTCACCCTGTTGCTGTTGTGTCGGGTCCTGTTGAGCAGTGTCCGGGCCCCCAACTCCTGCCACCGTCTCCCCACTGATGACTGTGGACACCATTTCCTCCATGTCGTCCAGCTCCTCCTGTGGCGCTGGGCTCCCACCTCCAGTCTGCATTGCTGCCTTCAGGTTGTTGGCGAGTTTCAGCTTGGTTTTGCGCTTGACATCATTCCAGCGCCTCTTGACCTCGTCCATTGTCCTCTTCAGCACTCCGACTGCATTCACCTTGTCCACGATGGACTGCCATAGTCCATTTTTTGTTGCCAATGACACAGTGGAGGTGACGAACAGTTGTTGATGGTGTTCTGTCACCTCCGTTATCAGGATCCTGTTTTCCTGCGGACTGAACTTCGTCTTCCTCTTCTTCTTCTTCTTGTCCTTGCCCTTCCCTGACCCCGAAGTCCCAGGATGGTCCTCCAGGGGGCTTGTGGGGTTCTGGTTCTCCTCCGTACTTGCTCCGGCAACGTCCATTGTGCTTCGCTGTTGTTTGGCATTTGTTTGTCTGTTTTTTTTCTACTTTTATGGTGATTGTTCCCGCCTGACGCGTGTGGATTGCAGGCCTGTAGCTGGGTTTTGCTGATTTTTGTATCGCGATTGGCCTCACCGCAGCTTTTTTTGCGTTAGTGTTTCGCATTTTTGCGGCGTGGCGTTGATTTTAACGCGGTCAGTTGACGCTTTATCTGGGGACTATCGCATGGTACCGCCGTGTTGTGAATACTTGGTTAACACTGCATAAATTTCCCGCGATAGACTGCAATGTTGAAGGTTGCGTTAAGTTCCTTTTGCGATGGTTATCACAGGTTCTTGAGAATATGCCCCTCTGTTCCTTTAAACAGAGATCAACTTTTTTTTTTTAAACAAATCTTATTGATTTTTTTCAGCAATATCATGACAGTTCAGTAGTCCAGGTTAAAACATCTTAACAGTAAAACAACACTCCCTCCCTTCCCCGCGAGTCACCAGCGATATATGTCACATGAATGGTACGAAAAACTATGTAGCAATCAGCTAAGAGGTATGTTGAAGGGCAACGCGATGCAAGAGCAGTGTGTAAGTCTGTGGGGTCTCGATCATGTAGGAGCTCTAGGGGTATCTCAGTCAGAGTTAGCGTGTCTATGTTGGAGGGGCGTTTGGTATAGGTCTTCTCCCACCTCCTCCAGGGTCTCCAATTCTGGGTGCGCTAGGTCATGCAGGAGAGTCTCCCAGGATCTGGCCATCTTTATGTTGCGCAGCCCTCTTTTGGCTTTTCTCATCAGTATTCGTCCCTCACAGCATCCCATTTCAGGAGTTCTTTTTTCCAGGTGTTCTCTCTGGGGCCCCCTGGTGTTTTCCAGTTTCTGGTTATTACGCGCGTCGCTAGTACGAGAGATAGATCCTGAAATTTACTAGTGGCCTTGGTTTTTGCTGTGTGGGGGCACCACCCTAACAGGCAATGGGCTGGTGAGTAAGGGAAACAGAGATCAACTTAACCTAAAAAAAGTCCCTGCTTTTAAAACCCTACAACGTTCCCTCGAAGGTGTCAACTAGACAACATTCATATGATTTATTCATACACTGCGGGAATTCGCCTTGCAGTATAGCTACCTCAGTCCTTCCCCTCCTTCTTCCACCCTCTCCCTCCTTGCTTGCCCAACCCCGCTGCACACTGAAGAAGCCATTGGATGCATGTAGTGCAGTTTCTTTAAGAGGCCAACTAAATAATAACAAGCATTGGCAAAGCCAATAGGTCTCGCCTATGCAAGAGCTATTGGCGTTGGCAATGGATTTTAGTCATGTTGTACACCAGTGTGGTTGCTGTTCATCATGGCTAAAAGTTAGAGGCATAGAGGAGAGAAGCGTGGAGTGTTGTATAATGGAATGGCAAAGAGTGGAATAGAGTGGAGTGGCATAGATTGTTGTGTATTGGAGTGGCATAGAGTGGAGTCGCGTAGAGTTGCGTACAGTGGAGTGGCGCAAGAGTAGAGTGTACTGGTGTAGAGTGGCGTAGAGTGTTGCAGAGTATAGTGGAGTATAGTGGAGTAGAGTGCAGTGGTGTAGAGGGCAGCGGCATGGAATTCAGTGGCATACAATGCAGCATCGTAGAATGCAGTGGTGTAGATTTGAGTGTTCCATAGTAGAGTGCAGTGGGCCAGCGCAGAGTGCATTGGTGCAGAGTAAAGTAGAGTAGAGTACAATAGCGTAGAGTGCAGTGGTGCAGAATAGAGTGGCACAGAGTGCAGTGGGATAGAGTGGTGCAGAGTAGAGTGATGTAGAGAGGTGCAGAGTAGAGTTGTAGAGTGGAGTGCTGCAGAGTGCAGTGGTGTAGAATGGAGTGATGCAGAGTAGAGAGGTGTAGAGTGCAGTGGTGTAGAGTGCATTGGCATAGAATGCAGTAGCGCAGATTAGAGTGATGTAGAGTGCAGTGTTGCAGAGTAGAATGTCACAGAGTGCAGTGGCATAGCGTGCAGTGGCGTAGAGTGGTGTAGAGTGCAGTGGTCTTGAGTGCAGTGGCGTTGAGTACATTGGTGGAGAGTAGAGTGCAGTGGCATAGAGTAGAGTGGTGCAGAGTAGAGGAGAGTGCAGTGGTGTAAAGTGGCATACAGTGGTGTGGAGTGGTGTGGAGTGGCATAGAGTAGGGTGGGCTGGTGTAGACTTCATTGTTGCAGAGTGTTGCAGAGTCTAGTGGCATAGAGTGCAGTGGTGTCAAGTGCAGCAGCATAGAATTCAGTGGCATACAATGCAGTAGCGTAGAATGTAGTGACTTAGAGTGTTGCATAGTAGAGTGTAGTGTTATAGAGTGCAGTGGTGAAGAGTGGAATGGTGTAGAGTACAGTAGTGTAGAGTGCAATAGCATAGAGTGCAGTGGTGCACAGTAGAGTAGAGGTGCAGAGAGTGTAGTGGTGTAGAGCGATGCAGAGTAGAGTGGCATGGTGTGCATAGGCCTAGAGTGCAGTAGTGAAGAGTAGAGTGGCATTGAGTTAAGTGGTGGAGAATGCAGTGTTGCAGAGTAGAGTGTCAGAGTGCAGTGGTGTAGAGTGCATTGGCATAAAGTGCAGTGACATAGAGTAGAGTCTCGTAGAGAGCAGTGGCATAGAGTACAGTGGTGCAGTGACGTAGAGTGCAGTGGTGTAGAGTGGAGTAGAGTAGAGTGGCACAGAGTGCAGTTTCATGGAGTATTGTGGCACAGAGTTGAGTGGCACAGAGTAGAGTAGAGTGGCGTAGAATGCAGTGGCGTAGAGTAGATAGTTTCAGAGTAGAGTGAAGTGGCATAGAGTGAAGTGGTGCAGGGTAGAGTGCAGTGGCGTAGAGTGATGTAGACTGTAATAGCATAAACTAAAGTGGTGTAGAGTGTAGTGGCATAGAGTGCAATCGTGCAGAGCAGATTAGAGTGGCATGCAGTGGATTGGCCTAGAGTGCAGGGGCATGGAGTGGTACAGAGTAGAGTGCTTTGGCACAGAGTGCAGTTGCGTAGAGTGCAGTGTTGCAGAGTGGCGTAGAGTAGAGATTTTCGGAGTAGAGTGGATTGGCCTAGACTACAGTAGTATGCAGTAGAGTGGCGTAGAGCGCTTTGGCATAGAGTGGAGCGTTGCAGAGAAAAGCAGAGAGGCATAGAGTGAAGTGACGTAGACTGCAATGGGGTAGAGTGGAGTGTTGCGGAATGGAAGAGAATGCAGTGGCTCAGAATGCAGCTGCGCAGAGTGCAGTGGTGTGGATTGGTCCAGAGTAGAGTGCAGTGGCATCGAGCCTGACATTCGACCTCTGTCTGTGAATGCACAGCAAATGTGACAAGATAAGAACAAGATTTACAGGCCTGCTTACAGTAAGGAGCACTCACGGAAGAATACAAGGAGAGGTAGTGTGAAAAGACTTTACTCCTTGGGAGGGATGAACTTAGGCTGGACATCCTAAAACAAATAAAGCCAGCAAATAGAAAGCCAGAAAAAGTGAATTACAAGCCACAAAACCAATGGTAAGCAACGGGCAGAATGCATTCCAAGGGAAGCTTTCTGAATGTCCCCAAGATGTCTTTAACAAACCGGACAGACTTCAACATAAACAAGCATTGGCATAGCCAATAGGTCTCGCCTTTGGGACCTTATAAGTGTTTAGCTAGGCAACAGTGCGATACAAAAGGGGATGATGGACGGAACGTTTGAGCCAATCAAACACTCACCCCCAGTCAACTGATCTGGGTTTAATCCATCATCATTCTTTAGCTCACTCCACCACCCCAGTTCAGACATGGCCATATGCAAATCAGTCTGACCCTGTGCCTCATGGGAACAGTCCAGCCCGAACTGCCAAGCCATGTCTTCCCTGGACCGGAAACAAGCATCCTAGGACCGGTTTCTGGCATTTCAACCGTCATCAGCCAGGCTTGCTTGAATCCAGTGGCAAAGTGAGCAAGGGACCCACGTCTGGGCATACCCCGCCAACTTAGGGCGAACAAAGCGATACAAAAGGGGATGATGGACGGAACGTTTGAGCCAATCAAACACTCACCCCCAGTCAACTGATCTGGGTTTAATCCATCATCATTCTTTAGCTCACTCCACCACCCCAGTTCAGACATGGCCATATGCAAATCAGTCTGACCCTGTGCCTCATGGGAACAGTCCAGCCCGAACTGCCAAGCCATGTCTTCCCTGGACCGGAAACAAGCATCCTAGGACCGGTTTCTGGCATTTCAGCCGTCATCAGCCAGGCTTGCTTGAATCCAGTGGCAAAGTGAGCAAGGGACCCACGTCTGGGCATACCCCCGCCAACTTAGGGCGAACAAAGCGATACAAAGGGGATGATGGACGGAACGTTTGAGCCAATCAAACACTCACCCCCAGTCAACTGATCTGGGTTTAATCCATCATCATTCTTTAGCTCACTCCACCACCCCAGTTCAGACATGGCCATATGCAAATCAGTCTGACCCTGTGCCTCATGGGAACAGTCCAGCCCGAACATGTCTGAACTGGGGTGGTGGAGTGAGCTAAAGAATGATGATGGATTAAACCCAGATCAGTTGACTGGGGGTGAGTGTTTGATTGGCTCAAACGTTCCATCCATCATCCCCTTTTGTATAGCTAGGCAACAGTTGCATAACTAAATACTTATAAGGTCCCAAAAGCGAGACCTATTGGCTACACCATTTGCTTGTTACTTTGCTATAATCGCGCCACCCGCGCTTTACTTTTAACATTAAAAGTAAAGCGCTTTAACATTAAAAGTAAAGCGCGGGTGCCGCGATTATAGCAAAAGTAAAGAAATAGAAAAATAATCTATTTCTTTACTTTGCTCTAATCGCGGCACCACGCTTTACTTTTAATGTTAAAAGTAAAGCGCCGGTGCGCGATTGTAGCAAAAGTAAAGAAATAGATTATTTTCTATTTCTTCACTTTTGCTACAATCGCGGCACCCGCGCTTACTTTTAATGTTAAAAGTAAAGCGCGGGTGCCACGATATAGCAAAAGTAAAGAAATAGAAAAATAATCTATTTCTTTACTTTTGCTATAATCGCGACACCGCGCTTTACTTTTAATGTTAAAAGTAAAGCGCCGGTGCCGCGATTGTAGCAAAAGTAAAGAAATAGATTATTTTCTATTTCTTTACTTTTGCTATAATCGCGGCACCGCGCTTAAAGTAAAGCGGGTGCGCGATTATAGCAAAAGTAAAGAAATAGAAAAATAATCTATTTGTTTACTTTTGCTATAATCGCGGCACCGCGCTTTACTCTTAACGTTAAAAGTAAAGCGGGTGCCGCGATTATAGCAAAAGTAAACAAATAGAAACAAGCATTGGCAGGGCCGCGTGGCCGCTAAGCCGCGAAAGTGAAAGTGATCGCGATGCACTTAATGACCCGTGACGGAGGAAATACAGATGGCGGCTGCGCGCGTGCACGCTCGCGTGAACGCAAGCTGGTCGCCAGCAAAAGCCACTGCTGTTTGCACTTCCAAAACCCGCTTACTAAAACTCTCGCCGAGTGCAGCGCTAAGCGCTGGCTCAGGCGAGACCTAAAAATGGACAAGTTGCCATTTGCCTCGATGATCAGTAGGCACTGCCCTGTTAGAGTGAGGCAGGGTCAACTCTATGGTGAGCCTGTGTATTTTATGTCTTGTGTGTCTTCAAAGGACAGGGATGGGTATTAATGGGTTTCACTGCTCAGTTAACATTTTTCTTTTCTTTGATTCTATGTGAATAAATATGGTGTTCCTAGTTATTTGAATCCTCACTTGTGGTTGTAATTACCCTTTTCTCAGTATCCGGGCTTCATCAAATCATAGTAGTGTCTTTCATGTAATCACTGGGAGTCTGACTGATCAGAAAGCTACAGAAAATTTCACTCACCTCAGGGGTAGTTTAAATTTGACATGGACGGCGAGAGATAATAGGCGCATGGCCAAGTCTTACCTAAGATGGTCCCTGTAAGCTCAAGTTGTAACCAGTAATAATAATTCTTATCTTCTTAAAGTATACCCTCATTTATAGAAGAGACAAAGTTGTGAGAGGCTGAGATAAAATTGTGCCACTGCGCTGATGTACCCTGCTTAATCTTAATGCATGCTTATGGAAAAAGGAGGGACCACTGGAACCAACAGATCTTCGGAACCCTAATTATTTCGCAGGGATATCAAGCATGATGATGAGGTTAAGCCCCCCCTCGCCCGCCAAAAATACAAGAATTATTACAGTGGTTTTGAAAATGCAGCAGTAAATATACATATGCAAGATCTTCCAATTGTTTTAGCATTTATCCAAAATGTATACAAAGACAAAGATACAGTTTTAGAGAGAGTTTGTTCCAATTTATTACTGATTCGTGATGTACAGCCAGCACATGGTTCGCCCCCTGGCGGTGTGCAGTCCTGGTTGGTCAAGGTAGCGTGCTATTAGTATTTTCAATTTCGTGCTGATCTAGCAAGGAAGGTTGTTAAAAAGATGGGAGACAAAAAAGTGTTCATTTGCTAATTGGCACTATGGGAGGGGTGGTCCGGCGCGCGAGATGGCAGGTGCGTCATAACAGGGCTCGACCAGGAAGAATCTAGTCCCCTGTAATCCTGCTGCTGACCCAGGGCATCGGAGGTGGCCCGACAGGAAATCCCCAGTGCAGTGGACATTGGCCTTCCCACTGCTGTCCCCGTTGCTGTACAGAGAGGCATTCCTCTCTCTTCTGTCAGTAGCAGGGCCATTGGCACGTCATTGGCACGTCAAAGCATAGTGCTTTGACATGCCAATAGCCCTGCACTTGACATGTGACCTTCCCTTTTGTTGTGCTGCAAAGCTCCAGGATTTTTTTCACACTTCCAGGACAAAGAAAGAGAGGTAGTTTGTTGATTGCTGTCTGCATCCTGCTGTTCCTCAGCCCGGACCCTACCTTATTTGACTGTTTCACACTGTGCAATTCAGCCACTCAAAGGCTAATGTTTTGATGAAATGTTTATTTTGAGCAATTGAACCTCGCCCCAGAACATAAGAAAAATTAGCATCAGACAGTCTAAGCACACATCTTGTGTTGAGTTGTATCAGATGTGTTGTTCTGTCCTAATATTTAAACAAATGACAATTTAAATACCACTATTTTGTCTTCTTTCTTTTATAGTGCTACTCAACCCAATCCAGGCTGTCGGAGCGCTTTAAATCACACATACACATTATACATTGACAATAAATCATATGTGTGCAAATCAATTTATAGGATGTGTTACATAAGATTGTGAGTGTCACAAGGTATAGGAGTCCCATGTCCTTTCCTTCATAGTTCCTTGTGCTATATTAGAAGGATTACAATTTATGAACTGCAAGTAACTAAAGGATCTCTCTGTTAAAAGCAATAACCCACTTACCTAGCTACATGAAATAAATATCTGTCATCTGTGTGTCACGTGATGTGCTTTGCAGGAGACATATTAACCCTCTATGCTACTTTGATTCAAAACTGGGACTAGACAAAACACCTGTCCCTCCAGCAAGAGCATTAACCGCCAGAGTTATCTTCCCATTATTATTATTTCCTGAGATTTACAGGGTACATAAAGCTCTATGAAGCAGGTGCCTTTACCCCATAAGATATTTTAAAATGCAGACTTTGCAACCAATTAAGCAGAACAGATACACTGCCACGTTTCTCCTTGTTGCCAATTTCTTTCTGGCAGAGTTTTAATAAATAAATGTATAAGTGGGGGCCTAGGTAATGCGCCGGGGTCGTTTCACTTTTTGGGCACAACTCTGACGCAAAATCTCATTTGTTAAATATTGTAATGCGCTCAAATGTACTCATGACCTGCTTTACATATGTGAGGTCTTAGAATCTGATGTCATTTTTTGTGATATCACTTCCTTTGAGGTCATGGGTTGTGATGTCACATGCAATGTCACGCGCTGTGATGTCACTTACATACTGCCTAACTTGGTTAGTGCCCCACTTCTTTTTTTAGACTTGTGCCCTGGTGGGAGAAGTATAATGGAGAACTGGTGTTGGTGGTTGTAGGAGGCGGGCTTAGTATATGGTACACACTCACATGAGTGATGCACCTTGCACTAATCCAGGCAAAACATATTGTGATTTTTGTGGTCTTTGATAACCATGGAAAGCTCTTAAAATGGAAGCTGTGGGAGCAGCCTTCAGGCTTATCTTAAAGGAGTGTAAAGCAGCTTGTTTTACCACATTTAATTGACAGTGTAGATTAGATGAAAAATAATCACTCAGTGTTTTATAAAAATGTCTATTTATTACACAAGACAATCACTAACACATTGGTATATCTCCTACCTAGAGATATCAACAATACACACAAAACTACTTCAAAATAATCAGGTAAATAGCACAAATATATACTGGTCTCCAGGGGGAGACCAAACCATATACTAAGAAAGTGGAAAGCGAACTGCAAAGGAGAACGGGACTTGGACCAGAAGACTCAGAGGAGCCAGGGACATAAGGAACCACCCATGGGCAGTCCCCAAGAGCCCCACGGAGGATGTGTGCAGAGTGGAAACACAGCCGGGTGCCCAATGGAAGTCAATGGAGAAGTCGCAGTTGCAGTTTTAAAGAAGAAGGACCCTTCCCAGAGGACCCTGAAGAAACTCTTCGCAGGATGGGAGGTTGGAGAGCCACCCCACCCGTGGATGCCCCAGGAACCAGGTTACCTACACCAGGGAAGCCGGGTGCATAGAGGTGAAGTGACGTTGGAACCTGCCGTAGATGACAATAGAAGAATTCAAAGAAGATGCCTCTGGAGAAGCCTGTGAAGGAGTCCGGTGGAATCCAAGAGTGGATTCTTGAAGAGGAGAACCTGCAAGCAGAGGGGACAGAGTCTATGCCACTCTGAAGTGACTAGGAGTCCCAGAATCACAATGCCCACCGATGTCGGGAGGTTCAGGAGTGAAGACGGTGACCTTGTTGCTGCAGCTCTGAGGACCAGGTGATGCTGAGGAAGACCAGAAGCTGTGCACAAGCTGTCCCTCATCGGGTGTCGGTGTCCAGGTGGTTGGTGTCCGGCAAAAGCACCAACAAGCCTTGGTAGCCACAACTGGTGTGGAAAGCAAACAGATGCAAACGTTGGGCCCAGCAAGGTCCAAGGGACTCACCAAGTGCAGAAGCAGCAGGGGAACCCACTGGAGCAAAGGAAGACCCTTGAGAGGACCCACAGGCTGAAGGCATAGGAATCGCAAGAGGAGATCCAGACAGCTCATCAAAGATGGAGGCCCACAGTGCAGAGGATGCAGTGAGGACGCTGATCTTCAAGGGATGAGGTGCTGGAAGCTGGAGCTCTCTGGAATGCAGAGCCAATAAGCTTTGGCAATGGCAAGTCAACAAGTGCACAGGGGTTTGGTCCAAGCGGCTCCGATGAGGGATACTGTCCTCAAAATTGCAGAGAAGACAGGTCAGGCCTCTAGGGAGCTGGAGAACCACCACCTGTGTTGCTGGGCCTCGGGAAGTACATAGGACAACAGGAGCTGCAGACCGGTCAGCTTCATTGCGGTGCCTGCAGATGCAGGGGAGTGACTCCTTCACTCCAAGGGAGATTACTTTGGATGTCCTTGATGCCCATAGGCCTTCTGGAGAACCTGGATGAAGCACAGACACAGACGACGCACAAGACTTGAAGAACAGTGAGACCAGGAGCAGCAGGAGTCTTTCTTGATGCAGTCTCGGTTCAAGTCAAAGTCCAATGAAGTTCAAGTGTCCAGACAGTCGAAGAGTGTCTTGGTTTCAGAGGCGAGTCTTGTTCCATGATGAATCTGATGACCCACTCACAAGGGAGCCCTTAATTACCCTTGGGAAAGGGTTGGAATGACTCAGAGGTCCATCCCAAAGGAGGAGCTGAACAGAGGGGAGGATACTGCCCTGTCCTTTGTTCAGTTTCGCAACAGAACAGGAACCAAAGGTTCCTGAACTAGCTTAAACCAGAGCATGCAAGGAGGGCACCAAATGTGCCCTTCAAAGCAGTCTGATGGTGCTGGAAAGCGCCCACACCACAACCCAATACACTAAATCCTGTATGGTAGGTGGTCACACCTCCCTGTGGCAGGAAACCTATTGTTCTACCTTCCCCTATTCGAGCTCAGCTCAGCAGCAGGAGGGCAGAATCGTATCTGTGGTGGGCAGCAGCCCTAGCTTGCTGGCAGACCCTGAAAGGCTGTTACCGGGAGTACAGGGGAGTCCCCTAAAGAGCCCCCAGTACATGGGATCATACTTCTAGCACCGGAATCGGTGTTGCGGTATGATTTCAACATGTCTGATACCAAACATGACCAGGATCAGTGCAGCCATTATATAGTTAGACATCTGGTAATGACTGATGTCCACTATATATCTTAAAATGGCTGACCGCACTTACAAAGCCTGGAGAATCGACTTTGGGGTTTGTAGGGGTGTCCTGCTCATGCAGGGGCACCCTCATACTTGTAACCAAGCACCCTGTACTCAGGACTGAAGGGCCTACCATAGGGGTGACTTATAGGTTTTGAGTGCAGTGGCCTCAGATATAAAGAAACGTATATCTGTTGTGAGAGTTGCAAGCACCATCTCACACATGCTGCAATGGCAGGCCTGTAGTTAGAATTTAAGTGGACTCCCATGGGTGGAACAATACATGCTGCAGTCCATTGGAGAATCCTGGTGTATCTATGCCCTGGGTACCTTAGTACCATATACTAGGGATTTACACTGGTACACCAGTAGCAAATTGTGGATGTACCAAAGTACTTACCAAAGCCAATTTAGGGGAGAGAGCACAGTTGCTGGGGTCCTGATTAGCAGGATCCCAGCAGACTATAGTCAAAACACACTGACACCAGGCAAAAAGTGGGGGCAACCATGAAAGCAGATCCTACTTTCCTACAGTGGTTTTGTAGGCTAGGCATCAAATTTAAATGTTATCCTTGCCTTATTAAGAGGCTAGTGTAACTCAATGGGAATTAGAGTAATGTGATCAAATTTCAGAGATAAGGACATACATCTAGTTTGACATATAGGACAGTTTTCAGTGGAAAGAGGCAGGCTTGCGAGACACCCACAAGGACGGCATGGCTAAAGTCCAGTCATGACAGTATTTTTTAGTAGAAAAAAGACAAGAATAGCTACATCTTTTCAGGACCCAGAGGTAATAGTTTGCCTCTTTGAAGGTTTTGTTTATGCAGAGGAGTCAAACGCGATGACGAGCGATGAAACAGCGGGTGAGATTGATGGGAAGTCAGCAATGTCTATGAGTCAATGGGCTTTTGCATTTCATTGTCCACTAATAAAATCCTGGCTGGCATGCTGATCTATTGCCCCCAGGCATGCAGGGGGTTTCTGTCTTCCTGGACGAGTTCCTTAAGAAGTATATGTTGAAATGCTTGAATTTCACAGTTCTAGGGGACATTAATATACATGTGGACGTATCTTCTGACCCACATGTTCAACTTCTTTTGGAGCATATGTCATCTTGGGATAAGTCTCAGTTTGTAACTCAGCCCACTCACATTGCGGGTCACACCTTAGACACCATTTTTTCTATAATTCAAGTTTCGGTACTTGACGTTAGTCCCCAGACTTGGTCTGACCATGCTCTCATTCACTTCCATTGGTCACTGGACCTCGGCCCTCACAGATACGAGTTTCGCTGTTCTCTACCCCATCATAATTGATCCACTGTCTCATCTACGGAGTTTAGTCTTGACTTGAGCAAGCACTCTCCACCTATGACGGAAGACATGGAGGTCGATGTCAGTCGGTCAAACAGGTGGCTAACCACATCGTACCGATTAAACACAGAGATATTAATTCCTCAGGAAAAAGACGGTCAACCCCTTGGGTTAGTGAGGAGCTTAAAGTGCTTTGTAAGCACTGTAAGAAAATGGAAACTGATTGGTGGCGTCATTACCTTTGTAATGAAAAAGCGCTCTACAAGAAGGCTCTAAATATCTACCATTGTGCAATTAAGAAAGCTCAGTCTGACTTTTTTACAGATCAGATTGAAATGTCTCAAAACAAGTCTGGTCAGATATTTAAAATCGTCAAAAGGTTTATGCACCCGAAGCCTTGCTTCAGACTTTAAAACCTTCTCTTAATTTATGTACCCAATTGTCCAACTTCTTTGACACTAAAATCCAAACCATTGGGGATGCTTTACATCTCACGGACGCCACCCCGATGAGGATTAGTGACCACACTGCAGGTAGAAATAGTGCCCTCTCATGGCCATTAGCTACAGGAATTTGCCTTGATTTCACTTAAGTCCGCTCAGGCCTTGAGTGAGTGCAAATCAGGGTCGCCAGATGACCCCTGTCCTCTTCACATTCTTGCCGCCAATTGTACGGCCATCAACCCTGTTCTAAACCAGCTTCTAAATCAGTCAATTCATTTGGCCATAGTGCCCAGTGGTTGGAAGCAGGCCAAGTTGATTCCTCTTTTAAACAAACCTTCGGCAGACAAGACCAATCTTGCCAATTTCCATCCCATTTCTCTGCTGCCATCCTTTACCAAGATTTTAGAGAAGCTCATAAACAATCGGCTCTCTGCTTTTTGAGAACAAATTGTGCTTCTTCACCCTACCCAGTCAGGCTTCCGCCTGGGTTTCAGCACCAAGACCACACTGTTAGAGGTCTCAGATAAAATTAGGCTAGGAGTAGATGAAGGGAAGCAGGTGACACTGATCATCCTTGATCTATCCGCAGCTTTTGACCCAGCATCACATTCGACACTCCTGCAGCACCTCGAAGCCATAGGTGTCTGCGGTTCTGCTTTGGCATGGCTCCGTTCCTTTTTGACAGGCAGGTCCCAGTTAGTCTGGGTGGTCCCATTTGCCTCTGATCCTAAACAATTGGGTTATTGGGTCCCTCAGGGGTCTGAACTAAGTCCCACATTGTTTTCAATATGGATATGACCCTTTTGGCACCCATAATTGAATCTTTTGGAGTACAGACAATATCTTATGCAGATGATACACAACTGCTCCTCACCCTTGACAGAAATTCACCTAATGCACTGCGTAACTTCCAGACCTGCTTGAAGTCTGTGTTTCAGTGGATGCGCGATAGTGACCTCCAAAGCAATACTAACAAGACAGAAATTCTGCTCTTTGGGGTCCCCTCACCTAGCTGTGACAATGACTATTGGCCCAAGGAAGTCCCCAGTACCTCCCCCTACCATGGTAGTGCGCACTCCTGGGGTAAAATTCGATACTACTGCTTCTTTCACCCCCCAGGTGGGGGGGTAGTAGGCACCTGCTTTACCCTGCTAAAAACGTTAAAGTTCCTCTAACTTCTCCTCTTCCGACAGCAGAAAACAGTGATCCAGGCCTTGATCACCTCAAGGCTGGATGATACTAACTCTCTCTGTACTGGGGCCTACCTGCCTATCTCCTGAAGAGATTACAGCTGGTGCAGAATGCTGCTGCCAGGCTTCTACTACGCCTTTCCAAGAAAGCCGATATTTAACCAGGTTAAAAGGAACTGCACTGGTTGCCTATAAAAGAACGTGTGAGGTTCAAAGGTTTGGTTCTGGCACACGGAGCTTTTTTACCACAAAGGACCTGAGTATTTGTCAACAGATTCACACCTTACCAACAAGCTCGGTTCTTCAGTCATTAACCTTTTGTGGTGTTCTTCGTTGCTTTTTCTTTGTGTAGGCTAAACTACCCGTTTTTCACCAGCATTCAGTTTACTGCACAGTTTAGAAAAAGTGATATGTTTGTTTAAAAACAATACATTGTGTTGTGCGACAGCTCCTTCGCAGACAAACTCATATTTTAGTTGCTTGCTTCCAAGACAACGGAAGTCGTTTCCCTTGATACTTCTGAGAGTTTCCCTTACTCATTTCTGTTTGTGTCTCAATAATGCTGTGTTTAATGAGAGGGAAAGAATAGGTCTTCACTATATCCAGTGTGAGGGTGAAACATTTTACTTTAATTCTGGCTCCCCCTCCACCTCCACTCAATGTAGCGTGATCTCTTAGAAAGTGTCTACTAAGAGGCACTATGCTTAGAAGGACTGATCTTCTATTGGTATGTCAAATTGCGTGCCAATCCATATAGGGGTGGAAGACAGAATTAAGGTGTGTCAATCAAATTTTCATTTGCTTATGATGTTACCATGGTTTGATGAATCACAATGAAATGTGCATGTAGTTAGCAAGTTCCACTCAGTGCAGATACTTCGGGGCATATTCTCAAGCCCTTATCGCCATGGGAACGTCACTTTTTCTGACGTTCCCGTGGCGATAGGTTCAGCGCCTTATTCACAAGGCAGCGTTGAGCCACTTAACGTGGCTTTAAGCCACGTTAATTGGCTTAACGCTGCCTTGTGAATAAGGCCCCTTTCACGCTAAACTCAGCGTGAAAGGGGCGTGCAGTGGGTGTTGCGGTGGGCGTTCCACCGCAACACCCATTGAATTCGACGCTGCCACCTATTCTCAAGGGCGGCGTTAATAGGTGGCAGCGCCGAACTTAAGACCAGGAAAATCCTGGTCTTAAGTTGGCGAAACGAGGAGAAATGCTTTATTTCTCCTCGTTTTTGCTTTTTCCATGTGTGCTGCCTTGTGCAGCACCCATGGAAAAAGCAAAATGCCATGGTTTGTTCATGTACAGGAAGGTGTCCCTTCCTGGACATGAACAAACCTTTTTAAAAATGCCATTTTGTAACTTTCATGTGTGCTGCACGAAGCAGCACACATGAAAGTTACAAAATGGTATTTTGGGATTGTTTATGTGCAGGAAGGGGCACCCTTGCATTCTGGTGCAAGGGTGCCTGCGTTGGTGCTAAGTTGTGAAACTTAGCGCCATCGCAGGGGGAAACGCCAAGCTGCACCACATTCTTGAGAATAGGGTGCAGCCTCGCGTTTCCGAAGTGGCGGTGAGAGGCGTTAAGCCAAGGAGGCTAACGCCTCTCACCGCCACTTCATTGAGAATATCCCCCTTCGTATTTTATGCAGATCCAGTGGTGGCAAAGTTGCAGGGGTCAAAACATTTTTTATTTACTAATAACTTTGGCACTGGTTGATGGAAATGTATTAGCTGAACACTTAGGGGCATATTCACAAGGAGCCATCGCCGAATTAACGGCACTTTATCGCAGCCAAAGTCGTGATAAATTTACCCCTCCATTCACAAGCCGGTGTTAACAGCCCACAGCACCAGTTTACCCGCGATAGCAGCCGCAAAAAACATCGCCACAGAGGACCCTCGCGAATATCGCTAATGAGATGCAGAGTAGGCGTTCCCGTGACTAAAGCCGAGACAACAGCACACCTCAACATTCACAACGACCAGCCACATCCGCGAAAAAAACACAAAACAGGCAATAACGCGCGTTAGCACCAGGAAATCTACACCAGCTCTGACCTGGTGTAAACTCGGACGGCAGCCAGCACCACAAAAGGGAGCACAGCCCAGGGCCACATCCGAAGGGCAACAAATGCCATGGAGCCACACATCATGCGGCCCGGACACCCAAGAGGGCCACAACACCCACCGCCACCACCCCAGGACCACCCCTCCCTGGCACCCCCCCGACCAAAGACATGCCACATCAGCCACACCTAAACATGTACAAAATATGTACAAAATATTCCGCCTGATGCCGCACAATCACAACTGGTGACATGGATGTGTCGTCACAGAAATGACCAGCACACATTCACTTTCGAAGCAACAAATGAAACTTTATTAAAATGAACAACGAAATGAAATGAAGACACATGGCCGCTCCCCTCCGGACAATACTGAGGTCACAGCCTGTAAGACAAAAAACATGATGAGAAGGTGTGTCCTGCGCACATCAGAGGACAGAGAGAGAGCGAAGGAGAGAGAGAGGAAGAGAGGGAGGGAGAGAGAGAGAGAAAGAAGAGGAGAGAGAGAGGAAGAGAGAGGGAGAGAGAGTGAGGAAGAGAGGGAGAGAGAGAAAGGAAGAGAGGGAGAGAGAGAGGAAGAGAGGGAGAGAGAGAGAGGAAGAGAGGGAGAGAGAGAGAAGAGGAGAGAGAGAGGAAGAGAGAGAGAGAGTGCCGCCTCTGCGCACCCAGGCCACACTTCTCACCTGCTGCCACCGGTGTGTCTCCAACCACGTGCCGGTATGTAGGGCAGTTCACCAGGTCACACATCTGATTCAGAGCTGTCAGCTGAAACAGAGCCCAGATACATGACTGGCACAGTACACACACTTGCACAAGACAACATCGCCTGCCCGCCCATGCACACCCAGGCAGAGGCACCCCAAACCCTCCCGCCGCCCATCGGAGCATGCCCGCCCATGCACACCCAGGCCTCAATGCTCACCTTCCGCCACCGGCGCGTAGACAGGAGGTCCCACCACGTGCCGCTGCAAGCCACAAGCCCGGGGCCCACGGACATGGCACCTTCCACATCATGCAGCCACGCTCCGCAGGCCACCAGGTCTCACGTTTGGTGCTGGGTCTTGATTACTCCATGGCAGAGGACATACCAGTGCACCCGGCATCATCGCAGGCTGCACACCCGCTCAGCTCAATGGGTGCCACCAACTCTGGCATCCCGGAAGCGACGATGAATCAAAAGGGGGGACAACGGGGCAGGTTTAAAGAGGTCCAACATACATGCCCCAACAATACTATATGCACGAAGGATATGGAGTTCCTCTAAGTCCAAGAGACAGAACAGGGAGATACTCGGGGTGGGGGGGAAAATTGGTGGCCCCACACTGAAGGTGAAAGGGGAGATCCCCTTGTCGGAACTAGGGCTCTCACACACCTAGCAAGCTAGGTGTCATGCTTCATCATATGAGCCTGCCCCTCGTCAGGTCGGCGCTGCAATACCTGACGGGCACCCAGTACGGGGCTCTTTAGCGGGGATCTTTTATTCCTGCCGTTGGGTGCAGTGGGGGTAAGGGGCCTAGTGAGTGTAGATGTGGGAGGGAAGTGAGTTAAAATAAGTCAGTTAGTCCTAACAGTGATTTATTCAGGAAGGTAAACTGCCTAATTAAAAATAATAAAGAGAGTGGCGGAGAACTGGATACAAGGTATCAAGCTGTATGAGCCCTACTCTCAGTCGGTCAACATGTTTCATGCCCTGTGTGTCAGGGGGATCAAGGCATTTCTTCAGGACCAATTGTCAATACTATCTACACCGTGTGGTAAGTGAAAACTACATACCACACTCTCAGGTCAATAACCTGCAAACAAATTGAAAAAGAAAAACGTGATTATAATATGGAATGTAACCCTGTACAAAACACGTATCTCATGGAACTGTTCATACAGTACCGAAATGGTACATGTGTTAAATGAATTAATATATTCACACGCTTACTCAATACCGTATGAGGGATGAGACTAAAATTAAAAAACAAGGTAAGGACTCTCTAGCACAAGAGAAATCATGGTAAAACCGAGGTCTCAATGAGGAAATTCATCCAGAGCCATGACGTAACAGAAGAGCCGTACGCCAGACCAGCACAGGGCCTGCAACAATGACTCGTGGGCTCTGGGCATGGTCTAGTCCATGTCCGGACAAGGAAGTGACTGATGTGTGTGTCCCTGCTGCAGTGTTCACGGAACCCGCTACACAAGATGCAATGTTGCACCCCCTTACTGGCATCCCACAGGATGAACATCATTGACGCAAGGGAAGGCACTGTCCCCACATTCATCCACACATCCACACAGGAATGACGTAAGACATCACACAGTAGTGCATCACTGGATGTTTATTTGCACATCCAGTGCAGTCATGCAGCTGGAGCGGTACAGGCCAATGCCGAGCACACCACACAATATGGGCCTGTGGAGGGCCAGCAAGTGTCCATCCCGGGATGACCTGTACTGCGGAAGAGGAAGGGTACAGTCTGCAGTCTGTCCGCCGTGTCATTGGTCGTCAAACAGCATGTGGCAGTCCATGTCGCTGTCCAAGGTGAGTGCCTCGGAGTGTATCAGGGTCAGTGGTAGATCTTGGGGCCATGTGCGGCACCAAGCAGAAACAGGCAAGGTGGCGGTAATGGATGCTAGTGCCTGGTCCTCCTGACCACAGTCCCATCCACGTCCTCGTCCCCGGGTGTGTGCCCTGCCCCACCTGTGGGTGTTGCAGTGCCGGCTGCGGCACTGTGTGCCACTGACTCATCAGGGGCCGGAGGAGGATTGTCGGCCGCACTGTGTGGCAGTGACACATCAGGTGCCGGAGTGGATACGCCTGCCGCACTGGGAGGCACTGACACACCAGGGGGCGGAGATGTGGATGGTGTGGGGGCAGCAGCATTCATCATCGCCACGCCTTGTGGCAGCAATGACATGACGAGGACATGCAGGGCACAGTAGATCCCAGCTACATTTCGCTGATGTGCAGCGGCGGCTGCCATCCTTTCCGCCTCCATCCGCACCATGTCCCCCATGAGCCTCCGCATGTGTGCCAGCTCAAGGCTGGCATCGCTGGGGCCACTGTGAGCGGACAGGTATTCTTCCCTCTGCGTCATGACTCCAGAGATGTCAGTCAGGGCTCGCTGGAGACCATGGGGCGGACATAGACACCCAAGGATGGCGTCCAGTTTGTTAGCCATGAGCTCGAACCCCACCCGGACCTGCTCGGCCGTCTCCCTCTGGCCCTCCAGCACACGGCGTTGGAAGGCCATTTGTTGTTCCTGGGGGTCTTGGGAGGGTGCCGGGGCTGTGGGTGCCTCCTGCTGGGTGGTTTGGGTGGTGGGTGGGGTCTCATGGATGTAGCTGGGCTGCCCTGATCCTGGAGGTGAGTTGCGGAGGTGGTCAATGAGGTCTTGGATGGTTTGGATGTCGATGCTGGTGTTGTCCTCCTCCTCATCATCAGTGAAGAGTGGCTGTGACTGCTCTGCAGGAGGTGTTGAAGATGCCCCTCCGATGTGAAGGGGAGATGGTGTATTACAATGTGTCCGCATGTATGTAGCCGCATGGTACAGGTTGACATTCAGACAGCATGGCATTGTACATTGTGACAGTCTGTGGGTCTGGGCGAGGACCCAGAGTGATTGTGGGTGTGCACTGTGCCCTGCTTGCTTGTGCATGTGTGCCATTGTGGCCATCTCCTCCCGTCCCCCCAGTACCCGGTGGTCACTCACCCTGTTGCGGTTGTGTTGTTTCCTGTCGAGCAGTGTCCGGTCCCCCGACTCCGGCCACAGTCTCCACACTGATGACTGTCGACACCAGCTCCTCCATGTCATCCAGCTCCAGCTGTGGCGCTGGGCCCCCACCTCCGGTCTGCGTTGCTGCCTTCAGGTTGGCGGAGAGTTTATCCTTGGTCTTCCGCTTGATGTCATTCCATCGCCTCTTGACCTCGTCCATTGTCTGCTTGTGCTCTCCGACGGCATTCACCTTGTCGACGATGTCCCGCCATATTTCATTTTTGGTGCCCAATGACACGTTGGAGGTGACGAAGAGTTGTTGATGGTGTTTCATCACCTCCGTGACTATGATCCTGTTCGCCTGCGGACTGAACTTGGTCTTCCTGGTCTTCTTGTCCTTGCCCTTCCCTGTCCCCGAGGTCCCAGGCTGGTCGTCCGGGGTGCTTGTGGGGTTGCGCTCGTCCTCTGCGCCTGCTCCGGCTGCCTCCATGGTGCTTGTGTGTTGGTCAGTTTGTGTGTGGGTTTTTTTCCTGCTTTTATGGAGGTTTCTGACGCCTGCCAGGTGTGTGTTGCAGGCCTGGCGCTGCTTGTCGCTGGTTTCCTCATCGCGCTTTGGCCCGTCGCGTGTTTTTTGGTGTTGTGGTTTGTGTTTTTATCTCCATCGTGGTGGTTGTATCGCGGACTTTGTCCCCGGTTTCGGCAGGCTATCACATGGTACCGCCTTGTTGTGAATTCCACGTTGACACAGGGTTATTTTCCCGTGATGGGCTGCGTTATTGGAAAGTTGAGTTACGCTACTCTTGCAGTAGTTATCACACGTTCTTGTGAATATACCCCTTAGTTTTCTCAGTTTCTTGTAGATCCATCAAGGGGGAGGCAGATTAAAAAGGGGGCAAAAAGTGTTCATCTGCTAATAAATTTGTCTCCATTTTATGACTCCTCACAAATTTTTTTGACAGGTTTAACTTTCGGATGGTTAAGTCAAGTTTTGAGCCAATTTCTCGTCGGGGGCAAAGATAAATGAGAGACAGTAACGGATTCATTCACTAATACCTTTAGGGCTTATGGATGAATCTTCATGAAATTTGGCAGGCCGGTAGCAAATTAAGTCATGACCAGACCAACACGTACTGCATGTGTACAAAGGGGGTTGCTTCAGGACCTGGTGAATGTTGTTCATCATATAAAACCATGAAATTCAATGCACAACGCACATACTACTTAATGGGTGGGTTGCAAAAAAACTAAACTAAAGGCCGTCTACACTGAGCAAAATATCGGGGTGTGACTTAAAGTATTCATTGTGTGCACTGCACACCACAACATGCAAATTTCATGGATTTTTCGATTTTGTGCTCACCGAACCATAACTAATTTTTAAATGTGTTTTTTCAGTGAATAAATTCACTACAATGCTTTCTTAATTTAATGGGCTACTGCAAAATCACTTAATTCCATCCCCACCCTTCACATTGAGCCTTACCCAGCAGCATATCACTTCACACGACTGTTGGGGCAGGACAGTTTAATTTCTGTCAGATCACATGGTACCATCCCATTTACACCTTAAGGTCTATTGCAATCTAGAGCTAATGTTTACATTCAGTCCAGATTCAGCGTGTACATCTATTCAGGCCCAAAAGTGCCATTGCATCCCATGTCGACCCAATGGTAAACGTATTTTTCCTTTAATAACTAGACTTTGATGCAGAGCAAACAGAAAGAAAAACACAAAAGAGGGAAAGGAGGAGGAAGAGAAAGACGAAAAACAGTGACAAAGGGCTAAACCAATGATGAAACAGAATTTGCATGAGTGAGGTAAAGAGGCAGGGAGTGTCTGGTGGTGGGTTAAAGAGACATGAGGTGGAATCAAGACTCTGCAGCCTTGGTATTCAAAACCCTGAACTTCAATAGCGCAGACTGAGGTTTTCTGAGCAAAACTTTGAACGGTAGCTTTTATTCTTTTACAAATTAAGCACTGTTATATCGTACCCGATGGATTGTCCATTGCAGGCCCAACAGTTCTATACCATTGGGCCCTAACTGTCTTATTTGAATTGAGCTGTGTTGATTGCTCCAGTCCCGGGCCAACAGTTCCATTCTATCTGGACCCTATGACTTCATTCTGTCTCTTGCATCAGGGTCTACATCCATTGTACTGTAATGGTTCGAATCCCACCTGGAAACAAAATTCCATTTTACACAGGCTTGTCAGAAGTTAGTGCGAAGCCAAGGGGCCAGAATCCAATGCTGGTCCCTCTGAATACTTCTTACAATTTGGCCATGTTCGATAAGCAGCACATATTTCCAAGTATTAGAAAATTGACTTCAGGGAAACAGAAAATATGGTTTCTGGGGGCATCTAGTATTCTGGCCCCTCAAGCTGCCTCTTTATTAAGGAAGTTGGAAGACTTGCTTGCAATTAAAAATATATAAATAACTTGCTGGAGGAAAGTGGGGACCTGGAAGCTTGAGGTATAATGCACACTCAATCACGTGCTTTAGACCGCCCGATCTCATCTTTGTCACACAGTTCAATTCCATTTAGGTCCAGGAGGTTTCTTTCATCAGTTCTAACAGTCCATCTCAGTCAGATTCTGCACTCTAGTCCATCTCGAGCCAACATTTCAATCCAAATGCAATTGCCGCCCCCCCGTTGACTGAGTTGGCTCATCCTATGTTACCCCAAGAATCTTAGACCAGGCTAATGTAACAGTGCCAGTCCTACCCGAGTACAATCCAGCAAGTTAATTCAAGCAGGAATCAGTGTTTCAGTCACATCGTGGCCCAACATTTTCATCACAGGGGCTTAACAATTTTGTGCCAACTTGAGAAACTAGTCTATCTCATACTTCAGTGGGTCAGGCCCGATAGCTTTCCCCTGGCTAAAGATCCAGTGAACAGGCTTTTGTGAGTTTGACTTGTGACTGACTCTTCCCCATCCCGGAAGACTTTTCAGAGGAAATCGCCTGTCAGAAAATCTCCCAGTCTACAAGCAGATGAGCCTGCCTCTGATTGAACTGTTTAATTTTGAGGTAGGAGTTATCTATGCATATTGTGACTCGTGGAAAGAGGGAAGGCGGCGAGGACCAGGTGGGACCGCACAGGGCGGTGATGTAGGTACGAGTGCAGCTGTTCCGAGTAGTCATCTGTCCCCTAGAAGACCCAAATTCAGCAATGTTACTGAATAGCGCATTAAGAATGTTTACTCAACTTAGGGTCGGACATACAATAGGCTTCACTGTGATCAGTTGTGTTTTCACAAGCCTGTACCAAAGAAGTGCATCAAATGGCCGCAACAGCAGCCATAAATCTCCGCGTTAGCTTCAGGTTATGGTTGGATGGCAGTGATATATGTCTTGTCCTAATGAAGCATCTGTAAAAATAGACCGCACCATGCCTACACCACAGGGGTATGGTTCTGAAGGGAGCTGCGGTTACAGGCCATAACTTCATCATGGGAGCCAGGCACTGATGTCAGCTGGGGTTACAGCCAAAGTTTTACTGTCCACATATGGGCCACCGTTGAAGAATTCACACACAGAGTTCTACCCTACACACACCTATTACACATACATGCACTCTGGGTGCCCACTCCAGGTCACGCAACAGGTTCTGGACCTCGCATTTCCAGGACCGGTCTAGGCCTCTGCGCACACACTGGATCGGAGTGATGAAAGGGCCAAACAAGAAGTCAGGATACCAGATTCACACGAGTCGGCAATCAGAGCAAGGGTACACGCCTGTTTAACACGCAGGGGACATTCCCATCCCAACATCTATACACTCTGGGGCATAAGTACAACGAAGTGGCGGAGCACGGCGTTAACCTCCTTGGCTTAACGCCGCGCTCCGCCACTTCAGAAACGCGGGGCTGCACCATATTTACAACAATATGGTGCAGCCCTGTGTTTCCCCCTGCGCTGGTGCTACACTTAGCAGCCTAGCGCCAATGCAGGCACCCTTGCAGCATAGTGCAAGGGTGTCTGCGTTGAGGGGAAGATTGTTTATGTGCAGGAAGGCTTCCTGCACATAAACAATCTTTAAATGGCGTTTTGTAACTTTTATGTGTGCTGCTTCATGCAGCATACATAGAAGTTGCAAAACGTCATTTTTTTTTTATTGTTTATGTGCAGGAAGAGTTACCTTCCTGCACATAAACAATCAGTGGCAATTTGCTGTTTCTATGTGTGCTGCACAACGCAGCACACATGGAAACAGCAAAAACGAGGAGAAATAAAGCATTTCTCCTCGTTTCGCCTGTTTAAGACCTGGTTTTCCCTGGTCTTAATTTTGGCGCTGCCTCCTATTTACGCCACCCTTGTAAATAGGGGGGGCAACGTCAAAATCAATGGTTGTTGCGTTGGGACGCCCACCGCAACACCCAGTCCCTCCCCTTTCACGCTGAATAGTGTGAAAGGGTGCCTTATTTACAAGGCAGCGTTCAGCTACGTTAAGTGGCTTAACGCTGCCTTGTAAATAAAGTGAAGCCCCTATCGCCACGACAACATCACTAAAAGTGACGTTGTGGTGGCGATAGGGGCTTGTAAATATGCCCCTCTGTTTTTCCTTTTATTGTGAGGACACCATTAGTACCTTTCCTTCTGATGCTGCACAAGTTCATCCAATAGGACACTTAGCACAGAATATTGAACACACACCCAACACAACCCAGCTACGCCATACAGAAAGAGCCCTGTGAGAACACACAGACATGCTCTATAGGTGAATGTCATCATGCTCACAGTGGCACTACCCAAGAAAAACTAACTCACTAGAGTACCTATTAAGTTAGAACTCTGAACATACATGCAACAAAGTAAATAACTGGCATCCAACAGGATTTGCTACCATCTGCTACTTCACAAACATATACATGCCCCAGGCAATGGGCATGTGCGCCAACCAACCAATCAAATATGTAAGCAATATGGTACAGCCCCCCGGTCTCATAGAGCAAAAAACTTGTAACTCAATAAAATTGCCTCTAACTCCACAGGCTGCAAACCTCCCGCATCCAAATCTTTTGGGAAGTCGCACTATGGATTACTGAAAGGTCTGATGCCTAATAATAGCAGATTCTGTGCTGTGCAAGTGCTGTAGAACAATAGCAACAATAATAATAGATATTTGTGCAGTCGGTGAAGAGATATATGTGGGAGCCCGCTGCACTGTGCATCTGTGTAGCCCAGATGCGGCAGGCACAGGTAAAGGTGTGCTATGTCCCATTGGAAAGGTGCATAATAACTTTGTGTGCACTGAAAAGCTTGAAGTAAAGGTTTATTTTTTGTGACTACAGCAATTCGTCAGCGCCCCGCCCTTGTATCAACCTTATTGTCTGGCGCAACATCATTCAGAAATGCTCAGGACCCACACCTTTTAACAAAATATCAGGTTGAACAAACCAGTGCCGTAACTAGCTACGCATCTCTCTCACACACCTCTTCATCCACCACACTGCTAAGCGCTGTGTCCCATAACACACACACCTCGTAGCCCTCAAGCATGACAAGGAAACACATACCACAGAGGACAAAAACAAGACAACACCCTTTCAACCAAACACCCTACACGGTGTAGCTGTCCATGTAGGGAAGCACTTCAGTGCTCCACATAGGGGTAGAAAGCGCTATATAAATGCCACAGTTCAATGCAATATTGTCTCTTATTGGCACGTTCCATGAGACGGACAGCATATCGTCGGACGGTCATTTCCCAAACCAAACTACTCCCTGTAGCACAAGTATCCCCAATGGACTCGCCCCCAAATTCAGCAGATGACTTCAACCCCTTTGGTTGCCGTAGTTAGTGTTGTGTGTGTCCCCGCAGACTAGCGCTGGCTGTGCGCGCGGCGCTAGTGCAATAAGACACGGGACACAGCGGCTTTCATTCTCGGGCCGCGACTGCCGTTCTCCGGCCTCGCCCCTCCTTTATTATCCTACGTCACGCCGGCCGGCGTGAGCGCAGGGGTGGGTCCTACTAGTGTGTGTTGGCAGCCGCCAACTAGCACGCTAACTCATCACATCCCAGCTTAACTCAGTCCTTGACAGCTTCCCCAGAGTCACTTACTTGACAGGCGAAGTCCCTCAGCCGACTGCTGGGTGCCGGGTTGTTTCTCAACGCATACCTGTTATTGCTTCTGCTGGGCCTCTGTTCACCGGACAGGTCCGCGGGCACCTGCTGCTCCACTATTGCCCCAGGGGCCCCTCCCTGCTCTCTTGGCGATGACTCTTCCTCAGTATCTCTGCCTGGTGCCTCGATGGATTCCTGGCTGCTGATATCTGGCTCACCAAGTCCACAGGGTGACCCGGCACCCGGCGCTGGGCAGTCAACTCTTTTGAACCATGATATGTTGCGTGTTACTGTGTCTCCTTCTCTCTCTGCTGAAACCATCGTTCCGTTCACTCCAACCACAGTCCAATACCCTGGCTCGTAGCGAGTCCGAAACTTCCCTCCTGGTCTTCGGTCTTTTATGATCACAACATCTCCTTCCCCTAACTGCCGGGTTATTGCTCTCCTTGTTCGGCTGGTTGCTCGGTTGTGCTCTTCTCTTCTCTCCCGGGCGCCTTCCTCGTCGAATGGTGGGGGAGTCCAGCCTGGAGTGGTGGGTAGGCTGTCCCGGCGGGTCCCATGGAACATTACTGCAAAGGGAGCTTGTCGGGTGGAGCTATGAGGAGTGCTCCGGTACTCTCAAAGAAAATCCTGTAGTTGTTGCTCCGGATTCGCCTGCTCTGCCACAGCAATGCGGATAACTTTGTTAATAGTTCTCATGAACCTTTCAATGTCACCATTAGCCTGCGGCCATTGAGGGGTGATCCGCCTGTGCCGAATGCCTTGACGTTTCAGAAATTCCTCAAATTCATGCCCATGGAACGGGGGCCCGTTGTCGCTCCTGACTTCTTCAGGGAGCCCGAACATGGCAAATATTTTGTCTAAGACTGGGCCGACCTGGGCGAATGCGGTGGAGCGGACGATCTCAACCAGAGGATACTTAGAATAGCTGTCCATCAGAGCCAGGGTGAACCTCCCATCCGGGAAACTTCCGAAATCGATGCTTATCTTCTCCCATGGCTTTGTCCCTCGCTCCTCTGTCTGAATCGGCGCCGGTCTCTCAGGGGCACTTGTTATTTGGCAGGACGGGCATCTTCGTACTAGTTCCGCCACTCGAGCATCTAGTCCAGGGAACCAGACCTTTTCACGCATTCTTGCTTTCATTTTCTCTACCCCTTGGTGACCAATGTGGGCTAACTGGGTGGCTCGCAACTGGAGGGATGCAGGAATGACAACTCGTTGCCCTCTTAGTAGGATCCCATTTTGGGTGATGCTCAACTCATTCCTGACTCGCCACATGTGCAGTAGACTCTCTTTTTCCGGGCCCACCCATGCGTTGGCCGTTTGGATGAATTGATGCCAGTGTCCGCCCTGGACGGCTGTCCGAACTCTGTCGACCACGGGGTCTGCCGCTACAGCTGCAGCTACTTCATCCAGAGTCATTGCACGGGGGCAGGTAAGGGATGAGACCATGTTTATATGTGCTTCAGTCTCCAGAGGTGTCCTCGTCCTCTTCTTCCTCATCCCGTGGATCCGGATGTCTCGATAGGAAATCAGCAGGGTTTTTGACTCCTGGGCGGTAGGCCACTTCCATTTCGTATTGTTGCAGGCCAATGGCCCACCTCTCGATGCGTGGAGGCGGGTGGGGTGCTGAACCTTTGAATAGTGGCACCAGGGGTTGGTGGTCCGTAATGACCTTGAATGGGTTGCCACAGATGTAAAGGTGGAAATGCCTGCATGCCCAACGGATCGCCAGGGCCTCCCTCTCTATTTGCGCATACCGCTTTCCGGTTGATGACAGCGCTTTGCTGGCATATGCCAGAGTGGCCCACCTGCCAGGTTCTTGTTCCTGGGTAAGGACTGCCCCTAGTCCTACGGGGCTGGCGTCGACTAATAGCTCCGTCCTCTTCGCTGGATCGAAGTACACCAGGGTCGCCTGGTCGAGTAGGGCACTCTTGACTGTTTGAAACGCCGCTTCTTCGGTGGATCCCCACTGCCACATGGCGTCCGCTCGGGTGAGGTTCCGCAAGGGCTCTGCAATGGTGGCAAGACCTGGAATGAAACGGCCACAGTACGTCGCCATCCCAAGGAAACTACGCACTTCAGCTACTGTTTGTGGCGCTGGCGCATTCTTGATCGCTTGGGACTTCCGTGGGTCTACTTGGATGCCTTCCTGTGTGAATGTGTATCCGAAAAACTATCTTCTGCTGAAACAACAGACATTTTTCTCGATGCAGGGTGACCCCATGGCCATGGAGCCTTTTCAGCGTGGCCCTTAGGTGCTTGTAGTGTTCCTCCGCCGTCTTCGAGTGGATGAGAATATCATCACTCACGTTCAGTACATTGGGCAGTCCTACCAGAATCTCTTTCACGGCGTTCTGAAAAATCTCTGCAGCTGACGATATGCCAAAGCTTAGGCGTTTGTATCGCCTGAGTCCTAAATGGGTACTGAACGTGGTGATGTACCTGCTCTCTTTGGCCAGTGCCATTTGATGATAGCCGGCGTTCAGGTCCAGCTTCGAGATCCATTAAGATCAGCCACTATGTCGTCCATCGTTGGAGTTATGTGGCGTTCCCGCCTAATCGCTTATTGGGGAGGCGCATATCTATGCAGATCCTGATTTTCCCTGGCTGGCGGGGTTTCTCAGCGATCACCATTGGAGATACCCATGGAGTAGGACCAGAGACCTTTTCTATTACGCCTTGATCCTCCAGTTTCTGCAGCTCCTCTTCTACTATCGGTCGAAGATGAAAAGGGATCCTCCTATGCCTTAGGGCCATTGGTTTGACTGTTGTGTCAATGTGTAACTTCACGGGCTCCCTTTTCATTGTTCCTAGGCCCGTGAACAGGTCTTTTAACTGGTCCAGCAGATCTTTCGTCTGGTCAGCCTGCACACTCTTCGCGAATGTTATCAGCCCCAGATCTTCAGCTGCTTGGCTGCTTAATAGGGTGTCTGCTTCCTGGTTGATTACGTGGATATCTATCGTGATCTCAGCATCTTCATGCCGGACAGGTACCGTCATTTTCCCTCGGAGCGGTAGTGGTGATGTGCTTCCATACGCAAATATCTTTGTCTTCGCTGGCCGGAGGTCCGGCTTTGGTCGTAGCTTGTTATACTGTTGTATCCCCATTACTGTAACTGAGGCACCTGTGTCGATGACCGCGCTGACTTCCGATCCCGCTATGTGCACCTTGCATCTGGGCTGCGGCCGCCTTCTTCTCTTTAGTGCTCGGGTGAACGAGACTAAGTATGTCTCATCTTCATCCTCGGACGACGTGTCCTCCGCTTGGTAGACGTTTCGTCCACTTTTCGTCTCCTTTTGCGCAGATGTCAGTGACATGCTTGATAGCTGGCGAACCAGTCTTCTCCCTGGCATCGGTCTTTTCCCTCCTTCCGTTGCCCTTTTCTCCGGCACACCGACGCGAAATGGTTGGCCACACCACAGTTCGTGCACGTCTTCCCTCTGGCCGGGCACGCTTGTGCCGGGTGTTCCTCGTATCCGCAGTACCCACACTGGCCTTTGGACGTGGTGATGGGGCGATCCCGTGGTTTTCTGTCTTTGTCTTTCACTCTGACTGCCTCGGTCCGTTCCGTCTTTACGTTGACGCTCTTGTCTGTGTTGCGCACCAAGGCCAGGTCCATCTCTTCCCCGCGCGGCAGACAGGTCATGTGACCGTGCCATCACTAGTATGTCCGCCATTGGTATATTTGGTTGACGCAGTATGAGGCCACGTAACATCTTGCTGCGAATGCCTAGGATTAACTGCGCTCTGATCTCTTCCGCCGCTCTGTCACCTACAAGGTGTGTGCTAGCAAGTTCTCGCAGTCTGGCGTGAAACGCGTCCACTGATTCCCCTTCCTTCTGCCGGGCCTGGCGTAACTTAAAATGCTCAAAGTCCGGATTGAGCTGTGGATCAAAGTGCGCATTTAACGCTGCTACCGCCGCTGTGTAGTCAGTGGCGAGTCCTGTGTTGGGGAGATGCTTGAAAAGCATATATATTTCTTCCCCTGCATAGTGGAGTAACAGCGATCTTTTACAGCGCCATCCACTTCCCGGGTGGCGATGAAATAGTTTTCCAAACGTCCCAACCAGACTTACCAGCGCGGTAGATGCGGTAGCCGGATCAGCTGACTCGCTAAAAGGCGGCAGAACACCAGACGGTGGATGCTGTGGCAGGGCCCTGGCTGCAGCTTGCGCCCTTCCTCTTGATCGCCCATGATTTATGTTGGTACACTGGTGGGTGCGTGCGTCACCTTTATCGTGGGGAATAGGAGGGTCAGTTTGCTGTGTTCGCCGGTCGTGAGTCCTGGCACGGTGGATGGCCCTTGACGTGGCGTGTGTGCCCACCCAGTGTGCCAGCCTTGCCTCCAGCAGGTCTCCTCACCTCACGGGCACCGCTCTCAATGCTGGTCACACCCCTGAGCCGTCTGCAGGTTGCTGCAACAGGGAGCCTAATTCAAACAGGGCCTCTGCCGCCCACGTGGTCGTCCAGCTGACCAGCCGGTCCTCCTGCACTGCACCGCCTGTGTTGGTGTCGTGCTGTGCACTCCCAGTATGAGCGCGGGCCTTTCCGCCTCGTCGCCAGTGTTGTGTGGGTCCCCGCAGACTAGCGCTGGCTGTGCGCGCGGCGCTAGTGCAATAAGACACGGGACACAGCGGCTTTCATTCTCGGGCCGCGACTGCCGTTCTCCGGCCTCGCCCCTCCTTTATTATCCTACGTCACGCCGGCCGGCGTGAGCGCAGGGGTGGGTCCTACTAGCGTGCATGGGCAGCCGCCAACTAGCACGCTAACTCATCACAGTTAGCACCATAATGTTCAATGAGCGCCCTAAGGGCTACCCAGTCACGACTAGAACAGAAGGCTTGTTAGAGTATGCACCAGAGAGGACTCCTCTTTCTCGTCGTGTTTTCATTCTTTACAAATGCGACACTACGGCCTTTGATTGCAGCTCAGGAGAAGCGAGTCCCCGCAGGCTCTTCAGGAGGTGATGAGGGGGCGCCCACATGTGACGTTCCCGGACAGGTGCCTCGCGCTCTCCATTGATTGGAGGCCGCTGTGTAGTGTACAGCCGGACGAATACCGGCGCCATAGCATAATGTTGCGAATACAGAAGTCTCGGTTTCGGCCAGTATCAGGCCTCAGACAGTTACAGTAGGTAAGATGCCCAGCCAGTAGCAGGGTCAGATTCATGCTGGCCCCACTCCCAATTGGCGTTTTTATTTCCAGTGATACCCCCACGTTTTATATGGCATTACGTGTTCGGATTGAGCAGGCAAACACTCAAAAGCACCAGACAAAATACACTTCCATCTAGCTGTGACTCAAAACAGACAAGCGCCAAACACCGCTCTTTCACATGAACAACCAAGAACAACTGTGCAGGTGGTGGGCACATAAGAGCACAATAGACTCAAAATAACTCTTAAAATGCCAACAAGCAAAGCAGGGGATACACACTACGGGTAATGTAATATAACACTTCCACTGAAACAAGCAACATCATGCAATTCCACTGTAGGATCGATAATTCTCACGTCAGGCTTTAATTTGCCCCCTCCGCCAGCCGGTAACAGGTTATCTTGAGCTTCAGCAACACTCAGCTTCTTTTCCTGTCATGACCACTGCGGTAATGGATTCTGTAGTCAGTATAGGTTGCCTGACATCCAGGATTACGGGAATCATGATGCCCAGTGGACTGTAGTGTTAGGCAGGGTTTTAAGTATGATGAAAAAACGTGGTGTCTCTAAAAGGGGTGTGGCTTAAACATGTAAACTACATTTTTGTGATTTCCATAGTGTGCCTCCCGATTGGTATCTGTGCCCTCTATTGTTGAATCCAAATATATTACACAACAACTGCCATACACCTCTAATCAGCTAGGGCTATTGGCTTCGTCAATGGTTGTCAGCTGTTTAAGATAAATGAGTAACAATGATTTTGTTGTATATAATTAATATTTAAATTGTTTAAATTCTGAAACTGTGAATTAAATTTTACTGAGGCCTGTGAAAGGGATAGCGGTCTTCCGAATGTCTCAATCACTCCCGTTATGTTCACTCTATGTTAGACATGCACACCGTTTTTGTCTCCACATCTTCTCCATCTCCATATATTACACCTCTTCTCTTTCTTCCTCAAAACCCTCTTTTCACTCTCTCCTTGACTGCACTTCCTCACATCTCCTTCACTTCACCAGCTCCAAACATGCAACGTGCCCCACTCATCTGTAAGCACAAAATTTTCTTTTACTTTTGGCTTGTCAATATTTTGACAATTATGTACCTCCTTCACACACATTTGTACAGAATCACAGTTGCAACTGGAAGACGTGACCGTTTCTCTGGGCACTCTGCAGAGAGGCCAAGGATTGAATGACCATGTATTCTGAACACCTTTATGGCCCACTAACACGCACTGCCTTCAGCTTCAAGGTGCACCAAAGGCAAGCCCATCTGTGCTCGTCAGCGTCCCGTTAGCGGCCAGCGCCAGCCACTATGCCTGGGGTAAATCAACTCCACATACTCGTATATTTGCTATATCACATAGAAGCTTGCTAACTTAAGCCAGAGGAATGTGTGTACTCGGCATTTTAACTTAAATGATGGTATAGAAACACTTTCATGTCAGTTCTGTGGTTTTAGTGTTGAAATATCCCCCCATGGCTGGGTCTTAACCTTGCTGGCGGTAAATACCCCACAGACTGAGTTATTCTTCGCATACCTTCTTAACGTGCGTTCTCTTCAGAAACTTGCTGCTTTGATCTTTCATGTGATTTATCATCCAACGCCTTTTTATATTACTGAGACTTGGCTCTCCAGAAGGGCCATCCCTAAAGGTTATAAGATCTATAATTTGGATCAGCCTTGTGGGGGGTGGAGGTTTTGCCATTGTGTATAAACAAATCTACATTTGTACACTTTTGCAGCTGATGATTTGGTAGGAGCAGAGTCATTTGGGCTCTTTCTATCACTCTCTCCTCAACAATCAATGGAGGATGTTTTAATCTACAGACCTCTGGGCCCGGCAGGAGTATTTCTGAATTGCCAGGGAGAAGCCCTGTCCCATCTGGCATTAAGATTTTTGCATTTTATTGTTCTTGGTGATTTTAATATTCATATGGACTGCCCTACAGCTAATGAGACAGTTTCCTTGCTGGATACTATGTCCTCTTGCGACTTGACCCAATTTGTTTTAAAGCCCGCTCATCCGGCAGGTCACATGATTCACCAGTTTTTTTTCCAATATCAGGATGCAGATGTTGGGCCCCCTGTCTCTACGATGGACAGACCACTTGTTTTTAATTTGGTTTAGTTGGCCTGCTACATCCCGGACGGGTGAACAGGTTCAGGAGGCTCCTTACTCATACAGGCAATATAGTAAGGTCAAGCCATGTGAGCTCTTTGGCTCCCTAACAGAGACTACTCCTAACCTCTCTGGTAATGTTGAAGCTCTGCACTGCGTTTAACAAACTCGTTCCAATTACGATTCGGAAACCTTGTAGAAGCAGACCTTCTGCACCTTGGTTCACTGAAATGCTCTCTGCGGAAAAAAATTCTGAAAAAAGGCAGAGAGAAGGTGGTGCAAAAGGTATAGGAAGGCAGATAAAGCTATCTACTGGGCGACCTTAAGGGAATACCATGCCTCAGTTAAGTGCTCTAAAAGCCTTTTATGAAGATAAGATTGAAGTGGTTGGTAATAAATCAGGGGAGGTGGTTAAGGTGCTAAAAAAATGTATGGCCCTCCTCTGCTTCTGCTAGAAGCTTGCCACCCTCTCTAGAGTCGTTACTAGATGTCCCTCACGAGTCAATGCTTTTGCATTTGACTCGTGAGGGACCTCTAGTAACGACTAATGGAACTGCAGCTTGATGTAATAATAATTTCAATGCTTTTGCATTTGACTCGTGAGGGACATCTAGTAACGATTAGTCGAACTGCAGCTCTTTGTAGAATTATTTTGATATTGGACACTATAATATTCACTGCCCAATGCTAATCTCGTCCCATAATGCTTTGCAGGGCCTTTGGTTGGGATTGTATTTTTGCCCATAACTGTGCTTGGGGTGGTCCTAGGAGGAAGGGACCACCACTGAATCATTCAGCATGATATGCTCTTTGTGTTCAAGGCATCTGCTTGGTCCTCCCCCTAGGTTAGGGGGGACCCCAAAATCATCACCTCTCTCATTGCCTAATATTTTCATTCTCAAAGTTCACTTTTGTGAATTGGTTATATGCTTTTTAGCATGTAAAATTGCTTTCTCAAAGCATTTGTAGGTGTTGATGATTTTGCTGCTATGTGTTTTAGCACAGTTTGTGCACTGTGCAATTTGCGTAGTAGCGCAAACTACGCACGTAGCGTAGTACTACGCCCAGGGTTATCTGTAATATGCAATGCTAATTGTGTGTTTTCATGTTAACTGTGTTTTTATAGTGCTTGGCGTCTAGGTGCTATAATACTGTTTGGGGTCAGAACTCTGGCCCAGAGGGTTGTAGAGACATCTGGTTTTCACTGTTTATCCTAGTTTTATGTGTAGTATAATTATCTTGTGTGTATTAAAGTACTTTTCTTTTATAAAAAGTAAAGCACTGACTGGACATTGAGTTTATCAGCTGGTAGTACGGTGTGCACTGTATTCTGAATGTCTAACCCCACCTCCTTGAGTAAGCCTTAGACTGCTCTGTCTCGCTACCCTGAGAGAGCCAAGTGCTGGAGAGGAGTACTTGGTTATCCAGTTTTGGGTCCACTAGTACTGAGGCCCCAGGACACCAGTGGGGAACACTCCAGTTGATGCGATTGGAGTGCAGTAACCCCTGAGTGCCCTGGTGCCCAGGAAGCCGGGTCTAACAGGCGGCAAGCTGTGCTGGTTTTGTTAGATCTTCAGTGGCCTTTGATATGGTCCCACACTCGATCCTTCTATGCTGTCTTCAGAAGGTTGAATTGAAGGGTGCCGCGCAGAGCTGGATGGACTCTTTTTTTAGAGAACAGAGGACAAGAGGTCTGGACCCCTCCATTTTCATCAGGTAATAAGGCCGTAACAGTAGGTGTCTCACCTACCTTTTTACAAATTAAGCACTGGGGCCCGCACTTTGTTTAATATCTACCTCACCCCTCTTGCCTACCTAATGGAATCCTTTGGAGCCAAGATTATAACGTATGTGGATGACACTCAGGTGCTCTTGTCCTTTAAAAAAGGCAAAGACATTGCCGCAGACTTAATAGGGCCATGCCTGACTGCAGTGTTTGCCTCGATGCATCAGAATCAAGTGAAGTGCAATGCTGACAAGACAGAAGTAATATTCTTTGGCATGGATTCACCCCCTAACTAGTTGGCTTTCTGGCCTGAGGGAGCCCCTCCTCTGCTCCCTCAAACAGAGGTGGTTAAGAATCTAGGGTTCATATTTGACAATCAGCTCTCGTTCCAGCCTCAAGTCAGGTCTGTGGTAAGGACCTGTTCTGGTCTCCTCTGCGCATTAAAAAAGTTTCTGTTTCTTCTGCCGGTTCCAGCCAGAAAAACAGTGATTCAGGCCTTTATTACTTCTAGGCTGGATTATGCTAATGTTCTGTACCTTGGATTGTTAGACTATGTATTGCAAAGGTTAAAGGTGGTTTAGAATGCTGCGGCACGGCTTCTTCTCAACCTTCCCTTGAGAACCCAGGTTTCTTCACATTTCCACGTTTTGCATTGGCTCCCCTTAAGGAAACATATTTTGATCAAAACGCTAGTTCTTATTTATAGAGCCTTCCATCAGGTAGGCTTCAGATATCTGGCCACCAGAATTCAATTTTACCTTCCTTCTAGGAAGCTCTGGTGCTCTAATATGGCCCTATCTATGGTTCCAAGGATCTATCGTTCAAGGTCAGGAGGTCATTCTTTCTCCTCTGGGTCCCTCTGAGTGGAATAAACTTCCTTTGGATCTTCCTCTTGCAAGAACGGAACAGATCTTTAAACAAAAGCTGAAAACATGTCTTTTTGCTCAGCTGTAAGTGCTTACCTGAAAAGACTAGCGCTGGGACACTACTCGGAGCATCTGTCAACTCTATAAATCCCATCACCATCAACTTCAGAGCTCTCATTCGTGGCTCATTGTAAATATCGGGAGGCAACTCAGTTCAAAGAATACACAAATATTATGCTACACAAAAAAACAGAAACACGACATCCTGGAAATAGCAAACTGGCTAACTCTCTTAGGGAATGTGAGATTAAGTAAAGCATGTTAAACATAAACAGGAACAAAAGAGCTGATAGGAATTACATTAACATTTCATACATTTATTGTTCAGAAAAAATTATTGTTTTTGCCTGTGAAGTTAAGAACATAAATACAGAGCTCGAAAGGGACCCATTTCAATGTCTGGTTTTAAAAAAAATTGTTTTTATTGGCATTTATCATTACAAACTACACAGCAGAACAGAGGTCAGCCTAACAAGGAAAGGGAGAGGAAGGGAGTCGAGGAGGGAGAAGAGGGAGGGGAAAAGGTGTCAGGGTGGGTATAGGGGAATAAGTGTCCACGTATACGCAGTTCAATGTAGAGCATCATTTGTTATCAATTGCGTACAGTATAACATATTAAAGTGTTCCAACCACAGAATACGCAGTGCCAAAAGTAAAACCATGCAACACATTGAGTGGTTCCTAAATGATAAAGCAATAAAAGCAGCTTAGTAGGTTATGCGACTATTGTGTGGATCAAGGCAGGAATAGGCAAAACCACAGTATTACAGGGTGTTTAAGGTGTGAAGGCAGATGCAGATGAGTCAGAGTCCCTCTGTCGAAGCTAGGATGTGAATGGCTCCCAGATGTCCCAAGGATGAGATCAGAGTGGCATTAGCTCCCAATAATTAGACAATTGCTCTTGACAGTATGTGATATCGTAAATCCAGGATTTAATGGTGGGGGCGGGTCTTCTGCCCCAATATATGGCCACTCTGCGTTTGGCCAGCAGGAGTAGTATAGAAATAAGACGACGGCGTGTGTTGGGGGTATCTTTAACGTAGTCCAATAGTCCCACCAGAGGAGAGTGTGGGACTTCGTGATCAGTGATCATGTATATATGAGCAAATACCTCCCCCAGAAGGAAGCTACGTTCGGACACTGCCAAGTAAGGTGGAGAAAGGAGGCCTGCGGTGCTCTACATCGCAAACGACATTGATCTGAGACTAAACCCATCTGGAATAGTTGTAAGGGGGTGCGGTAAATGCAATTCAAGAATTAAAAATAAAATGAATTAATCTTAATCTACAGTTTGGGGAGAGAAGTTTTAACTGTCCACAGCAAAAGGACCACTGTGCGTTTGTGATGGCCTGGACAATATCAGCCCTCTACAGTGCCTGGGCTTTCGGGGTAGTGGTTGGTGAGGAGCTTTGCATAGTGTTATAAAGGTGAGTAATCAATTTACGTGGGGAAGGGGTAGTGAGAATATGTTCCAACGCCGGTAGGGCATGGGGTGGAGCTGGAAACGTGTCGTGCAGTGTGCAACACGTTACTCGTAACTGATAGTATAGTAAGGTATCAAGGAGCGTAGTGGATGGAGATGTAGTTTGCAGTAAATAGAGGAACTGTCCATCCAGATACAGATCAGAGAACAGTATGATCTTGTGTTTGTGTGCACGCATAATGGCTCCTTCTCTAAAAGTGGAGGTAGCAGGGGGTTATTGGCCAGTGGGATAGAAGGGGCGTAGAAATGATCCAGTTTGTCTCTTTTTCTCAAGCCCTCCCCCATGCCCAGCGGACATATTTGACTGTGTCGATCTCACTCCTGGGATTTCAATAAGGGCAATATAGCGCTGTTGTCAGAGGGCATGGGGCAGCTCGATCAGTCTCTATGGCCATGTGAGGTTGGAAAGCAGCTGAGTAGAGCAAGAAATGTAAACATTGAGCCTGGGCACAGTAAGCATATAATATCAGGACCAGTGCTCCCATTTCACCATGTGCTAGTGGGAGAATGATAATTTCCCATGAGACTCTTGGTTGTTTACCTGCCCATAATAAAGTGATCATATTAGACTTTAACGCCTGAGGAAGTGGGCTGTGAGCGGCAGCAGGATATTGACAAACAGATAAAGGAGTTTGGGAAGGATAAACATTTTAGCTAACTCAATTCGTCCGGCAAGGGATAAGTGTAGATTAGACCACATATTTATTCTTTCCTTCAGCCAAGTCATGGCTCGACCATAGTTCGCTCGCCACAGCTCATTCGATTTGCAGCTGAGCCATATGCCATATGCCTAGATACCTGACAGGGCTATCTGCCCATTGTAAAGGGTACTCTGATGTAAATTGCTGCATGTTATCTGTAAGAGGGAACAGTCTGGATTCAGCCCAATTAATTTGTATGCCCAAATATCCACCAAAGCGGATCACTTCCCTCGTCAGAGTGGTGAAATTCTCCTCCGTTTTGCGGATGTATAGAGTGATATCATCTGCGTACATTGAAAATACCAACCCTCTCGTGGAGAAAACAATGCTCCTGTTGGCGTGGTGTTGCCGAAGCCTCGCCGCCAGTGGCTCCATCGCAATGGCAAACAGGAGTGGGGATAGCAGGCACCCCTGATGTGTGCCACGAGTAATTGGAAGGGGATCAGAAATTAATCCATTCAAGCACACTTGTGCAGTAGGAAGAGTGTAGAGAAGATGTATTTGCTTTATACAGCTAGGCCTGATGCCAAGTCTGGCCAGAAGGGGGAAATGGTATGTCCATGCTAAGGAATTGAATGCCTTGGTGGCATCGAGCAGAACAGCTCCTGCCGGTATGCGAGGGTTGAGATGCTGCATCATCGCAAAATATATGCGTAAATTGTGAGATGTCCATAGGAGGAGGAATGGCAACCTAGTGAGACTAACTAAGAAGTTCAAACGAGACTAAGAAAAGGGCTCCAGAGAATGTTACATTGTAACCAGGACTGATAATAACCTGTTGTAGCAAGTTAATACTGTAACGAAAACTGGAAATGTAAACTGCTATGGACATTTGTATAATGATGATGCTCTCCTCACGATGGAAAACTTGTTTTGCCAAGCTTATGTTTAATAAAAAGATTTTCAAAAACAAAATGTGAGATGTCGAGCGACTGGGAACAAAGCTAGACTAACCAAGTCGTACAATTATAGGTAGAAGGGGTTGCAGCCTATTTGCCTGGCTCTTGGCATAGATTTTGTTGCCAACATTGATGAGTGAAAGGGGTTGGTATGAATTGCAGATATTAGCAGGTTTCCCTGGCTTGAGTAGTGTAATAATGACTGTATATACGGTCGGGTCTGGGCACGAAGTAGCAGAATATAGCTGGGTGTAAAAAGATGTAATGACTTCTAGCATTTCCATCATAGAGTATGCAGGTCTGGACTCTGAATTGAGCAGTTCAATGACGTAAGCGGTGGCCATCGAAGTGCATAACAAGGTGACAAGTGTCTTACTTGGGTGGTCGCCCTCTGTATTGCCTAGCCTGAGTATAACGATGAAGAAACCTAGTCTTGCGAAGGGCCTCTTCCTGAAATTCAGACTTTTTTCCCTGGATGTCAACAAAGTTGTTTGAGTGGAAATACTGGTTCTCCAGATTTTGGATATCGCCCTCAAGCCTAGCCAGGGTATCCCGTATTGCGTTTAAGACCCCCAGATTGCTTTGGGATGCAAGCATCCCTCACCACAACTTTGAACGCTTCCCACAACATGGATGGTGAATACACAGAGTCAACATTATGCACAAAATAATCTATAATTTCATTGTGGATCCCCTCTTGAAACACCATGTCTAGCAACGCCCCTGCTGGTAGGCGTCAGGTGAAGGCATCAGGTGAAGGCATGTTTTTAATTGCTGCCAGGTCTGAGACCTGGAGATACCCAGCCTACTTAAAGCCTGGTGCTAGGATTGGCAGAGACATCACAGTGATAGAATTCAAGCTGCTCACTGGATATGAAGAAGATACAAGGAGTAAGTGGCACATGGTGTTAGCCTAATTTAGGGGAGACAGTTCAATTTTGTCAATAATGTATGCATGTGTGTATGTATATAGATATATATATAGATATAGACATATATCTATATCTATATATATATATATATATTCCATAGGAAAATCATGCCAAATTCGCAGCATAATAAAAACCCTCCATTCGAGAAAGCAGGTAAAGGTGATTTTAATTCATGGCAGGCAGTAGAGATAGTGCAGCATTACGTGTTTCGACCGAGAGACGGTCTTAATCATATGCAGCCCCGAGGACAAGCTGTTTACAACTTAAATATGCTGGGGTAGTAGACAGCAAGGGAGAACACAATGCGCAAACACTGGATTTAAAGTAACCCCTTTACGATGATTTCTTCATTAATAAATGCACTTTGCAGTCATAGCTCACTTTGCAGTAGTACTTTCAATACGTCAATTGCATAGTGCAGTCATTTCAAAGCAGTGTTCAAACTCATGAGGCTCCGATGTAGTTATATCCATAATCGGACTGCAACATCCATAAAGTTAGACTTTCGTCTCAGATTACTTCTGTGAATCGGGCCCAAAGTCTTTTGCCATTTCCACAGCAAAGTATAGGAAGTATAGGATTAGCACAGTGCTATCCATGCCGAGCTGTAAAATGGTCAAAGCATTTTACCACTCCAGGCACAGTATTACAGCTTTTGATTTGTAAAATACCATCCAAGCCAACCTGAAATGAATAAAAGCAACCCCTGACATACTTTTCGCTCTCATTAGAGCTCTTCAGAGAGATATACTGGGTGCTTCCTTGTGTCTGGACAAAGCTATAAGTCAAAACAAAACCCTTTCAGGCATAGAGTGATGCATAAATTATGCTAAAAAGGAAGCAGAGAACTCTGGGTAGTTCTCAAGTTTAGGTGGAAAGCAGCTCCAATATAGAGCACTCTCAACACAGCAACACTCTAAATTTGCTCACCTCAAATGTCTGCTTTTCTATCAAAGTCTTTAAGCATAGGATTAGCACAGTGCCATCCACGCCGAGATAGAAAGGGACAAACTCTTTTGCCATTTCCACAGCAAAGTTTTTAAGCATAGGATTAGCACAGTGCTATCCATGCCAAGCTGTAAAATGGCCAGAGCCTTTTATCACTCCAGGCACAGTATTACAGCTTTGGATTGGTAAAATACCATCCAAGCTAACCTGAAATGAATAAAAGCAACCCCTGACACGTGTTTCACTCTCATTAGAGCTCTTCAGAGAGGTATAGCTTTGTCCAGACACAAGGGACCACCCAGTATAAGTCAAAACAAAACCCTTTTAGGCATAGAGTGATGCATAAATTATGCAAAAAAGGAAGAAGAGAACTCTGGGTAGTTCTCAAGTTTAGGTGGAAAGCAGCTCCAATATAGAGCACTCGCAACACCAGCGCACTCTAAATTTGCTCACCTCAAATGTCTGCTTTTCTATCAAAGTCTTCAAGCGTAGGATTAGCACAGTGCCATCCACGCTGAGATAGAAAGGAACAAAGTCTTTTGCCATTTCCACAGCAAAGTCTTTAAGCATCGGATTAGCACAGTGCTATCCATGCCGAGTTGTAAAATGGCCAAAACCTTTTACCACTCCAGGCACAGTATTACAGCTTTGGATTGGTAAAATATGCGTAAAAACTCTTGAGACTCTCGCGGGAGCACCAATTTAAAAATGGAGTGTTCCGATTGACCTAGGGAGCTTTATTTCCCTTGGGCCATCTCGCTACTTTGGGAGTTAGATTGGCTACCAGCAACATGAGAAAAACATTGCTGGTAGCATTACCGGACTCAGGAACCTGGTCCCCAGTTCCTGAAGTAAAAAAATATATATAAGGGGTCAATGTAGGGATACCCTGACCTCCTAGGCCCATTGGGGGGAGAGGACCCAGAGGGACCCCCTCAGGCTCAAAAATGAAAAACAAAAAAAATGCAGCAATCCCGCAAGACTCTTTTGGGATTAAAAAAAATGGTGGCCAGGCCGCATTTACTTACTATAAGCCCTGGGGAGCCCACCCCAAGGACTGTATTCATAAAGGGGAGGGTAGCTGTGTGGCGTCCCCTCCGAGAGGCTCCAGGGAGCCCACCCTGGGGCCAAAAATAAGGTTTAGGTGGAGGGGGATGCGTAACCCCCTCCCAGAGCGAATCAGAGGCCCTGGGAGACCACCCCTAGGGCCGAAGATATTATGTATGGGGAGGAGGTAGGCACGAACCCTCTCCCGAGCCATCAGAGGCCCTGAGTACCCCACCACCGAGGCCGAACATATTGTATTTGTGGAGGATGGATGTGTGGCCCCCCACCTGAGCCATCAGAGGCCTGGGTAGCCCACACCTGGGGCACCAGGGCACCCACTTTTTATTGTGCAAGGCCTTGGAGGATGGGGTCCCGGGGCACGAAATTAGTCCGGCAAGGGGGGCTACATGCGAATGATGCTGGGCCCTGGGAGAGGCGGTTCCCCGGGCCGAAGTCAGCCAGGGGAGGGGACTGCATGCCCCCCTCCATCTTATAATTACACCGGGAACTGAGGGAAGAGGTCCCTGGGCCGGAATCAACCTGGGAAGGAGGGATTGCATGCTCGCCTTCCCCTGATAATTACATCAGGCCCCCGGGAATGGGGCCAAGGAACCAAATTGGCCTTGAAAGGGGGGCCACATACCCCCCTCCCCTGATAATCACACCGGGCCCCCAGTGTATGTATGATGTTCTGACAAATACATAATTTCATTTTCCTCTTCTTTTTGTAAGTACCTTTAGAGGTGGATCTCCTTTACTCCTTGGTGACCACTGTTTGTATCAGTATCTTTATGCTATTTCACATTTTATTCACCCATCCTTATAGCAGAGTGACTCCATTAGGAACTGACGAATGCCCACTACACCTCTTCCAGGTAAGTTTAGGGCAGAAACATGTTGACCAATCGTTTTAGTCAGGGATGAGTTTCCTCCCTGCTTCACTTTACTGTTTTTAACTCTGTTCTGGCAGACAGAATAACGTTTGAGGGTCTGACCAGCCACTCCACTCTACGACACTCTACTCCACTCTATGCCACCCAGAGCCCCTCCACTCTATGACACTCTTTGAAACTCTACGCCACTCCACGCCATTCTACTCCACTCTACGCCACTCTGCTCCATTCCACTTGATACCGCTCCACTCTACAACACTTCACTTTACAATACACCACTCTACGAGACTCTATGACATTCTACGCCATGCCACTCTTCTCTATGCCAATCTACTCAACACCACTCTACTCTACGCCACTCTACTAGACTCTATGCCATTCTACTCTACCCTTCTCCACTGTACGCCACTCCACTCTATACCACTCCATGCTACTCCACTCTATGCCACTTCACTCTGTGACACTGCACTCTACAAAACTCCACTCCACGATACACAACTCTATGACACTCTCCTCCATTACTCTACTTCACGACACTCTAGTCCACTACACTCTACAGCACTCCACTCTACAACACTCCATTCTATGATACTTTTCTCCATTACTCTCTATGCTACTCCATTCTATGACACTCTACTCCACTCTAAGCCACTCAACTCTACAGCACTCTATGCCACTTCACTCTAGACCCCTCTACTTCTCTTTAAACCACTCCAGTCTGCACCACTCTACACAACTCCACTCTACAACACTCTATGCCACTCTGTGACTCTATACCACTCTACACCACTCCACTCTACTCCACTGCATGACACTTTACTGCACTCTACTCCACTCCACGCTATGCCACTTCACTCTATTACAATTTGCTCTATGCTACACTGCTCCACTCTACTTCATTCCACGACACTCCGCTTCACTCTATGCCACTCCACGTCACTCCACAACACTTCACTCCACTCTACCCCGCTCTACGCCACTCTCCTCTATGACACTAACTTTTAGACATGCTGAACAGCAGCCACGCTTTGCTTAAATACATTGGCAAAGGCAATACCTCTTGCATAGACAAGGCCTGTTGCCTTTGCCAATGCTTGTTTGTTCTGTCTTTTCAACAGAGGTGTACGCGAAGGTAAGAATGTTATTTTAATAAGAATAAATACAGCACAACTTTCCTTACTGTGTAGCTTTTTCACTCTTGTGAGATCTTGAATATGCGCCGGGCCGCCCCGTGGTAGCAGGTCTGCATAGCAGTTGGTTACCCCATCGAAGTGGGGGCGGTGTGCTTCTCTTTGTCCTCAGGCCCCAAGACAGTAGATAAGGCTATGCACCGGAGGTAATGAAGTCTCACAAGAAAAGACTTTGTTACTATAGAAACCCCTCTAATCTGGACACCACTGCTTTGCGCGTGGTGTGAGCATTCTTGTTCTAAGTTGTTTTGAAAGAATGGAATTGAATTAATAAGTCTAGTTTTCCTTGATTTTTTAGCAAAATACCTGTTAGAGAATTTTGAAATTGAATATCCACAAGTTCATAATGCAGTGGCGTAGCTAGACCTATTGCCGCCCGTTGCGGTCCCTGAGTTTGCCACACGGTGCAGGTAAGAGCGGGGTGGGTGGCGGTCGACAGACGACTTGTTCTGGGGGTAGGAGAGTGGGAGGGGCTCAACAGAAGATTTGTGCTCGGGGGTAGTCAACAGATGACTTCCTCACCTTCGCGCCCCCAAAAAGAGTGCCGCCAGCGGGACGGACAGCCCCCCCTAGCTACGCCACTGCCTGGCTGGTATGGTGTGCTTCTCCTCTTTGGCCTCAGAGGAATCCCTTAATGAGCCTTGTGATAAGGAAGTGGAGAGTGCCCTGAAGCGCTAAGGTGCTGCATCAAATTTCGCAATGAAAACCAGTTCATATGCGACTCAACATTCTCTGATTTACCAACTTCCTTCCACAGGTCAAAACCTATTTGGAGTAGAGCTTAATGATCCAAAAGATAACTGACATTAAGAAAATTCTTCAGACTTTCAGGGCCATTCCAGCGAAAAAGTATTTTCTGAAGATAATTTTGGTGCAATCATCTCAGCAGGTGTGTCATCCCTTTTGTGTCCTATCCCAGGTTCGGGGGACTACGCTGGCAAAGAAGCCACAGCTGCCACAGTCTCAACTTTCTAAGTCATGACTATCAAGGGGAGGTGGTGTGGGCCAGACTTGCCAGCTTCTATGAAGTATTGAAACTTCTGATCAATAATAAATGAGCTCTCACAACACTAACAAGTGGCTATTCTATAAAGCTAAAATAAGATCCAGAGTCCTTGGTTTCAGAAACGCAGTATCCTATGGATCCCCTGAAGAAAGAATATCTTCTAAAAGTCATTTTAAATCTCGGTTAAGGAAAAGTAGTCAAATTACCCAATCCGCAAAGAAATCAAGGGGTCTATTCAATATTGTTCTTGGTACAAAATTTAAACAGCACCTTTTGACCAATTCTGGACATAAAGGGCCTGATTCACAAAGGTAAACTTACACTTTTGTGTAAATTTACATTTTTTTGCAATTGACAAATTAATTTTACAAGTAGTATCTTTACGACTGCCTATCTTTTTATGTGTTTCCGCAGTTGTAAAAATGATACTCGTAAAATTAATTTGTGAATTGCTAAAAATCGTAAACTTACACAAACGTGTACGTTTATGTTTGTAAATCTGGTCTCATCTGTCTGAATCAATTTTTCCAATACATTTCCTTCAGGATGACAACTCTGCAAGAAGTGATCCCTATGATTACAAAAGGTGATTATTTAAAGACCATGCATCTCCATGATGCATACTTTCATGTGCCTATCCAATGGAGAGAACAATCAGTGTTGAGGTTTGCAGCGGGAGGACATAATTTCCAGTTCAGAGCCCTTCACTTCAGTCTCTCAACATCTCCAGTGGTTTTTACAAAGGAACTAGCTTCAGGAGTTGCTCTTTTACATTTGTAAGTTCTGCAAATAATGCCTTACCTGGATTATTGGTTAATTTTTTCTCCTCCTCTTTCTAAGGCACATTCCAACATGATATGAATTTCGAAGTGTCTAACCAATCTGGTATTCAAATCAAACTTAAAAGTCAAAGCTGGCATTATCCCAGAGAACACATTTTTATTGGAGCCCTCTTTGATACTCCAAGAGCCTGGGTAGTGCTTCCAGAGTCAAGGGCTCAGAAATTACAATAGACTTTAAGAGATATACTATCTCGTCAGCAGGCCCTACAAAGATGTTTGGAGACTGCAGAGATTGATGGCCGCAACTACAGTGGAAGTTCAATGAGCTTGTCTACATCTCAGATCTCTACTTCTCCACATTCTAGCCCATTGGACTACAGAGTCCCATAATTGTAAGGCTGTAGTGCCTATGTCTCAGTGCTTAGTCCAAGATCTCAGTTGGTGGTTGAGCACAGGAAAGCTTTTAGAAGCGGTATCCCTAGTTTCTCTGATTCCGCTAAGTGATAACATCCAGCTCAATTCAATGGGCTTGGGGGGCAACTCTGGGGAAGAGGGAAATGAAAAACAAATTAGTCTCGAAAGGAAGCCCATCTGTCCTCAAATTGGAGGAAGTGTCAGTGATAGGGAAAGGCCTTCTTTTCTCTCCTCATACAAGGGAAGGCAGTGGTAATCAGAACAGACAATACAAGGGAAGGCAGTGGTAATCAGAACGGACAATACAAGGTAAGGTAGTGGTAATCAGAAAGGACAATACAAGGGAAGGCAGTGGTAATCAGAACAGACAATCAGGTACCCAAAAGCAACATAAACAGACAAGGTGGGACCATAGTTAAACCTCTAGCAGACTTAGCACCAACAATGTGCCGTTGGGCTGAGGTCCACCTTCTGTCTCTATCAATGATGTACATTTCAGATCAAGACAATTATCAGGTGGCAGACTAAGCAGAAATGTTCCTTCCTCAGTGACTTTCATCTGTGAAACGAGGTGTTCCAGCAGGTGGTGAGAATATTTGGCCTCCAGTTGCAGCATCTGCTTGCTTATTCATTTAATTCTCTCCAGCCATGTTTTTGCATAGAGTCAAGGGAAAGTCAAGATTCGGTCTATTGTATGCCTTTCCGTCCATTCCCTTTCTCCACAGGGTGCTACAGAAGATTTGAGAGGCGTGGGTGTCAGATATCCCAATTCTGACCCAGGAGACCTTAGTTTCTGATGCTATTGCAATTAGCGGGCAGCTGTGTACTGATTTTCCATTGTCTCCATCTCCGATCAGGTATCCCCAGTTATCTCTCAAGGCACTAGAAATATTAACTCTATTGGCCTGGAAGCTAAGAAGAGTGGATTTCAAACCTTAGGTTGCTCTAAAGAAGTAGCCATTTCTATTCAGGAATCCAAGAAACCATCTACCTTATCAGTTTACTTGAAACATTGAAGTAATTTTGAAAAGCTATGTTCTTTGAGAAATCTAGTAGCTACTCCTTGCGACCCTTTTAAGGCATTGGAATTTTTAGAAGATGGTTTTAGGAAGGGGTTTTTCCCTTCTACTTTGTCGTCCCAGTGGGCACCCATTAGGAGGGGTTCAGCGAGCCTTTGGCTGATGTTCCCAAAGTGACCCCTTCCGGTATAGAGATTTGTAAAGAGTTTTCGATTTGAGAGACTCGTCCAGCCTTCGATAGCCCCGCCACCCCCTGGGATTTGACGACAGTTCTAAACGTTTTGCAAGAATATCCCTTTGGACTCATCAAGCTTACAGTGGTTGACAGCCAGGGGTTTTCATGGTAGCTATTCCCTCAGCCAGGAGATTATTGGCTATTGACTATTTGGGGTATCATTACACCGTCAAGGGAGTGCTTCCATTGAAATGCATGAAGGACTATTTTACAACTGAAAGATACACTCAGTCATCACACTGTTTGTCACATCCAAGTCTTTATAACGAATATATACATGCTACACAGAAAGCAATTTATAATTAATTTTTGCTATTCTCTCTCCAGCACTGGCAGTCAATAGAGCAGACTTTATTGTGTTAAATAGCATTTGTGCACCCAGCTTTTCTGAATCCCTGAGGTTACTAGTGTTGGCTCGTTAAAGCCAAACCTACAGGCTTTGCCAATGCTTAAGATGTACACGGTCCTAGGGAAGCAAAGTGTTGTATATGACCCTGGCTGGGGTTAAACATGATGGGTCTGAATGCCAAAAGACTTTGTACTCACAAAATCAGTGTAACTGGCCTTACAGATGCAAAGCCTGATATTGCATTTTATAGAAGAGCATTGTGAGTCATCATCAAAATTACGAATACAAAGCACACACTGCAACACCTTGAGAATTGGATGGGAAAGGGTGAAGCAGACAGATGTACCTGCTGTTTTGCAATTCGAGAAATGCACAAATGATTTGTGACCACCAAGCATGATGTGGTTAGCATATAGGGTCATGCTCAAACTAGACCCCAGGTTCAAGCCTGATGTTCAGTTATAACTTCATTCAGAGCAACAGTTTGTACTTTCATTCTACCAATCTGAAGAAAGAACAGAGTTTCATTCTCATTGGAAGTTAAGAGGGCACTCTTGATTTATTTGTAGAGAACAAAAGATTTCAGAAAGTCAGATTCTGATTTTGATCATTTTAGCCCAGCCAAAAAGGGTAAAAAGCCATAGACAGCTTCCATTAGAAGATGGGTGTGGTAGGCTATTTTAAACCTTATGCTTCCATGAAGCTTGAAATTACAGGCTGCATACATGGGAGATCTACCACGAGGGTTGCTGCAACCCAGGTGGGAGCATATGGTGTCCTTTTGGTTGAACATTGCAGAGCTGCAACATGGTCCTCCACAGAAACATGTTTAAAACACTATCTTTTGGATTTGAGGTACTCTGTAAATTTTGTTTCTAGAGTGCTAAAATTTGTCACCCTGGACTTTAGTCCTCCCCATCACAGTCCTAGCTCACTCCTTCCCTATTTTGCCTTATTCCTCAATGTAGCTTTTAGATCAGGCTTCTCCAATGAATATAAACTACTGGTAGCTCTCCAGCTACCTGCAAGTAGCTCTCCTATGTTTATTCCAGCCTACTAAACTGGAGCCTTTCGCTTGGCTGAATTAATATATCTCTGCCAAAATTGTATATTCAACATGAAAATGTGCATATTTTCAGAACGCTTAAGCTGATGTTTGGAGAAAAAATGGTTGCATTTCCAAAGAATATTTAAAGCTAATTTCTGAGTGAAATGTTAGTAGCTCGGGATAATTTTAATTTAACAATAGTAGCTCTTAGTACACAAAAGTGGGAGACACCTGTTTTAGATGAAGCTGTTAAGTATCAAGAGAGGAGTACCTGTATTGGAGGGACATGAGAGATCTACACCATGAGTCAGGAAGAAATGCATTTTTGGTTTAGTGTGGACTATATTCTGTCTCAGGGAGGCGGGTCACCTCTTGGGATACTGACCTTGACGAGGAGGACTATGTGTGCCTGTGAGTTGTACTGTGACTGAGAGGAACTTGGCAGCATTTCCAGCAACCCCAGATGATTTTTCTTTGCTCTCTAATACCTCTGCTCTCTACTGATGAAGGGCTCAACCCAGAAACACGTCTAGAGATAAACAGCAATGTCCGCACCAATTTTGGTGAAAAACTGCAGCTATCTTTGAAGTAAGCATGAACTGTCTACTGCATTTACCAGGATGCAAAGGGGTGAACTGTGCTGGGATGTGAGGCAGTGTGCTCCCAACCCCATTCAAGAAATACATTCGTGACTGTAGTTCTTTTGGTCAGGATGCCAAGTTGCCATCAACTGGGACCTTAGGCAAGTTTACACACTGTCAATGTGGTCAAGTTTAATATTCTACTGCAGGGTATTCCCAGTTGATGGCAACTTGCTCTCAGTGTGTGCAGGCAGCCTTTGCATTGTTGTCCTGTGTGGAGGATCACCACAGATTTTATGTCTCAAACCCTATTTTGTTTGGGTCTGGCTTGACAGGTCTCCTGTATACAAGACTTATTTTTATCTATTCTCTAAAATATACCTAGAGTGAACTCTGGCTTCACGCAAAGAAGCATTGCCCTTTCATCACATTCTTTTGGCTGTTTCGTTTAGTATTTCACCTTCTAATGAGTGTTTGTGCTGCAATGCATGGGAGACTATTTTACAACTGACAACTGAAAAATACTCAGTCATGACAGATTCAATTCTTTGGCTCGTACATGCATTGTATGCAGAAAACAATCCTATTTTTATTTACTGCAGTAGGCATTTATATTGTTTTTGACAGGCCTCAAGGGCGAGCTCCTACCACCACTAACTTTACTACCACTATCACTACCATCAACATTGCCACTGATGGAGCAAGGTTTCATAAATGAAACTTGCTTGTATTCAATCCTCATCACAGTATTAATCTATTAAAACTTGTATTGTTAATACTAACCTTTGCATACACTACACGAAAGGGAAGGATGCTTGCCTATGTGTTTTACTAATGAATAACGCTTGTCTGTAATCCAAAATGGCCGCTACGCGCGGGAAAACTCAATGCGCATGTCGCAACCATATCACATGGTGTGACGTCTTTCTTTGCTTGGTGGGAAATTTCTGCTTCTGCGCAGTGTGTAGTAAAATGGCTGCTTGATATTTTCACATGCTTCAGCTTGCTCTCATGTCATTACTAAATTGTCGTTTCCTAATGCTACTAACGCGGGATAGAATTTATAATTAAATGGGAATAGAGTAGGAAAAGTGGGCATACAGTGAAACATTTTATTTTGTGATTTTAATATTTGCTTCTTGCACTTTTACTAGTTCGTAAACTTGGGCCTGGGTTGGTGACCTGAAACTCGAGAGGCAAATGGTTCTGCGCATGTGTCCTGTGTGCCTGCCAAATGAAGTCAATCTGGACGTCGTCCAAGGGCGCGACCCGATGGCCGAAGATGCTGTACTCTTGCCTTTCCTGTTTTATATTGATACATTGTCTATGAAAATTGGTGTACATTTGTCATGAGACGGGTGGGAAATAAAGCGAATGTATTAATTTGAAGGGGTGGGAATGTAAAGACAATAGGCTTTACAATTTAGGCCAAATCGATATGGTGCGACAATCCACCCCCTGTCCCTGTCCAATCATCAGTAGTGGTCCCATATTTTAGCAACATTAAGGGGAGGTACATGGGCGTAGAAGGGTATAATAGAATATAGCATTAGTTAATTAGTGAGAAGAGGCGTTCACGAAGAACAGGCGTTCGAGAAGGAGATGCTGCAGAGAGAAGAGGCGTTCACGAAGAACAGGCGTTCGAGAAGGAGATGCTGCAGAGAGCAGGCGTTCACGAAGAACAGGCGTTCGAGAAGGAGATGCTGCCAGTGGCGGCTGGTGACATTTCAAAGTGGTGAGGCATAAAACTAGGGTCTGAGTTTTACATCGTAAGCGAGTGAAGTGAGCCAACCCAACTACTTAGAGATCGCGAGCAGTAGCAGACCAGACAACAACTCCCTCCAAGAAGGAAAACTCCTTAACTTCCAGCCAACAGACAGACTCCTTGCGTGCACACACAAATGCAGACAAAAACAGCAGACACACGCTGGCAGGGATAACACAACACCACACACCAGTCAACACACACAAACCACCCAGTACACACATGTACTAATGCAGACCACTCAACACAGTGCGGACTGTTTATATCTTATCAGATGAGTGTGTGCTGTCAGACATCAAACATAACAGATTCTGTAAATCCATATGCCATTTTCACAAGAGTCTCGTGACATGCGTTGCAGCACGTCATCCGTCTTCACAAATGACAGATTTGTGGTTAATATTTTAATTCGCTCTTCGCAGCTTCTGGAATATTTACATTACAAATTTATGACGGTTTCTGAGTTACACATGGAATGTTTAGGCAGTGTCCAGCTTCACAACAAAAATACATCATATCGAATCTTATGGCACACATGGGAACTTCTGCACAATTTCCAAAGCCCTATTTTCCCAAAACTCCAATCAATTAGGTCTTAGATGCGAGCATCGACACCTCCTCCTCTCCCCATCACCCATATTCCGAAACTAAACAGGCTCTGACCGGAATTAGGCGTGATAATTAATTTGTTATTAGCGCTTTGGAAAATAGAGTTTAAGATAAGCGCTGCAAATATGGAATGAAAATGGGTCGCAAAACACCGTGCAGGTTCGCCGTTGACACCCCACTTCAGTCAATCGATTACACAGTTAATATAAACACAATATTTCATGTGAGCCCAATAAGTGCAGATGAAAAGAGACACAAAGCAGAAAGCTGCCGAGCACTCATCACTGTGAAGGAAATCAGCTCTTTTATTCTAGCCTTAATCCCGTCAGCTTGATTAGCAGCAGAAAGCCTCCACCTCCCCCCCACCCTACCCCACCACACACACGTTTCCCAATAAGTGTGATTATCTATCTGGCATAACTGACAACAACACCATTGTGATTGTGCTTTAAAGATTATAAAACCTCAGGTGATCTCACACTTACGCAGGATGAAGACAAGAATTCATTCATGCTGAAATGCTCACCTTTCCCCCAGTAGCACTTAGCAAGAGAGCCCCTACTGGACACCGGACAGCGAGAGCAATTACAAAGTTGTAGTTCAAAATCTGAGGAAAGCTGCTGCATGTTTATAAAGCACTGTGCACAAACTTTTTTGTCTGAAACATGTCCATGTTAAAAAAAGCTTTCAGAAATTGCACGTTTACACATTATCAACGTGTCTTGGAAGCAAATATTCACAAGTATCTTACAATTAGTGGAGCAGGAAACGGACATTTATTTTTCCCTCTTTAGAGACGACTGCGGAAATAATTCACACATAGAAAAGAAGAGGGAAAAATAAATACGGACAAACGAGAAGCAAGAAATCGGATTTTTGGGGCCACGACAGACAGGCTGATTGTCCACAATAATTCTGCCCTATCAGATGCTTTCTGCTGGAGGAAAGCCGTGAAGGAGAACGCCAGGCCGAGGAAAGAGAGGGAAGGCTGCGAAGAGTTCTCGAAGAATTCTCAACCTGTCGGCGCTCGGAGTTGCTATTTCAAATGCTAATTGCACCTTTTTGTGTAGAGATAATGGGCAATGAAAGACAGACGTCACGGCAAACAAATTAACATTACCATGCTTAAAGCACCATTTGGGGCCACAATACCTACACAAGCCGGCGCAGCACATTGACCGAAACACTACACAGTAACTTACTTAACTTCCAGCTTGCGCCGTGCAGGATTTCTTCCCCAAATCTCAGCCAGCTGGTAACGATAGTCGTTCTTACTCCCTCGAGCCCGCGCTTCCTCCGAGGCTGCTGTGTGGTGATTGGTCACGCTCACGCTGCTAATCGCGACCCGCGAGTCATAATGCCACCGGCCGGGACTTAACATGGGAGTCAATCACAAATGATTGGTGAGGCGCTGCAGGAGAGCGCCCCAGCCGCGCCATTTTCTCCATGTAGGAAAAAGGGAGAGTGGGGTCATGCTCGAGGGCAGGGGGGAGTGGCTTACCCACTGTTGTAGGTACTGACTGTTTGGGCGGCTCCAGGGCCGACCAAACAGTCAGTACCCACAAAAGTGGGCAAGCCACTCCCCCTGCCCTCGAGCAGGACCGCCCACCCGCCCTCCCACAACCAGGCACTTCTGCTTTCTCGCAGCGAGAAGCAGAAACATAAAATGGTAGTTTTTACCATTTTATGTTTCTGCTTCTTGCACTGCCAGAAAGCAGTGGGGCAACGCCCAAACGCCCCTATGGAGGAGCCGCCACTGGATGCTGCAGAGAGCAGGCGTTCACGAAGAACAGGCGTCCATGCTGCCAGAGCGCTCTTAGCTCCAGACTGCCAAGCTGATCGGTTGCTGACTGAATCCCTGTCCTGAAGAGGTCCTGAGGAGGGGGCGGCGGAGTCCATTAGAAGGAAGGCACGGGAGAATCGAGGAGAAGCCGAGTATCAGAGAGGGGAACGACGCAGGCGTCGTTGTAGAGAGGTCACTGGTCCTGTCCTGATCCTGGAGGAGGTCTTTGCTCTTCATCCTTCCTGGGTCTTATTCTTTCAACTCCTTGGCTAAGGGGCTTTGGTTCTCGCACTTAGGTAAATATAATGCAACCTTTAGTTGCGCTGCTGTCTCTATCTTCTCCTTTTCTTTAAACACCGTCATTGATTAGCAATAATCATTTCTATGCTTAATCTTGGGTATTGCGATTAAGTACCATGTGGCTCTGTATTTTACTTTGCTAAATCTTTAGATAAACATTTTAAAACTTCCTGACTCAGTGGTTATTTCAGGATTATGTACTATAATGAATGTCACTCATTTTAAACTTCCCAATTAGCAAAGGATTCATTGGTAAGTCATTACTCTTCAATCAGAAGGTAATTGGTAGCAGGGATTTTGATAGAGAGTAACAACTGATAAAACCCAGCGTAAGTATTAGCGTAGTATGAATGTATGGGCCTAAGTGAGTATCTGGTGTATGAATGCTGTTTGCTAATATCGCGCTGGATCAGTTTTCTGGTAATCAGAGGATGGTTACTCTTTGTTAATTGGGTAATGAGAATTTTATTTTTATGAACTAACATCCGTGCATTCAAAGTTTTGTTTTATGTTGTCCAGAATACCCCGGGGTAAAAGGAATAGCGGATGGTAAGTGGAAGCCATACTGCAGTGAGGTTATCTGCCAGGCAGAATTAGTACTGAAAAGTTAAGCAGGACTTTCAGTACTCGTTAGGGACTCTAGGCGTGTGAGTAATAGCAAAAGAGTATGCTGGTGAAAATTTGATGTTATATCACCTAGAAAGGGTAACATTGGAGAAGTAACAGGTATTTCTGGAGCTTGTGTGAAGAGTAAACGGAAGGGTTTTACTCGTAGTGTATGTTAGTAAACGGAAAGGTTTTACTAAAGTGTGGAAGAAACTATCTTTTTCGAATTTAGAAGAAACTGGCACGATAGCTGAATGTTTTATGTTGTTACTGAAATTAAAAATTGTAGAGAAAATAAGTTTGCGTAAATTTTTGTAAAGGGAGGGTCAGTTGCTGGAGAGGGAGCTGACGTCACAAAACGCCGCGCTGGGATTGGTTGAATCAGCGGGTGTGGAAAGACCCTTGTAAAGGAGGGGTCAGTAGTCAGGAGTAGTACTGACGTCACAGGTGCCGCGCTGGGATTGGTTAAACCAGCAAGGACAGAAAAGAGCAGATTGTAAAGGAGGGGTTGACAGATAAACTTCACCAAAAGGCCGCGCAAGGATTGGCTCGGAAATAAAAGATAGCAGACATTTGATTGGTCAAAATTATAGAAGCGAAATTCTTAGTGGATAAGGATTGCATGTTAAAACGCGATTTTAACAGGAATTCGTCAGGATAGGAGATATTTAGGCTTTGCAGAATATAATTTTATACATCGGTACTTACCCAAGATGTACGGAGAAAGGAGAAAAATGTCATTTTTACAAAAGATCAAGAATTATTTTAAAAAGGACAAACCAATCAAAACTAGAGAAGGAATTATTATTCCACCAGCTAAAACGCCCGCTTCATTCATGATGATGGAGAGAGGTTATCATACTTGTGTATGGATGGAGAATTGGATAGAATATACCAAAAATGATGGAATACTAGCATTTCCCGAGAATGGCACGTTCAATGGGCGAATCCTACAAAACTTGAGATTGAGGATGAATGACTTAGAACCCAGACCTAGATTAACTCAGTACAAAGCTTTAGAGGAATGGGAAACTGAGGCATTTGAGCGGGATCGATCTAGAAGTAATAGGAGTTATCCAGGATTTTTTCCAAGATACCTACATGAGTCTAGGAACGGTCAGATGAAACAATGGAGAAGGGCAATGATTACAGAAGGATTATATCCATTGTTCTCAGCAGAGGAGAAATTAGGAAGTAAGTGCACAGAAAAGACAAACCATTTAATGAGAAATGAGGAGTCTGAAGACGAATTTATGGAGGAAATGTTAAGAAACCCCCCACCATATCAGGAAGGGATAAGTGGATGCACCCCAAGTGCACCACCGAAAACTCCATTAGTGCCACAGGTAATGCATGGATTCACCACGAGTAGAATACTTCATGACAAAGAAAAAGAAGCCCTAGAAAAGACCAGAGCAGAATTAATACAGAAAATAACCCAGATAAAAGTGCATCCTGATTCATTGACCATACCTGTAACAATTGGTCCAGTAGTTCCATTATATGGTACTCAGGGAAGCTGTCCTCCACCGATACTTACACCTACTCCTGTGAATAATCCCAAACCTGAAGCTCCAGTTATAATTGAGGATCAATTTAGTGACTGTGAATCCACAATATCACTCATGGACTTGCCTATTCGAGGTTCTGTAAATAGCACTCCCAGGAAAGATGTACCTGGATGTTCAAAAGATGTAAGTTTAGTAACTTCATCGGGAGCAAAAAGTGCTACCATAGTAACACCTGAAGATCTAGAAAGATGGGTACAAGGGTCAGTTAAACAGTGCACACATCCGAAAATAATGGACATTCATAAATTGAAAGTAGAATTAGAAGAAATAATAGCAGGAAATGTAGGACCAGAACGCTTAAATACCTATGAGGATGAAGAATTATTGTTCCTGTGCAGGAGTATCACCAGAAATGTAAGGTTATTCCATGAAAAATTATCCAATTTAGCACTACAGATGGGAATAGAAATAGGGAGATCAAAAGTACTACAGAAACCCTATAGAGCAGAATTTTCAGACAAAGATTTAGAAAATATGAATGCCTCTGGAAGAAGATTACAAATAAGAGAATTAATGTTAGTTTTGCAAAAATGGGGAGACCTAGATAAATGGAAAACTAGGTGGGCCAAGACAAAGGAAGAAGCACGAACAAGTAGAACAGCATCTGAATATGTGATGAAGGAAACAGGGAAAGCAGACCAAATGTATCCAATGCGAGAAGTTGCGGGAGGAGGATATGTACATGTCCCATGGAGCAGACAGGATATTTTGTCATTTACGAATGATTTTCCAAAGTTGAGAGAAAAACCAATTGAATGGTACAAGCAGGTTGACAGGTTTGTGAAGGTGTCAGAGGTATTGTTGAAGGATTTGGATGGGTTGTTTGATATAGTGGTACCTGCCGATTTGTGGACAGATTGCAAAATCTCAGTGGATTGGCCAAGTGACGAATATCCTAGAGATCCGAAAACAGGTGCCCCGTCAAATGAAGTGATGAAAAAGTATCAGCAGGTGATAACTTACCTGAAAGGGAAAATACCCCCGAAAGAAACAGATTGGGTAAGAATAGATCGAACTACCCAAGAAGCTAATGAATCAGTACATTCCTACTATGAGCGTCTATTGCAGGTATTTAAACAGTATAGTGGATTTGAGGACATTGGAGACAAGAACATGAGTCAGTTTGTGTATCGGTTTGTTTACGGTTTGAAGCCAGAAATTTGTCAAATGATTAAACAGCATATGCTTTGTTGGCAAGGGAAGCCCATTGATGAGATTTTGAAGTATGCAAAATATTGTGGAGACGATATTGAGGATAGACACAAGAAGTTACAGGAGAAGGTAATGTGGGCACAGGTGAAAATGGCTGAGAAACAGGGAATCAATTTGGAAAATCCGAGTGAAAATCAAGGAAAAGATTCTGGAACGAATGGTGATACTGGGAATGGTGGAAAATTTAGAGGACGAATGAGTAGAGAAGAAGCTAAAAGAAATTTCCTTGTCATGGATGTGGAAAATTGGGGCATTGGAAGGATGAATGTAAAAAGATTCGGAATAATAATGGCCCAAATCAAAATTTAAATCCACAGACGCAGAATGAGTCACAGCAGGGTGTAAATCCTCAGAGTCAGTTGCCACCTGCACCTATTCAGGGTAATGTAAGCAGAGCAAAGCATGGTACAGACATCGGATATCAGGGAGGAAGTGGTAAGAATGATTATATGACATCACAATTTCTTTTGCAGGACGATTTCTGTCAATTCAGTCCATGACGGTGCCTAGGAGAGGGGAAGAAGGAGTGCATACTTGGCGCATCCTTACAGGTAGATCAGTCAGGTCCATATGTTGAAGGGAATGTGAAAGGTAATAATATTACTTTCCTTTTGGACACTGGTGCTACCCGGTCTACTCTGAGAACACCAGACATTCCAGACCTTCCTCTCTCTGGTGAAGATATCCAAGTAGTAGGGGTATCTAATCAGCGGATTACAACACCTCTTACCGAACCCATGGAAGTTAAAATCGGAAATTTCAGAGAAATGCATCAATTTGTGGTGTGTGATTCTAGTCCAGTAAACTTATTAGGTAGGGATTTGTTGTGCAAGATGAATTGTACAATTTTCTGCACACCGGATGGTGTGGCAGTTCAGACACCAGATGAAGACCATGTATATAAAATTATGATTGCAAAACAGGGTACAGAAGTAGATTAAATGTTTTCGTTAATAACAAAAGATGAGTTGCCAGAAGAATTAAAAGGTACAGTAAACCCCATAGTATGGGATTTCACCGGAAAGGAAGTAGGACTTATGGCTAAAATAGATCCAGTTAAAATTACTGTAAAGGAAGGTGCAATTTTCCCAAATACCAGACAGTACAAAATGAGTGCAGAAGTAAAAGCAGGAGTCATTGAAGAAATAAATTGAATGGTAGAACAAAATATCCTAAAAGAAGTAATGAGTAGCCCATGTAATTCACCTATAATGGGGTTAAAGAAACCTAGTGGAAAATATAGGATTGTTCAGGACTTGAGGAAAATAAATAAGATTGTGGAACCATGTTGTCCCATAGTGCCAAATCCTGCAGTAATTCTATACCAGATCCCATGGAGTGCAGGATGGTTCACAGTAATTGATTTGTGTCAAGCGTTCTTTTCAATACCATTACATCCAGACAGTCAGTATCTTTTCTCATTTAAATTTGAGAACAAGGTCTATGTGTGGAATCGTGTTCCTCAGGGTACACAGAAAGTCCTTCTATTTTCAACCAGATACTAAAAAAGTGCCTTGAAAAACTAGTGATGCCAGGAAGCTCAGTCTTAGTCCAATATATCGACGACTTATTGGTGGCATCGAATACCAGAGAGGACTGTGTTGTTGATTCCATAGCATTATTAAATCTTTTGGCAGAAGAAGGACATAAAGTCTCACCTGAAAAATTGCAATTCTGTACAACAGCTGTTAAATACCTGGGACATCAAATTGAAAGAGGAAAAAGAAGAGTAACAGCTGAAAGAGTAGCTTTAATAAAGAAAATGCAAATGCCTGTAACACAAAGACAAGTGAGAATGCTCCCAGGAATAGTAGGTTACTGTCGACAATGGATACCAGGATTTTCCATGTTAGCTAAGCCCTTAATTAACATGACAAAAAAGAAAGCAAAGGACCCTGTTGAGTGGGAGGATGAAAGTTTAGAAGCCTTTGTAAAATTGAGAAATGCCCTATGTTCAGCACCTGCCTTAGGCATGCCTGATTATAAAAGAGAATTTGCATTGTTCTGTCATGAGAGAGAAAATTGTGCACTTTCTGTCTTAACTCAGAGACATGGATTAGAAAGACGTCGTATAGCATATTTTTCTGCTACATTGGACCCAGTAGCAGCCGCGTTGCCAGGATGTTTGAAAGCAGTGGCGGCTACTTGTTTGAGCATTGAACAAAGTGAGTCAATTGTGATGGGACACCCTGTAAAAGTGTATGTTCCACATGCAGTTGTCATTCTGTTGACAAGAACCCGAACTCAGCATCTTACTCCTAGTCGGCTGACTAAATATGAAAGAATAATAATGGGTGCTGAAAATGTGAATATGGTAAGGTGTACTATAATAAATCCAGCGACCTTACTACCAGATCCATATCATGAGAGAATTAAAGATGATGAAGACGATGAACATGATGGTATACAAATTACAGAATTATGCACAAAACCACGCCTAGATATAGAGGAACAACCTCTTAAAAAGCCAGACAGGGAGCTATTTGTTGATGGTTCATGTCAAAGACATGAAGACGGTAAACTAACTGCTGCCTATGCGGTATGTGAATTAACTGGAATAGTTGAAGCATCTTATTTACCAGGAGTCAAATCTGCACAAGTAGCTGAATTGATTGCGTTGATAAAAGCATGCAAAATTGGGAGGAATCAGAGAGTAACCATATTTACAGATAGCCAATATGGTTACGGGGTTGTGCATGATTTTGGCCAACTATGGATGCAGAGGGATTTCATGACTTCTTCAGGATCCCCCATTAAAAATGGACAATTTATAAGGGGATTGCTAGAAGCAATACAATCACCAAAAGAATTGGCTGTGGTGAAATGTGCCACACACCAGTCAGGAGATGACTGGGTGGTAGACGGCAACAGATATGCAGATCTGGTGGCTCAACATTGTGCCAAAACCAGAATGTCAGTCAATAAAAGGGTGGAAAGAATGGGAATCAGCTGCCAACTTATGCTGTATATGCCACCTGAAACTTCGAATGACGTCAAGAAATTGCAAGATGAAGTTGATGAAAGTGAGAAGAATTTGTGGATCAAAGTGGGTTGTTCCCAAAGAGGAGATGAAGTGTGGATCAGTGCTGATGGCAGACCAGTCATGCCAGACTGTTTACTCTCACAAATGGCTAGGATGTATCATGGAGACACACACATAGGGAGAGATGCAATGATTAGGCTGTTCAGACAAAATTGGTATAATCCTAAATTCAGGGCTGTTGCAGAGAGTCTTTGCCAGAGATATCTAACTTGCCAGATGCGTAATCCGGGAAGGAAGACAGTAATTGGATTTGGGAAAATTGGAAAGGCAGAGGGTCCATTTATGAGACTTCAGTTTGATTTCATACAGTTACCACCATGTAGAGGGCTGAAATATGTACTAGTCATAGTGTGTCTGTTTTCAAAGTGGGTGGAGGCTTACCCTACTAGGAGAAATGACAGCATTACAGTTGCAAAACTGTTGCTACGAGAGCTCATTCCTAGGTTTGGTTTTCCAGTAACTTTGGAATCAGATAGAGGAAAACATTTTAACAGTGAAGTGATTCAAATAATCTGTGAAGCATTTCAAATCAAACAGAAACTGCACTGTGCATATCGTCCAGAAGCTTCTGGAGTGGTTGAACAATTGAATGGCACTATAAAGTCAAGACTGGGAAAAATGTGTGCATCAACATCATTAGAGTGGCCAGATGCATTGCCACTCGTTTTAATGGGACTCAGAAGTATACCTGACAGAACCACAGGATTGAGCCCACATGAAATAATGATGGGAAGAGCAATGAGACAAACACATGTTCCCACAAACAAACTGGTGAATATATCTGATGATATGGTTCTGGACTATTGCAAAGGATTGGCTGACCTAGTGCGTTCTGTCTCTCATCAGGTTGGAGAAGACGCAGTTTCCAGGCAGCCCGATCAAGAACATGATCTGAATCCTGGTGACTGGGTGGTAGTGAAGAATCATACCAGAGAAACGTGTCTATCACCTAGATGGGGCAGACCATGTCAAGTCATATTGACAACGAATACAGCAGTGAAGTGTGCCGGATTTCCTAATTGGATTCATGTAAGTCACACCAAGAGAGTACCAGATCCCGAGGAAGAGAATCCTCAGACAACGCCAATCACTGAAGAAGCTGAAGGTTGCCCAGCTGAAGGATCTCAGGTTCGAGATTCCGGAGAAGCTGAAGAAGAACAACCGAGCACAAGTCAGGATTGGATACCGGTGGTAGAGGTTCCTGAAATATACCACAGAACAAGAAGTCAAGCGAAATTGGAAGAAATTGAAGAAGATCAGATAGGTGAAGAAGAAGCAGTTCAGGAACAAGAAGAAAAGACATTAAGAAATCCTGAACAAGGTCAGATAGGGAAAGGAAACTGGACTCAAAACAGTGAAGACCTAATAGACTTTGAACAGGGACAGACAGGTCTAGAAGAATCCGGTCAGGCTGCAGAAGTTCACAGTGCAATAAGCCCTGATCAGAACAAGTTAGATCAAGAAGAGTGCACAGAAGTAAACCTTGAAAAACATGAACTTGAAGAAATAAATAAAGAACAAGATCCGTTATTGGAAACTCACAGCGGAGCTGTTACAGAAAAACCAATTAGACCTGAAAAGGAGCAAACAAGAAACACAGTAATTGAAGAACACGAAACAGTGCTAAGCAGTGAAATTAAAAAGATTTCTGAAAACAAAGATAAAGAGACAGTGCAAACAAAGAAAACAAGAAAAGGAGATCATTGGCCGAGTGTCATTAAAAGAGTAAAATGCCACATAACAACCAGAAGTGAAGATCCAGATCAAGTGAATGAAGTAACAAGTCAAACTGAACAAGAAAATAAAACTGAGAAAAGAAGAAGTAAAAGACTGAAACTTGTGAATAACAAATTCAAGGGTCCTGACTGGACTTATATCATTCTTGAAGATTTTGAAAGCTCAGAGTCAAGTGACAGTGGTGGCGAAGGAACAAGTGCAGAATTGACGTACAAAGAAGAAACAAGACCACCCTGACTAAGCAAAAGAATAAGCTAAAGAAAAGAAGAAGATAAGAAGAGCAATCTTCCTTGTCGAAAAATGCCTGACGATAGAGTTGCTGGGAGACCAAAACAGAGATGTTGTAGAAGATGCTGTGCAATATGCATATGTAGTCTAGTAATGGTGCTTATAGTATGGTTAGTCCTGATTGTAGCAGTTCCTTACCTTATGATAATGGATAAAAAGATTAATAATGAAACTAAGGAGAGGACAGCAAACATGAAGAGCAATAGAGTCGAACTAATGGCAGAAAATGAACCAGAAATTCATCATGAAATAGCTGACAACGACACTAGTTTAAACGTTTTTACAAAGTTATTGTTTCAATATGTACACACAATGGAAGTTAGTAATTGTTATGTCTGTATGAAGTTACCTGAATCAGTAGCAGAAGGATTAACATACCATCACTTACCACTGACATATGGCAAATCATGTAGTGTTTTGTCCAGTTTATTTTATAGAACAGGGAGACTTCAGTATTATTATTCAAACTTAGATGTGATATTTTCTGAGGTTCCGATTCGCAAGAGTATGAACCCAGTGCTTAGTAGTCAAGACGCACAGTTTATGGGAGAATTTTTCTTAACAATGGAAGCAATAGACATAACACATGCACATAGACACAATCTAACATGTTCTTTACTTGAAGAAGAAAAGATATTTTTGAATTTAGTAGAAGATAGAAGACAAGATTTTCAAAAGAAAGCTTCTGAGCATAAGGCTCATTTGCCACCTTGGACTGAGAAAGAAGGGAGTTACACACCTGGCAAGGCTCAAGCTGCTATGGCTCTGGATTTTGTAAAAACAGGAAAAATTTGTCTTCATGGGTTAAAGACTGATTATAACAATGTTTTCATCGGTACCAGTGAATGTGAACACAATTTTTTAATTCTTGGAGGTTGGGGACTCAAAGGAGGAACAGATTCAGTTTTTCCTGGAATTTATTATGTGTGTGGGAATAAGGCTTACTTTAGGCTTCCTGCACGGTGGTATGGTAGTTGTTATTTTGGAATAGTATTTCCAAAGATATACCACGTAAAAAGAAACACTGAGAGCAATGAAAACAATAGCGAATTAATACGTAGTAAAAGAGCTCGTTTTTCAGAAATTTTAGGTGATATATTTGGTGCATTGATACCTTCAGTGGGAATAATTCTGAACTCAAGGAAAATATGTAAATTGTCTACAGTGGTTGATCGTTTATCAACGGATACTGCTGGAGGTTTTCTAATGATTAATGCGGAAATGGTTGCGATTAGATCTATGGTGATGCAAAATCGACTTGCTCTTGATATTATATTGGCAAAAGAGGGCGGAGTCTGTAAATTATTGAAGACGAAACATTGTTGCACTTATATTCCTGATAAGAGTGCAGAAATTGGAACGTATATACAGAATATAACTAAACTTGAGAAAGAACTTAAACCACTGGAAGTTGATAGTGTATGGGAAAGATTGACAAATAGTATCTCGTCAATTGGAACCTGGTTTGCTAATGTAGGACAAGGACTTATAGGTCAAATATTAGTACCCTTAGCAGGGATAGTAACAATAATATTGGTAGTAACAATATGGTGCAAATGCTGTAAAAAGAATGGAACATATAAGGTGACAAGAAGAGGAAAGAAACGAAAGGTAGATGAAATCGAACTTGAAGAGTGGAGAAGTGAATTATACAAGAAATTAAAAGGAGATTGTAAAAATGGAAAGTGTAAAGATGAGAATGAAGTAATTTCCTAGAAGTTGGCATCTGATTGAGGGTAGTGTTTTGATGGCTCAGAAACGCCATCAGAGAGGGGATTGATGGAGCAAGGTTTCATAAATGAAACTTGCTTGTATTCAATCCTCATCACAGTATTAATCTATTAAAACTTGTATTGTTAATACTAACCTTTGCATACACTACACAAAAGGGAAGAATGCTTGCCTATGTGTTTTACTAATGAATAACGCTTGTCTGTAATCCAAAATGAGCCGCTACGGCGTGGAAAACTCAATGCGCATGTCGCAATCATATCACATGGTGTGACGTCTTTCTTTGCTTGGTGGGAAATTTCTGCTTCTGTGCAGTGTGTAGTAAAATGGCTGCTTGATGTTTTCACATGCTTCAGCTTGCTCTCATGTCATTACTAAATTGTCGTTTCCTAATGCTACTAACGCGGATAGAATTTATAATTAAATGGGAATAGAGTAGGAAAAGTGGGCATACAGTGAAACATTTTATTTTGTGATTTTAATATTTGCTTCTTGCACTTTTACTAGTTCGTAAACTTGGGCCTGGGTTGGTGACCTGAAACTCGAGAGGCAAATGGTTCTGCGCATGTGTCCTGTGTGCCTGCCAAATGAAGTCAATCTGGACGTCGTCCAAGGCCGCGACCCGATGGCCAAAGATGCTGTACTCTTACCTTTCCTGTTTTATATTGATACATTGTCTATGAAAATTGGTGTACATTTGTCATGAGACGGGTGGGAAATAAAGCGAATGTATTAATTCGAAGGGGTGGGAATGTAAAGTCAATAGGCTTTACAATTTAGGCCAAATCGATATGGTGCGACAATCCACCCCCTGTCCCTGTCCAATCAGAAGTAGTGGTCCCATATTTTAGCAACATTAAGGGGAGGTACATGGGCGTAGAAGGGTATAATAGAATATAGCATTAGTTAATTAGTGAGAAGAGGCGTTCACGAAGAACAGGCGTTCGAGAAGGAGATGCTGCAGAGAGAAGAGGCGTTCACGAAGAACAGGCGTTCGAGAAGGAGGTGCTGCAGAGAGCAGGCGTTCGAGAAGGAGATGCTGCAGAGAGCAGGCGTTCACGAAGAACAGGCGTCCATGCTGCCAGAGCGCTCTTAGCTCCAGACTGCCAAGCTGATCGGTTGCTGACTGAATCCCTGTCCTGAAGAGGTCCTGAGGAGGGGGCGGCGGAGTCCATTAGAAGGAAGGCACAGGAGAATCGAGGAGAAGCCGAGTATCAGAGAGGGGAACGACGCAGGCGTCATTGTAGAGAGGTCACCGGTCCTGTCCTGATCCTGGAGGAGGTCTTTGCTCTTCATCCTTCCTGGGTCTTATTCTTTCAACTCCTTGGCTAAGGGGTTTTGGTTCTCGCACTTAGGTAAATATAATGCAACCTTTAGTTGCGCTGCTGTCTCTATCTTCTCCTTTTCTTTAAACACCGTCATTGATTAGCAATAATCATTTCTATGCTTAATCTTGGATATTGCGATTAAGTACCATGTGGCTCTGTATTTTACTCTGCTAAATCTTTAGATAAACATTTTAAAACTTCCTGACTCAGTGGTTATTTCAGGATTATGTACTATAATGAATGTCACTCATTTTAAACTTCCCAATTAGCAAAGGATTCATTGGTAAGTCATTACTCTTCAATCAGAAGGTAATTGGTAGCAGGGATTTTGATAGAGAGTAACAACTGATAAAACCCAGCGTAAGTATTAGCGTAGTATGAATGTATGGGCCCAAGTGAGTATCTGGTGTATGAATGCTGTTTGCTAATATCGCGCTGGATCACCACTACCATTACAACCTCCATTACCACTTTGTCGCACCACCATCACCTTTACCACCACCACAGCCAGACACAAATGCTTACCACATGACAGTCAGACCTATTGCCTTGGAAAGGCTTGCTATAAGCAGTAAAAGAATGGTTTCTATTGTATTTCCTAATGTGCGCTTCTTTGCATCTTGAGATAATATCTACAACAGGCCTGGTACATCATAAAACAAATTTGTCAACTACATTAGAATTCTGCCCCACTCAGAGTTAGTGTGACTTTAGATCTGCCTGCAACCAACTATGGGTCTGATTCTCAAAAAAGGGCAGGCCACAGTGCAATTTGTGCATTGTGCTGCACTCAACCTCTTCCTTTGTGGCGTGAAAGATGCTCAAAGCGCAAAAAAGGGATGCACAAAAAGTTGCAAACTGCCTTCTCGTTGATAATTATAGTTAGGGAGTTGGCTTCCTACCACTTACAACCTTTTTTGGGATTAAGCCCTGCATGGGACAGCATACCTCTATCCCTTCATTCGAAATGGCAATGTACTGGCATTGTGAGCCCTCTCCCTAGTGGGGAAAGGGCTCAGAATTCCACAGCAAGAGGCACTCTATTGTTCTGACATTAGAGAATGCATGCACTGACCCATGGAACCACTGTTTGCACCCTCTGATGTTTGAAGCCTGCCCAAGAAGAGTGCAAGCTGACAATATTTGCCAGCATACACTTTACAAATGCTTATCATCTGCCCTAAGCAGATGCTAACCATACCATGCTTTGTGTCTGCAAAAACAGTCACAAAGCATTTGTGCATTCTTTGTGAATTGCAAAGAAGCAAGGACGTCTGTCTGCCTAACCTTTTCCGTTACGATTCTCAAGGTGTTGCAATGTGTGTGCTTTGTAATTGTGATGACGACTCACAAATCTCTTTTGTGAAATGCAATTTCAGGCTTTGCATCTGTAAGGCCAGTTACACTGATTTTGTGAGTGCAAAGTCTTTTGACATTCAGACCCATCATGTTTAACCCCAGCCAGGGTCATATACAACACTTTGCTTCCCTAGGGCCGTGTACGCCATAAGCTGCGGCAAAACCTGTAGGTTTGGCTTTAACGAGCCAACACAAGTAAACTAAGGGATTCACTAAAGCTGGATGCACAAATGCTATTTAACACAATAAAACCTGCTCTATTGACTACCAGTGCAGGAGGTAGAATAGCAATAATTGATTGCTTTCTGCATAGCATGTATATATTCATGATTAAGACTTGGATGTGACTGGGGCGTGGCCAGCCGCTGAGTAAGATGGCTGCTCACTGAAGCTGCTCCCGTCACCTGCCGCAGTAATCCCTCATCATCTGCTCAAATATCCAAATTCCACGTCTGTAAACCTGATGCCTGTGCTCTATTAACACTGGTGTAGCAATACGTGTAGCTGTCGGCGAGTTCCATCACCCTCGTGGCAAAAGCGGTGGTGCGGCCCGTGAGGCGCGTCCTCGATTTCCTCCTTCAAGTGGAGGGGGTGCACATTGGTGATGACTGACGGCTGAACTACCCCCTTACCTGCCGGCGTGCCTTAAAATCATTCGGTGCCTCAAGACGCGACCTGGGACTGTCGGCTGGCAGAAAAGAGCTGCCCGGGATTGGCCTTGCGGGCGTTGCAAGTAGTGAGAAGCCTGGTGAGGCTGAGGCTGCTGGGTTTTTGAGCGGCTAGGCGTGAACGACGAGTTGGAGGTGGGGATCCCTGCATTCTCATGAGTATGAGCGCCTGCTGGGCTGCGCTGACCCCTCTGCTCCAAACAGGGGTGTAACACGTGGCCTGTTTCGAGGCCTCCTTGTTGTCGCGATCCGCCTCCTCCTAGTGCTGGCCCCCGAGAGTGGTGCCTGACAAGACGATACTGAGTGCACAGTCGGTGCGACACTGGGGTCTCCACAGTGAACTGCCAGCGCTTTGAGACACTACCTGAAACCAATAGAGAAAGGATAGGCCCCATCCCATCAATGGGCCTCCGGCAGAGAGACTAATGTTATTAACACCACTGCTCCTGCTCCTGGGTACCTCACGACGACTCTTGAAGGCCTATACTGGGAGTAGCGCTAATTCTAAAAGTACTGGACAGGGGCTCAGCTGGCCACTGGGTTACTATTCTAAAGGCAACAGCGTTCGTCATGGAGTTTCTATGATGGCCAGCCAACCGCTGGATGCTGCCTTGTTACCGTTTTGACTAGAGGATCCCACCGCGGGGCTGCAACTGCCTTTTGGCTGATTATCTTAGGTGCACAACTCCCCTCTGCTCGCCTCCCTGCTGCTGGCAGCCCTGCCCTCTAGCGTGTGGACCAGAGAGCCCCAGTGAGCCCTCCTTATCCCCACGATCCGGAGTGCGCTCTATTGGGTCCACAGTCCCTGCCGCACAACTTCAACACTTTGGGTGGTGGAGTGAGGAGAAGGGGAAACCGACAGGCCGCAGGGTAAGCCCACATTTGCTCCCTGGCAGGCGGCGGTGACTACTGTAGTACCTCCCCCCCCATTTCTGGAAGCACTGGCATACGTGGCATAGAAGGCCCCGCTGTGACCACTTGAGGATGACTGGTGGCAAAGCAGGCCGCACCATCCACCAGACCAAATTGGACAATTATACACAGCCACAAAACTTCACGGATACACCAATGTCGGAGGATCAGGGCCCTACTGGTGCCCAAGCGCCCCCTGCGGAGGAGTCTCCCACACTTATAGACATAATGAAGGCAATAAAAGGCATCTACACAGCCCTATAATCTAAAAAAGACTCGGTCTCCACTGAGGTTAACTTGATGCAGGCTGATTTACGCAACATGGGAGAGCGAGTCAAGGAGACGGAGGAGTCGATCTTTACCCTGTAGACCGACAATAAGGCCCTGAAAATCCAAATCAAAGAGTTGTGCACCCCCACCAGTGCCCTGGAAGCTAAGTTGGAAGACTTTGAAGGGCGCTCAAGAAGAAACAACATCCGTATTATTGGAGTCCCCGAGCGTTCGGAGGGTCCGGCAGTTGACTTATTTGTGGAGGACCTTATCCTTAAACAACTGCAGCCACGCAGCCTCTCAAAATACTTCTCTATCGAGCATGCGCACAGAGTCCCTGGTTCCCGACTGAAGCCAGGTGTGCCACCACGTCCCATCATAGCACGCATCTTTAACTACTGTGATCAGGACATTATTCTGCCAGCTGCCAGTAGTGCTCCACCAATCAATCGCGACAATGTCACTATCACTTTCTTCCCTAACTTTACACTTCGAGTGCAAAATCTACGCAGGTCCTTTCGTGAAGTCAAAAAAGTGTTGCGAGACCGTGACATAAAGTACTCCATGATATTCTCAGCGAGACTCAGAGTGGTGGCGATAGAAAAACCTGGTACTTCACTGCTCCGGAGGAGGTCTGGGATTGGCTGGATGGTTGGAGAGTGGTGGGAAATGCTGGACCCCACAATCGGTTGGAGTGGAGACATACTGGAGTGGGGACCGAAAACGAGCAGCAAGATATGACTGACAAGTGAAGACAACCAATCTTGTTTGGAAATTAGACTCACTCCCGGATTTTCTGGGCTTGCAGCCTGTCATCAAACAACTCACATCACATTGGGACTGACTCATTGTTCGCCCGGACAGCTTGGAGATGACGAGTTCCTTGGCGGCTTGTCGCTGCAGTTTTCCTCGAGTTGTCAATATTATGTGGTAACATGCAGTTTTCTAGTATATGGGGGGGGGTGGCAGGGTGATTACCCGGCGAGGCTCACTGCCTCTTCTAGTTTGTAGTTTGTATAATGGGCGAGAGGCACTCCGCAAAGTTGGGGGGTTGGACAGTTAAAAGTCTGCTACGCAGGGAGGTGGGATGAGGGATAATGTTTGGGGATTTTGCTTGTATAGTTAATTTGTTTGATAGTCTACAATTGCCGGCCATCACACAGTTCCCCAAATGCCCACACATAACACCCGAAACGCTTTCCCAATCCAGCCACCTGTTGCCACGGTTGGGGCAAGGGGTAGGAGACAGCCCATACCCTATCCGCACCTATGGCCGCTGAGGTAGACATGGCATGTCTCCACCTCATGTCCTGGAATGTTCAGGGCTTAGGGGACAAGATCAAGAGGGAGGTTGTAATACATTACATTAAGCGCCACTCTCCGGATCTGGTGCTCCTCCACGAGACTCATCTGATGGGTACTACTTGTAGGGCTATGGATAGATGAGGGTACAAGATGGTTGCCCACGCAGGTTACACTACTGGCTCAAGAGGAGTAGGTATACTTGTGAAAAAGTCACTGGCACTCATGGCTCATAACACCTGGGCAGACACAAATGGACGTTTTGTGGCCCTTTCGGGCACATGGGAGGGGACAACTCAATATAATCTGTGTATACGTCCCACCACGACTGCATGACATTACACTTCCTGAGCTGAGTGCCCTTCTGCTCCGTCTACCTGATGGAGAACTGCTCTTGGGAGATTTTAACATCACCTGATCGCTGGCCTCCTAGACAATCAACATCCTTGTTCCGTCCCTTGGCGAACTTTCTCTCGGCCCTTGGCCTTGTGGATGCATGGCACGCACTTAATCCTTCGACCCAACATTACACTTTCCATTCAAGGGCTCATGGTAGTCTCTCCAGAACTTACTATATCCTTGTGTTGGCAGTCCAACTCCCTTGCTTCCTGTGAGGTCTGACACCTTGCTAGAGGCATCAGTGATCACTCCCCGCTTTGAGCAGTCTATGGTCTTGGAAACCGTTGGAGCGTAGGAAGACTGTGCTCAACCCCTGGTATCTCAAAATAGGCAAAGGACCTATTTTTTTCTGAAAAATTAGACCTCTGTAGACTCAGCACAGACCCTGTGGGAAGCCTACAATGAGGTCATCAAGGGTCAGGGCCTCTCACTTTTAAAAGGATATAAAAAGGACAAAAGGGCTGTATTGGTGACAATTGAGTATGATATACTTGCCCTAGAAGATAAATTTACAGATCAAGAACAAGCAGATATTAAGCATACCCTAGCACTTAAACAGCAAGAATATAGGGGTATGGTGATTGACACGGCCCGAGTCCAACACAGGGTTATGATGCACCAACTTTATGAAGTAGGTGACGAGGCGGAAAAACTCATTGCATGGCTTGACAGGCGAGAATGAGATACTGGGAGTTTGCACTGAGGATGGTGAGTGGATGAGAGGCAGACCGGGAGTTGAACATGCTTTTGCCTCCTACTATGCTCAACTTATTTCCCCATCTGTGACCACTACAGCGGAAGTCTCCTGCAACTTACTGGCTAATCTACATCTCCCTACCCTCGCAAGTGATGATCGAATGCTCCTCAAGAGGGACCTCACTGAAGAGGACATCGTACGCGCAATATGAGACTTAAATTCTGGTAAGGCGATCAGCTCCAATGGCATGCCAATTGATCTATATAAACTTACTGCCCAAAAACGTGCCCCGCACTTGTTGGGGATGTACATGGAGAATAGGGATTGGGGTATACTTCCCCTAGACCAGCAGTTAGCTACCATATTCGTCATTCATAAAGAGGGCAAACCGCCTGATACCTGTGCTTCATATAGACCGATCTCATTCCTTAACGCCGAAGTCAAAATCCTAGCTAAACAATTGACTTCCCGACTACTGCAAGTTATCTCTAAATTAGTTCAGCAGGACCAATCAGGTTTTATGCTGGGACGAAATACTGCCCTTAACCTTCAGCATATTCAGGGAGTACTGGGTCGGGCCTGCAGAATTCAAGAAGATGCCCTAGTCCTGCCTTTAGGCACCCATATGTTCTTTGACCCCATTGAATGGCCTTACCTATTTGAAGTGTTGACCAAGATGGGCACTGGCCCCAATTATTTATCATGGGTTCGGCTCCTCTACAATGAGCCCTTGGCTCAAGTTGTCGTCAATGGGTGGAAGTCTTGTGTGTTTAGGCTTCAGTGGGGAACCAGGGAGGGATGTCCGCTCTCTTTGCTTCTCTTTGCCTTCATACTCGAGCCATTGGCGGCCTAGATAAGGGCAGTCCCATTGATCCGTAGTTTGTGCTGGACTGAGCAATGGGAAGTTCAAATTTTGCTTATGCGGATAACATCCTTCTATACGTAGATGACCCCCATTTTTTCCTTGCCAGAATAATGGATATACTGCCCTCTTCGGTCGCTACTCGGGGTATATGATTAACTGGATGAAGTCGTTAATATACTTTCTGTGTAGGCATGTACCCATATTAACCCAGGGATGCAAGGTACCGATAGTTGTAGATGGGTTCTGATATTTCAGCATCTTTTTCACCTCTGATCCAGAACTATTCTTCGAAAAAAACCTGTAACCTCCGCTGGCACGCCTAAAGAGCGATGTATAACACTAGACTACCACTGTCACTACTTGGCAGAGCTGCGTTATTCAAAATGATGGCCTGCCCCGCTTTCTATACGCAATCCACAATACACCATACCCAGTCCCTCTGGCCTATTTTAAAGCAATAGAGAGTAACCTCAGGACACTGCTTAGGGGTGGGGGGCCTGCACGCATAGCACTCAATAAACTGACAAGTGGTTGGTATGATGGAGGGATAGCTCTGCCCGACATTCAAAAATACTATTGGGCAGCTCAAATCAATACCATTAACCAATGGGTGCATTTTCGCACTCATGAGCCTGTGCTTTGTATGGACCGGCTGGTTCTGCAGCGGGGGATACTTATGAGCCCTCTACTCCAACCCATGACGCTTGAAACTCCAGGGACGCACGCCAGTCACAGTTTCAATCTGGCACACAACTCTGGCAACATTGTGTTGGAAGGGTAGAATAAGCCAAGCCACCCCCCTGTAGGATTCCGTAGACTTGGGCACCCTGGGGACACAACCGGGATTCGACAAGTGGGATCTCATTGGTCTCTCCAAAGTGAGAGACCTCTAGTCCCATTCAGAGGTTGTGCCCTTCACTGATTTGCAGCTAGAATATCAATTGGCCCCCACTGAAACCTTCTGCGACCTACAAATACGACTTGCACTTTGGGCAGCGCTCCCCAGGGGGAGGAGCTACCTGAATCCTCCCCCCTGGAAAACAGACTGCTCGACGAGCACATTTGCCGTAAGGCGACTTCCCTCACATACTGAAAGTTGATTAATAACTCACCAGATACGCTCCAACACTTGCGGGAACGATGGGACCTAGACTTGGGGAGTCTGGGAAATGATGAATTGCCCGAAGCTTTGGCCTCCCCTGAGAGAAGTAGCGTTTGAAGCTGGATTTAGATTAGTGCAACTCAAAATTCTACACAGGTCCTATTATGCATGCACCACCATGGTTAAGATGGGTAGGGCAACGCATGTGAGCTGCCGTAGACTATGTGGTCAGCGGGGAACGTTTTTTTCACATTATTTGGAGTTGCCCTGTTGTACAACACTTCTGGAAATCTGTGGTGGACTGCATGAATGGCCAGTGCAGCATTAAAATGTCACTCTTCGCTAAATGGTGCTTACTCAACATCTGGGATGCCACTGACCTGAACCATACGGAACAGGCCTGGATGACCCTGGGACTGGCAGTTGCCAAGCCAAGGGGGCAGCGACAGCACCATGCCTGACAGACTGGAAACGAGACATGGACTGGTGCATGGTGGCTGAAAAAGTGTTTGAGAGCAGAGGCTGCCCTAAAAAATGGGAGAAAATCTGAGGCAAATGGGATGATTATAGTGGAGGCCTGTGTGCTTCCTTTGTAACACCGAATGCGGCTGTATTTCATCCTTAGAACTCCCTTTTTAACTTTATGGCTTCGGGGGTAGAGTGGGATGGGGGAAGTGGGGAGCGTGCTTAATGTTCCATGATATGTACACAATAATTGTGTGATCTATGAGTCTAACGAAGCGTGGTGCACTTATTTGAATATTATGGCTGGTTTCAATAAAAAGATCTTTTTAAAAAAAAAAAAAAAAAGACTGGGATGTGACAAACCATGTGATGACTGAGTGTATCTCTCTTCCAGTTGCAAAATAGTCCTTCATACATTCCAATGGAAGCACTCCCTTGATGGTGTAATGATAGCCTAAATGGTCAATAGTGTTATGTTATGTTAGCAGTTTTTTAACGCGCCCAATTACCCTGGGGTGTCTTAGCGCTAGCGGAAAGCACATAGCTGAAAGAACCCTGCTTGAGTGAGGGAAGAGATAACATTCCTCTAGGCGAGCCAAAGTCCATCCTTTGTATATTTTAAAGAATTGGTAACAGTAAGTCGGGCAGGCAACTGGGCTGTCAAGCCAGTCCTCAAAAGTTGTTCCAAGCGAGCCCTGCTGACGCAAATATATTTCATGCCCAGGTGACAGGTATAGTCAATCAAAAATTGATTGATTGATTGATTGATTGACAGGTATATCAATAGAAGTGACGCAGGCATGTTGGTCAGTGCCAACATTTTAGACCGCAGTGTTGCGCAGGGGCGCACACAGCCACAGCGGAAAAGGGTCTAACCTCACTCTTAGTCCTTTCATTAAATAAATAAATAAAAACCGGGGTATTTGTAGAGCGCGAACTAATCACCCCTTTGGGTCTCAAGGCGCTGGGGGCCGTCGGGAAGATTAAGCGAGCTATTGCACAGAGTCACATGGTGGGGGGGCTGAGCTGCTGCCGGCGCCGGGGATCGAACTGTAAGCCCAGTGCCAGCCGCCCTGCCACACCTCTCCCTTTCATTTCATTAATTGGCGTCTGTCTCAACTTATGTGACGTATCATCAAGAACTGTGATTGGGCAGGGGAACTTTCCTCTCAGAGATTCCTACAAGATTTATATCTCTCAGGTCCTGCCTTCTGATTGGTTGATCTGTCTTCCACCATGTAAATGCCAGCACTGCAGACCAGGGGTGTCGGGGAAAAACGGAGATACATTAACAGAGCTGCGAGATATGTTGGAACTAGAGTAATACGAAGTGAGAGTGGTTTAGTTAAGCTACGTCCGCAGGATGAAGGTCCTAGGCTTAGGAAGAGCTCTGCAGCTTTAAAGAGTCTGGAAAGCTGAAATCTGCGTGACGCAATGCAGGTCCAGGGTAGAGGGAATTGAGAGTGCTGCTGGATTTAGCCAGGGAATCTTTTTCTGAGTATCTCAAAACCTCTTACCGAACCAAGCTCAAACTTCATAAAAATAGTACTAGATAGACACCGCTGCATCTTGTCACACCGCCTCGTGCATTAGAGGCGGCTTGTCGCGCGGCCATTATACGGCAGAGCCTCTTCGCGCGGCCATTAATTCGGCGGGAATGGATAGGAGCTATCCGGAGAGGTTAAGACCAGCAGCTTGCCGATATAAATTGGTTTACAAAAGTCGTCTGTAATCCACCGAGCTCGGGGATAATGACATTTCCTCCAATATGTCGAAAAGGCTGAAAAGCAGAACATTGCATCTCAAGCCCCAGAGATAAGGCCAGAGCCCCAGGGAAGCAGCCCGTGAAATATTCATGCGATGGGAGATTGCATGTCAGAATTGTTCCCGGAGGCTGGCTTTGGAAGGTAATACATTTAGCAACTCTGGCGGGCTATTACTCGTGCAATACATGGAATGGCAGCGTTCGGGAGCCCAACACACAACCTTGGCCCTTTCCTACTGGTGCAGAGAAGTGCCCCCAGGCCCTCAGATTAGTGAGGAGGGTGTTATGGAGCTGGAGGTAGGTGAACTGTGGCAGATGATGGGGCCCCTCTGTGGGTAATGTTCACAGAAGGGCTGCAGCACTCCAAGGGGTTCACTTGACTTTAGGGAATGTCTTCAGTCTGGAAAATGGAGCACTTTCTACATAGTCCAGTAAATAGTACTGTTTTAGCTTGCATCTCCAAATGTATGAAGCCATAAGTTTCACTCACCTCGTCCTTGGGACGGAGATAGCACTTAGGTGTATCCAGGGTCCGCCTCAGTTCTGTGTACGATGCTGTCCACCGCGACTACATTTTTCTTACTTTCCAAAGCACCCCACCTTATGCTGAGTGACATGCAATGAGCTGGGCTTCTTCTACAGGTGCCAAACCTCACTCATCTCATCCATCCAACATGTCCCTTATAGGCCAAACCACAAAAGCCCTTCCAGCCAGGCACTCTGACAGGCACCGGGGGAACTAACGCACATCGGAGCACTTTCTATATAAATATTACTACCTGCCAGAAAGCGCTTTGGGCCTCATAAGAAGTAAGAAAGCGCTATTCAAGCACAGGACAATATCATGTTGCTGGGTTATACTCATTGCCCAGTGCAATTTTTAGACATTTTGTAGGGTATCCCATTCCCAGCGCATGTCTTCTGAGGCAGGGATCTTGTGGCGTTCCACCAAACTGTGCAAGTCAGAATCTGAGGCCTGTATGTTGGTGCTGTGGGTCCCAATGAAGGTTTGCAGCTTGTTTCTTTAGCTAAGCGAGTGTAATGCATTAGCCTTTAGTCTAACCCTGTTCTGGTCTCTATTCTGGCTGTTCTGGGCCAATCGAAAGTGTAAATGTTACAGTTTGACACGGTTGAAGACCTGCTCCCCCGGACCACACATAGGTGGTGTTGTATCCTAGATTTCTCATACCTCAATTAGATTTCCATAACCCCAGCTTCCCCTGGTGCCTGGTTGAGTGGTTCAGGAGTGACATCTCTCTGCACATGACCGCAGGGGGTAATACCGGGAACGCCCCTTTTCATGCTGCACCTTACAGTGCATGGGGATTCTTTCATTTGATTTGCTGGCTGTACAATTAAGAAAATACCGTATTTTGAGTTATTCCTCTTCGGGCGCTGAACAGGTACCGCGAGCGTGTGAGACGTCTCCATGCCAGCCGTGTCTGTTCCATGCCCGCCTCGAGGTGTTGATCCAGGCCTGTTGTACAGCTGGTCATTGCAGTCTGCGTTTTCCATTATGGATGCACATAAACAAAACAATTGTCAAAGTGTGAAGACGCCCAGACCTGAATAAACTGCTCATAACTCGCGTGGGGTAAATTGCTATGGATTATTGGAGCTTGGAGTGACACCCCCCACTTCACCTTCAGTGACAGCGCCCCTCCCTCGCCAATCCCCAGGGTTATCATATTTCCAGTGCCGGATGCCATCACTCTTCCTCAACCTCAGCGCAGGAAAGCAATAATAGCGCCTTGACCCTTGGCCTGGCCCCCGCACACTGGCGGTGTACCCGCCCATTCACCAAAGGACATTTTTATTGCATTCTGCCGTCTGTCTCTCATTAAACGGATGTGGCTTCTACCACACAAAGACCTCCAGCCAATGGATTACAAGATACAATAGTCTGCCTCTCTGCAGGACCGGATGAATTCCAAGCAAATTGAGTCGGTGTTGAAAGAGCGTAGAAATGACCAACCCGCGGCATTTAAAGAAGCCGCGTTACCCCCGGAAGCCAGGGCTCCAGTTTCCTCGGTTCCTCCACTGTTCTGAACGACGCTGGTGCGCCTAGCTGGTACTTTTCCAAATCCTTTTCTGTCATCCAAAAGCATATCACACCGGCAGCCCTACTGGTTCAAAAAGCAGGCTGAATCTTTTCGGTAGAAAGAAATACGCCCTCGGATTGAACCCGTAGCTTGTGCCCAAAAAGAGGTCGGAATTCTCTAGTTTTTACCCTGTAATTATTATAATAATGACATCACAGCAAATCAAATTACCTGGATCATAGTTAAGGAACATGTGACTTTACTGCGATGGCATCACGAGAAATGCGTATATCATTACATAAGTTGAGTGATTGTAATGTACGGATGCCACGACACGTCTCTTGAACAGCAAACCCTGGAGTGAGTGCAGTGATGTCAGCAAGTAACTATAATACCCGCACGAGCCGTGTGTTCCGGAGTAGTACGCAGCTTTCAGAGACATGTTGGTAATTGTTCTTCCACTCAGGGTGCCGGGCCTCAGTTCCAGCAGGGTCACTTCGAAGACGTTTTTCGCGCTAGCTCTGCTGAACAAGCATTGGCATAGCCAATAGGTCTCGCCTTTGGGGCCTTATAAGTGTTTAGCCAGAGCTATTGACTTTGCCAATGTCTGCAAGCTGTGCTGTAGAGAAGTGTGGCTGCTGTGCAGCATGCTAAAAGTTATAATAAAAAAGTGTCAGAAGCATTTTTGTTACTTTATATATGACCAAGAAGGCATTATGTAAAACTGAACGACCATATTAAAAAAGTATTTACAATAAAACATTTCCTCAGTTTTCTTTTGTTCTTGCAATGCTGGCAACTTGTTTCTGCCTATTGCAATGGTTGTTTGTTAAAGCTTTTTTTTTGAGGGGGCATAAACAATCGGAGGGTGAAGGTTGGGAACTAGTACCTGTATTATAACACTAGCAGCGGCCAGACGCTAGGGGAGAATCAACAGATGCCAGATTCCGAGAGCAGCCTGAGGTGGTGCTGAGTGATGCTGAGGTGGTAGTGGTGGTGGTGGTGACTGTTGTGGAGACGATGCTGAGGTAATGCTGAATGATACTGCTGTGGTGCTGAGTGATATTGTCTTGGCGCTGAGTGATGCTGTGGTGGCCCCGAGTGATGCTGTGGTGGCCCCGAGTGATGCTGTGGTGGCCCCGAGTGATGCTGTGGTGGCCCCGAGTGATGCTGTGGTGGCCCCGAGTGATGCTGTGGTGGCCCCGAGTGATGCTGTGGTGGCCCCGAGTGATGCTGTGGTGGCCCCGAGTGATGCTGTGGTGGCCCCGAGTGATGCTGTGGTGGCCCCGAGTGATGCTGTGGTGGCCCCGAGCGATGCTGTGGTGGCCCCGAGCGATGCTGTGGTGGCCCGAGCGATGCTGTGGTGGCCCCGAGCGATGCTGTGGTGGCCCCGAGCGATGCTGTGGTGGCCCCGAGCGATGCTGTGGTGGCTCCGAGCGATGCTGTGGTGGCCCCGAGCGATGCTGTGGCGGCCCCGAGCGATGCTGTGGCGGCCCCGAGCGATGCTGTGGTGGCCCCGAGCGATGCTGTGGCGGCCCCGAGCGATGCTGTGGCGGCCCCGAGCGATGCTGTGGTGGCCCCGAGCGATGCTGTGGTGGCCCCGAGCGATGCTGTGGTGGCCCCGAGCGATGCTGTGGTGGCCCCGAGCGATGCTGTGGTGGCCCCGAGCGATGCTGTGGCGGCCCCGAGCGATGCTGTGGCGGCCCCGAGCGATGCTGTGGCGGCCCCGAGCGATGCTGTGGCGGCCCCGAGCGATGCTGTGGCGGCCCCGAGCGATGCTGTGGTGGCCCCGAGCGATGCTGTGGTGGCCCCGAGCGATGCTGTGGTGGCCCCGAGCGATGCTGTGGTGGCCCCGAGCGATGCTGTGGTGGTGCTGAGCGATGCTGTGGTGGCGCTGAGCGATGCTGTGGTGGCGCGGAGTAATGCTGTGGTGGCGCGGAGTAATGCTGTGGTGGCGCGGAGTAATGCTGTGGTGGCGCTGAGTGATGCTGTGGTTGTGCTGAGTGATGCTGTGGTTGCACTGAATGATGCTGTGATGGCGTTGAGTGATGCTGTGATGGCGTTGAGAGATGTTGTGTTGGTGCTGAGTGATGCTGTGCTGGCTCTGATTGATGCTGTGCTGGCTCTGATTGATGCTGTGGTTGCGCTGAGTGATGCTGTGGTTGCGCTGAGTGATGCTGTTGCGATGCTGAGTGATGCTGTGGTGTTGCCGAGTGAGAGATAGAGTGAAGATATAATGCCCAATTAGAGAGGGTGGTGAGAGAGAAAGAGAGAGAAAGGGTGTACATAGAATAAAGAGTGGAGCGGGATAGAGAGAGAGAAAGAAGGGAGAGAGAGTGAATGAAGGAGTTTGAAAGAGAAACAGATAAAGGGGTGAGAGAGAATGAAAGGCTAAAAAGATAGAGAGGGGAGAGTTAATTAAGTAGAGAGAGAATTAGAGAGGGAGAGAGAAGGAGAGAGACAATAAGAGTGGGGGTGTGGAGTTTAAATAGAGTGAAGAAGTGACGCAGAAAAAGTAACCTTAAATATAGCTTTGTGCTTTGCACGAATAAATATAAAAAAAAAAACAGAATGAGACAAAAATACTGGTAATTAGGCTGTGACTCCCAATATAAAACAAATAGTGATATAAGGTGAAATCAACCCACCGAAGCAATATTTCTAACTAGACAAAAAAAGCTTGCATTTCAATGCTAATCGCTGTTGTTTTTCATGTGGCTGTAGTCCAGGGCCATCAGTTGGTAATGTGAGCTGCTGCTGCGATTGAAACATCAGAGTCCAGAGAGTTAATGAGCCATGACGAGAAAATGAGGAAGAGATAGGAAACCCAGATAGCAGCTGCGCGCGTGCACGCCATCGTGAACGCAAGCTGGTCGCCAGCCGAAAGCCAGTGGGTTTGCACTTCCAAAACCCGCTTACTAAAACTCTCGGCCAGACCAGCGCAAGCGCTGGTGCAGGCCGAGACCTAAAAAGCAGTAGGAGGTGTGGCACTGGCAGGTATGCCGCTAAGAGGCAGAACGCTGTTAAGAGATGGAACCCAGCTCCTTTATTTGGATAATTATCAACAAGTACCTAAAAGCCTTTTAGAGTTCGACATCCATGCCTCTGGACTTCACCGCTGTTGATGAAGAGATGTGTTACTGAGATTAAAAATGACCAAGGTGCACAACAGTCAATCACCTATGACCTAACATTTATTCCTCTGGGTCACAAGCCACATGGTGCTTTTTTTAAAATCCGGATCCCATAGCAAGTGATGTAGTTTTCTATGGCCTATATACCTGGCTGTCGAGCCCTCATAAGGGCGAAATAGGTCCCCGGTTACCCTATAGGCCAAACCACAAAAGCCCTTCCAGCCAGGCACTCTGACAGGCACCGGGGGAACTAACGCACATCGGAGCACTTTCTATATAAATATTACTACCTGCCAGAAAGCGCTTTGGGCCTCATAAGAAGTAAGAAAGCGCTATTCAAGCACAGGACAATATCATGTTGCTGGGTTATACTCATTGCCCAGTGCAATTTTTAGACATTTTGTAGGGTATCCCATTCCCAGAGCATGTCTTCTGAGGCAGGGATCTTGTGGCGTTCCACCAAACTGTGCAAGTCAGAATCTGAGGCCTGTATGTTGGTGCTGTGGGTCCCAATGAAGGTTTGCAGCTTGTTTCTTTAGCTAAGCGAGTGTAATGCATTAGCCTTTAGTCTAACCCTGTTCTGGTCTCTATTCTGGCTGTTCTGGGCCAATCGAAAGTGTAAATGTTACAGTTTGACACGGTTGAAGACCTGCTCCCCCGGACCACACATAGGTGGTGTTGTATCCTAGATTTCTCATACCTCAATTAGATTTCCATAACCCCAGCTTCCCCTGGTGCCTGGTTGAGTGGTTCAGGAGTGACATCTCTCTGCACATGACCGCAGGGGTAATACCGGGAACGCCCTTTTCATGCTGCACCTTACAGTGCATGGGGATTCTTTCATTTGATTTGCTGGCTGTACAATTAAGAAAATACCGTATTTTGAGTTATTCCTCATAAAGGCGAAATAGGTCCCCAGTTGCCTGTGTTCCGGTTCAGGGAGGACCTGGCTTGGCACTAGGGCAAAATTGCATATGTCTGGGTCCAAAGTGAGGTGGCATGGTGGGCGAAAAACAATGGATTGGGATGTGGCCGAGCGTTTGCCAGAGACTGAGATTAATTCAAAATTCCATCCATCACTTTGTTTTAGATGCCTTAAGTGTGATGAGTATGACCAGATGTGGGTCCCGAGCTCACTGTGCCACTGGAACCAAGCTATACCTGGCTGATGAAACTGAATAAGGGAAAAAACGGTCTTAGGTTGCCTTTTGTCTGGTTCAGAGAGGACCTCAACTGGCAATTCAGGCTGGGCTGTTCCCATTGGAGCAGGGTCAGGACTGAATTGCATATTGCTGGGTCCAAACTGAGGAGGCATGTGGCTGAGACTAATTCAGGCATTTCATCCATCACTTTGTTTTCGTTTTTGATGCCGTATTTTCCTATGATGTCATCATCAGGCCAGCTGTTGTACAGAGTAATTTCCAGCAATACCGTAATTATCGATTTGACATATACTTTAATTTCGTGTACGCTGGCAGGTGTGGAAAAACTCCTGTACAGTCTTTTTAAAGAATTTGTTTTTCTCTCCTTTGCTTGCCATCTGCCAGACCTTTGAAGACAATCGTTCCTTATCCTCTGTGGACCAGAAGGATGGTGTTGCACTTGCATCCGTCACGGTAAATGCAGCTTAGTAAAAGTAGGTTTCAGAAAAGCAGAATGCACATTTCTCCTAGAAATGCTGCTGCGTGGATTGAATATTCCACTTCGCATCAAGTCCAGCAGATGCGTTTTGACATTTTTGTAAAATCACTTTAACCCTTGTGGAAAGATAAGTTGCACATAGTTTCTTACTGTAGCTTTTTGCAGGTATATTGTGTTATTTGGACATCTGTTTAAAGAGCAATGGCTAAAAATCCAATTACATGTTGGAAATGTTACTTTTGTCTAGAGGGGTTTGTTGGAGTCAGTTCTTATATGTACTTAACTTGTAGGATTCCCTTGTTTTTCCTGCTGGACATACTGCATGTAATCTATTGCTCAGTTCCATATAAGACAACTGAATCTAGTGGAAAATACTTGTAACTGAACAGATGGCTATTCCATTAGAGAAGCTTCATCATATTGCGCTCCGCCTACTATTCTCGCCTTTACGCTCTTGTAGACTTCTTTGAGGTCTAAAAAGGGGCTCTGGATAGTCTCCAAAGATGCCCCTGGGGAATGACGTCTACTGAAGTAGTGATGCCAAGCAGTAAAAGGTATAACTGTCACATATAGGGATCCGTGGTTCCCAAGATGGCAGCGCCCGGCAACCTTCCATCTTCAAAGTTTGGCCAAAAGCATGATGTAAGACGGAAACGGTTAGGCTCTTACTAAGACTTGTACTCAAATGCTGGCAGCAGGCCAATGTCAGAAGTTGAAAGTTGCTTTGAGGCAAAATGGACGGTTTATTGCCAACATGGGTTGATTTTAAGCCTTAAAATGCTCAACCCACCACACAATTCCTTTAGTAGATAATTTGCATAACAAATGTAAAATGCCTTAAAGTCTTATTCTGTTTTGTACAACGTTACAGGCCCAAATTAATTTTAAATTGCTCCAATTACCACAAATTTTCCCAAAATGGTGTGTTCTAGGGATCGGCCCAGCTGGAGACTGGAGGTGCCCATTATCCAGCTGCACAGCAAACAGAAATAACAAACAACAACTTAATGAGGGGCGAGGAACAGACACTGCAAATGTAAAATGCAGCAAATGTTAATGACTAGGCGGCAGAGTGGTAGAGGTTACATGGGCTGGCCACGGTGGCAGACAGGAACAATACACCGCTCCCAGCAGATATGTGGAGCATAGGAGACAGAGGATGTTCCAGCTGGTTGTAGGGTCCTTGGCGAAGTCGACAAGGAGGTCTTATGCGCAGGCGTGGGACGAATTAATTCAGAGCAGCGCGCAGAGAAGGCCAGCAGGTTGGAGCAGGGATGAGAATGTGTTGCAGTTCATTTTGGATTTGATTGACAGGGGCTTGCCCAGGGTCACCATAACGGGGAAACTGGCGGATATTGCCTTTATGGGCAAACTGTTTTGGGAATATGCCCCGTCTGCCGGGGGAACTGGGAAAGCAGAGTCTTGAGGGATTGGTGTGGGAGCGGAGCAGTGGGGGAACGCGTTGTCGCGGCCCTTGTTCGTGAAGGTGGTACAGTCTTTGCCAGCGATTTGTGATGGGGAGAGGGAGGTTTTCCTGTTTTCCACTCTGATGTAATGGATGTTCTTCTGAGCCTTTCGGGTGTCAGAGTTGCTGGGGGAGGTCTATGGGGGTTTGAGGTGGGGAGACATCAGGTGGACAGGGAATGGCATTGAACTCTTTCTGCTCAAGTCAAAAACAGATCAGAGGTCTCAGTGGAAGACTGTGATACTGCAGTATTACCCCACTCACAACTTGTGCCCGGTTTGGTGGGGTCAGAAGTTGCAGGGTGTCAGTGGTTGCCTGCTCTGGGAGGTCTTCCTGCATGAATCTGGGGCAAGGGTCACTGTACTCCAACTCCTGGCAATACTGTGAAAGGCTCTAAGGTTGCTGGGAGACCTTTGGCACTCATTCCTTCAGGATCTGGGTGGCTACTGAAGCAGCAAGATGAGGATGGGGCAGGGAACGTATTATGGCATGTTTCAGGAGATATGTCAGGTTTGGTGGGGAGAAGCACTGACGGCATAGAGTGGAGTAGCCACTGAGTGGGATAGAGTGGAGTAGCGTACACTGCCATACAGTGGAATACCGTAGAGTGGAATGGTGTACAATGGAGTGGCGTAAAGTGGAATAGTGTATAGTAGAGTAGCTTAAAGTGGGGTGGTGTTCAGTGAAGTGGCATAGAGTATAGTGGTGTACAGTGGTGTGGCATAGAGTGGAATAGCATACAGTGGAATGTTGTAAAGTGGAGTAGCATAGAGTGTAATAGCATAGATTTTAGCGACGAAGAATGAAATAGCATACTGGAGTGGTGTAGACTGGAATACCATAGAGAGGAGCGTTGTAGAGTGGAGCAGGGTACAGTGTAGTGGAATAGATTGTAGTGGCACTCAGTGTAATAGCATAGTGTGGGATGGCATAGGGTGGAATAGCATAGAGTTTAGTGGCCTTCAGTGGAGTGGTATAGAATAGAGTGGCGTACAATGGAATAGCATGGAGCGTAGTGGCTTACAGTGGAGTGCTATAGAGTGGATTGGCATACAGTGGAGGATCATACACTGGAATGGTGTAGAGTGGAAGAATGTTGAGTGTAGTGGCATACAGTGGAGTGGCGTAGCGTGGACTACCATATAGTAAAGCGTAGAGTGGTGTGGCGTAGAGTGTTGTGTCTTTCAGTTAAATAGCATAGAGTGTAAAACTGTAAAGTAAAGTGGTGTACATTGGAGTGGCATAGAGTCGAGTGGTGTACAGTGTAATAGCGTTCAGTGGAGTGTCGCACAATGGAGTGATGTAGAGTGGAACTGGCATAGAGTGGAATAGCGTACAGTGCAGTGATGTAGAGTAAAGTGGAATAGGGTGGAATAGATTAGAGTGTAGTGTCAGAGTGGAGTTGCGTACAGTGGAATAGTGTAGAGTGGAGCTGAGTGGAGGGCACACAGTGGTGGGCTGTGGAATTGAGTGGTGTAGACAGTAATACCATACAGTAGATTGGTGTCGTGTGGAGTGATATAAAGGGGAGTAGGGTACAGTGGAGTGGCGTAGAGTACAGTGGCGTAGAGTGGAGAACAGTAAAGTGGCGTAGACTGAAATGGCATACAGTGGAATAGCATACATTAAAGTGTCACGGTACAAAGTGGAATAGAGTAAAGTGGAGTGACGTACAGTGGAGTGGGGTACAGTAGAATAGCCTATAGTGGATTCTCATATAGTGAAGTCACGGCCATGGCAAGCGGCCCTTGGACTCTGGATAAGTCAGTGCGTGCCATACATAGAAGCCCTTGTGGGAAGATCAACGGCTTGTATGTTGAGAGTAAGCCCTGGCTCCGTTATTATGCTATGTCCTGCCACCCCTGTAGACTGTATCATGGGTAAACATGCTAGCTGCTGTTCATACTGCCCTCCGTTTTTGTTTTCTATTATAATTTTTTAGGTTTTATTTTTTGTGCTGTTCTTTGTTGTCTACTTTGTTTCTGCAGGTAGTGAACTCTGTACCCTGCAGTGAGCACTGAGGCTCATGGGACTACATGTCCCAGCAGGCGCGAGCGGCAGCCATATTGGGTGTAGGCTTTTACTATAAAATGGAGCCCCGCCTGCTTGCTTGCTATTCCTTTGACGAAGGCAACGATCCAGTAAGCGGTCATAGCGGGCTCTCCATGCATCACTGCACTCTGCTGGCCAAAAAAATGCCTGTGCTGTGTCAAGCCGCTTCGGCAAAAGGAGAAGTGAAGCAGCCATCACCCTATCCCTGTCACTTAAGAGGTCGGACGGACCTCACTTGTAAGAGCACAGTGGCACTTTCATGAACATCGCTCAGGCACAAAGACAGTGTTAATTTTGGAAAAGCAGCTCATGCTGCGAAAAGCTGCTCATGGGTGGACATAGCGCGTAGAACAACATACCGATAAAGACTTGTGACAAGCGAGGCTGGTCCCCCTTAACGTTGTTCATGGCAAAAGTACAGTGAAAGACTATAGATCGAAGCTTATTAAAGGAATGGGTCATCTTCTATTGCAGACCCCCTGGGATGAAGGGAAAGACATAACAAGAACAGAGCTGTAGATTAGGTGGGTGCATCTTGGTTGAGTACTAGGAAGTTAATATATCAGTGTGATTTCCTAATGGTGTTCCTGGGTTTTATCTATGTCCTTTTCTCTCTCTATGAAGTGAATCAAAGCAAACTACAGCTAGGGAGCAACGTCTAATAAGAACTGGTAATAACCTAAAGGAGTTAGTGGTACGTATGACATAACGTTAGGGAGTGTATTGGATTATTCACAAGCCTTGTTCTTATCTTACAGCAGCCATGGCTGGTGCAGGTAAGAGAGGTGTATAGGAGACGACAAGGGAAAATAAAAAATTTAAAAAAAGAAAACCACTTACCTTGCGCTCGCCGCATCACCAAGTCGGTGATGCGACAAGTGCAAGTCAAGTGTTTTTTTTATTACATTTTATTTCCCCTCGTCGTCGTATGTCGACTCCTCCCCCACCGCTCTTACCTGCACCGGCCGCGGCTGTCTTACAGGTCTCCCTCCCCGCAGTTACTTTCCCCACACCCTTTCCCTCACCTGGCCACTCCAATGATCTGCGCCATTATGGCATCAGACTTGGTGGTGCCTGGAGGTGAACCCTTATAAGCAGCAAGCAAGCCCCAAGAAGCGCAAAGACCAATTTGATAGAATAGCAACCATGAATACGGTTTCTCCTGACTTGCTTGATGCTATAATGGCCACCTTGGACGATGTCATGAAGGCCCTGGTCCAGGTCCAACAAGAGTTGGCAAAGTCAAAAGTGGCTATGTCAGCTTTAGCAGATAAATTAGCCCAGCTGCAACACAGACATAGCAGAGAGGAACCTAGTACATCACTGGATGATGCCAAGAACAAGTTGCAGAGTATCAACCAGGAAATCCAGGACTTTGACGAGTACCTAATAAAGAAAAAAATGGACAAACTTAAGAAAGATATTAGGTGGTTTACGCAAGACAAAATTTACCCTTATCTGTGTAGCAATTATTTTCAGGAAGGCCAGCAAGAGTCAGGACAACATTACCAATGGCCTAATAGAAGAAACAAAATTCTGACATTTTCAGATACCAACTCGCCAGATTCTGATTATGAAGGCCAAGCAATAGCTGAAGGCTAGATGTACAATCCAAGAAACGAGAGAGGGCAACACGTAGACCACTATCAATGAGTACAGTCCCCCTCCCCTTTTTTACAGAGAGGCAGGGGAAGAGGCAGGGTCAAATTCCAGAGGCAAGAGAGGAACTATTACCAACAGATGGACCCTCCACATCCGCAACCATAAATGCTGACGCGAAACCAGCAGTACTGGAAAACATAGAAAACAATCTGGGTCTGACTGACCTCATACCAATCTACAACCTTTCCAAACAGTTTGTCTACAGAAGAAATAAGTCTTCTGAGTAAGGGATTGTCATTTGTCCAGAGTACTAGTTTAAACTCTTTCAGACTTAACAAGGACATTTTTGCTTTTTTTAGAAAAGTTAGGTTGAAAAAATATGTCACTCAATATTCAACCTGAACAAGATACAAACTACTCAGGTTGTAAACCACCGTCTATATTTACACCTACTTTGGATATGGTGGGACCTGAAGTTGAAATCTTTGAAAAATCTGTTATCAAAGAGTTACATAAAATCACCAAATTTGTCCCTAAAGTAAACCCAAATCTGACCTACCAAGAGAGAAATGCTCTGTGGGCATTACAAAACAACTCTCACATCACTATCAAACCATGCGACAAAGCAGGTGGGATAGTGGTGATGGACACAGATCAATACACTGGTAAAGTGGAATCCATGCTGCAAATTCCAGAGCATTACCAAAAAGCCAATGCAACAGCATTAGAACGCTTAAGGAGAGAAATAGAAATGATTACATCTAAAGCGTTTATAGATGGGTATGTATGCCAAAAGGAATTGGACTTCCTTAATAACACCAATGCAGTTACACCAGCCATATATGGAGTACCAAAAACTCACAAAAATGTATTAGATCCACCACTCTGGCCCATCATCTCGTCTATTAACTCATGTACGGAACCTCTGTCCAAGTATGTGGATGCCTTCTTGTGCCCTCACTACGCAATATTCGTCATACATTAAAGACACAGGGCATATGATAAGGGTATTGGAGCATACCCCCTTTGATCATGAAAGACACTACCTGGTTACCCTTGATATAGAGTCGTTGTACACTAATATACCCCAGGACCTGGCCATGGAGTATGTGGCAGCTTTATTGGCCAGAGTGCCTGGGGATAGACCAGATAACTTCATCTTAGAATGTCTTAATATTGTGTTACACCAAAACTTTTTTAAATTTAAAACACTTTATACCAGCAAATCAAGGGGACCAGGATGGGGGCTTCCTGTGCCCCTAGTGTAGCGAACATCTTTATGGGGGAATATGAGCGCACCCATATATTTAACGAGATGGACCCTTTCTATGAGAACGTAACCTACTGGCATAGGTTCATAGATGATATTTTCTTCGTCTGGACAGGAGAAGAATCTGCCTTAAGTGATTTTATAACATGGCTGAATCTTAGTGACAAAAACTTAAAATTCACTTGTAAATATTCAGCAGACAAAGTTGAATTCTTGGATTATGGGAAGACAGGGAAGGATAGAAGTAAGCCTTTTCAGGAAACCCACTGCCAAAAATACTATTCTGGAGCATAGTAGCTACCATCCGGCATGCCAGAAAGACTATCCCCTTTGGGGAATTCTTAAGAATTAGGAGAAACTGTACCACTATGGATGCATATATGGAGCATGCAGAACAGTTACAAAAACGCCTTCTCCTAAGAGGATATCCTAAAAGACTAGTACGCCAATCCCTGAAACGGGCTAAATATTACAATAGAGATGCTCTTTTGTCGGGGAGAGTGAAACAACCTGGAGATAAGCTAGTGTGTGTAGTTGACCACTCTAGTATAAATTATAAGATCAAACAGATACTAGATAAAAATTGGAAAATACTTACCGTAAATGAAGAAGAAACGATACTACAGAGACCCACACTATCATATAGGAGGAACCCTAATATAAAGGATAAACTGGTACATAGTAGATCTAAACTCCAAGAACAACCCAGACAAACTACAATTGACAGATTACCTCCAGTTCTAGGCAACTACAAATGTGGCCAATGCCATGCGTGTAATTCAGCGATATCCACACAACAGTGGACATATGGAGGGAAATCAGGTAAGTTGAGACAGATGAAAATTGCAGAAGTGCCAACGTTATCTATCTTATTCTTTGCCCCTGTGGGCTAGGCTATATAGGGGAAACAGGCAGGGAGTTCCAGATCAGGTTCTCAGAGCATAAGTCTGCCATAAGGACAAAAAAACTCCAGGCCCCCATGGTCAGACATTGTTTGGAATTTAAACACCAAGAAAATAATTTGAAATGGCTGATTCTGAAACGTGTCAGACACGTACCAGGCAAGGATGTGGAAAAGATGAGAAAAGATAGGGAAACTTATTGGATCCATACTCTTGACACAGTACGCAGAGGTCTAAATGAAGAAATTATCTGGATACTGACCTAATATTTATGACTTTGTACTATTAGGAGTTATACACTTTGCGCCTCAACATCTACTTAGTAGTAGGAATTATAACATCAGGGCATTGTAACGGTATAGCTAAATTTGCACCCTAGTTTTTAATAACTTAGAATAGGGGATACCACAGAGTCATTGCTGTACTCCTATTAGACAAAATATAGTCCCTGGAACATGGTATTGAGTCCCACATGTTACCGGAAAATTCTACCACTATTTGTATCTCTAGGGTTAACCCATAGTTGGTAGTCATTCTCATTATACTGAAGCCCTCTCTATGATGTGAATTACCATATCTAGATCACAAATGTGTCATCAGTCTAACTGACATTACATAAAAGCCCCTCTTAGGCATAAGAGCAGGGAGCAGAAAACGTAATTACATCTATCTGTTGTCAAAATAATATCACATAAATACTGATAAGAAACAAGGTGTGACTAGCCTCCTATTAATATTTCTGTGCGATGGGGTCTTATGAAATTGAGACTATAATTCAACCAATAGATATAATTGAGTCCAATAGCACTTCAGTAGTGATAACACACTTAAACTTATCCGGTGTGAGCTCTCTCAATGATGTGAATAACACACGCCATATTTATCTTATAAATGAGTCATACTCCTTTTATCCGACTTGGGGCGATGCTAGGTCTATTGCATCCGTACCTGAGGAAAAGATATATTGATTCGTAGACCGTTCTTTTCCGCTCCAATATGTCACCCACGCCTTAGTACTTTAAAACTACCTTAGTCTATCGCCCTAGGAACTACAGAAAGCGAGATTACGCGAGAGGTCTGCACATCTCACGCGCATGCGCTACATAACAGGAAGTATTCGAGTAACTACTGAACCCTTCAGGAAACGCCGACACGCCGAAGAAAGACTGTCAAGATGTGCCGATAGCAGGAATATACTCAGCTACATGGTAAATATCAGCAGTAGATAATTTAGCGACATGCCGAGTGTAAAGATAGCTTTCATTCGGATTTACCCGTTATTTATATGCTTCCCCCATATGGGGATATAAAACGGAGTATCCCCGACCCATTAATTTGGCAGCCATTAAGATACACATCCAGAGAGCTGGATTTTAGCAATACGAATGTAGGAGAGAAGTGCCGATATCATCATTTAAAGTTCTGCTAGCAGCCAGTACCTTGTCCAACTCGTTTGAGAATACTCTTTAAACATGTTGAGCTTTTCGAACCTTTCCTCCTTAAGAGATTTATATTACTGCAAATATGCAGATCAATACGCATTGATATACTAATCATGTCAGATATATCCAAGCAAGTAGGACATTTATCTAGCTTAGTCCTATGCTAGTTTATAGCCTTGTAATACAATTATACACCCCTTTCACTGAATGAGGGCATTGGTATTTTCCTTACAGCTCAGGATGACTATGTAATCCCATCGGACGATCAACTGCAGACGCCTTGTTGCAGCTGTCATATTACATGAATGAGTAAGAATAGGATCACTGCCTGTTCTCTAGGGTGAGATGCCTTCCACAAATCTTACAGCCTAATGGCACCCGATTTACATCTAGAGATACACCCTATTTAAAGCTCCCTTTGTTCTTTTTTCTTTTTCTTTCAGATAGAAACGGTTTTGCATTGGCATAGCTGGTAAAATAAACAGAGTCTCCTTGTAGGTTGACTCACTGCGTGCCTAACAAATGGGAGACAAATAAATCGATTGAGGTGTTAATTCTATTAATATGTCCTCACGTGTAAATACTCTATTCACTAATCTGCTTTACCTATGGGGCACCTTTCTATATCTTGGAGATTTTTTCTTCACTCACGGATTTATTTGGTGAAATCTTTCTCCTTTTCGCTTGTAGTGTATACCTTGACTGTGGTACCATCTTATGTTCCATTGAGTCGTTTTTCGGCATGCAGCCTATGTATAACAACATAATTTCATTATATTAAGGAGAAAGTCAGTTAAAGTATTGTATGTTATCTGACTTTGACAATGGCATGCAACTGACAGCTGTCACACTCTATGGCAATTTTATGACAGGTTCACAGCTTCTGCTTCTTAGCGGTGTTACTTGTATTTAGTAACTTTTAACTATTGAAAATTAATCTTTTGTCCCATGCAATTGGCCGGTTTGACTCAAATAATTGTTTTATCAATTTTTCAGATTAACCCCACCCAACACATTTTTTAAAAGTTAATGAATTATAATTGGTCCTGATGAAGGTGGTCTTATTGATGTCCCACCGAAACGTGCGTTGACCTACTTTTTCAAAGACGGGAATCCAGTGTGAGACACAAGTCAAAGAAGAAACTGCTGTGATATATCAGCATAGCGTAGTTACACTGCTAGTGATTTTCTCCTAACTTACTGGATCCCGTATATGTTTATGAATAGTTTTTTGTGTTATCTGTTGGTGCAGTATGTATGATAGTATGGATGAGGCATGTGATGGGTATGAATGTATGTCTGATGATTGAGTGTGGGGTTATTTTCAGGCTATTTTATGTTATAATTGTTTCTTTCCCATGTGTATTGTATATTTGTACATATTGAAATTGTGTTGTCTGTCCTATTCAGTCATGCTAGATTAAGTGACATACCAAGCCTTTCATGAAACTAATTACATGAAATGTATTGAAGTATTGACATTATTGGACTATTCTGATTGTTTTTATGCTCTCTGCTAATTAATAATAATGAACTTTCTGAAAAAGAAAAAAATTTAAAAAACTTTCTATAAATAATAAATACTATATTATGAAATCACCCCGGCTAAGAAAATATTTTGGGGACATGTTCTATGCATGAGCCTTAGTGGCCTGCTATATAAATGATATAGGTCAGCTCAGAGGTTTTGCAGTTTTGTTGTTGTTTCCCCCTCCTCTAGGACCTAAAACTACATAGGGGGTACCTTCCTATTTATCACCTGGTCCAGGTCCAACAAGAGTTGGCAAAGTCAAAAGTGGCCATGTCAGCTTTAGCAGATAAATTAGCCCAGCTGCAACACAGACATAGCAGAGAGGAACCCCTCTGACATTCCACTAGGGAAATACCCAAGCATGGTTCACACACATACCACAGGGGTAAGTGTAGGTCCAAAGACGGTCACTCCTACAAATGTTTCAGTCACAGTCCCATGAATATAGAAAAAAGAGGGAGTTACCCTAATGCTAAGAGAAGGGACGGGGTAGTACTGTAGAGAAAACAAAAAAGTCCCTAGTAAAGGATAGAAGGTGGGCTAACTGGCCTTGTATTATAGAGGCATGCCTCAATATGGATCAAGTGTTGAGCAGAACAAAGAGCAGCTGAAACTATACATTCAATTAAACATTTCAGTGTACAATGAGTATAATAAAACAATCTATATAAAAAAAGGTTCAGAAAAAATCAATATATTAATCAAATTTATTTTATAAAACCATGAAACACAGTGTATCGCAATTCATACAGAATTAAAAAATCTCCTCACTAGAGAAGTTACAATCTATTTATACTTTTAAATAAATAAACAAGAAAACTTAAAAACATTCGACGCGGCGTTTCGGTGAAAACGTGACTTCTTCACCTTCTTCAGGACAAAGTTTTCAACAAGTCTAAATAGCAGGAGACATTTCATTAAGACACAAAGGTAACAGATATTATAAAAACTACTACATTTTAACAAGATTTAAACTAATGGACACTGAGATAATATGAGCTGAACTCCTTGTTTGATTTAACAGTATAGTACATGGGCCACCAACTATAAGGGCACCAACACGTGATCCATATAAATAGGGGGTAAAGAAGATGTTACTAGAACCCACCTACTAATGATTTGTAGACATCAAGGCTGTTCTTGGATTTAAGACACTTGATATATTATTATGGAAGGCAGAGGCTCATCCGCAAACAGTACGGAAATAGGTTGACCTAAGATGGATAGAAGGCCCATTATTCTCAAGTTGGCTTCATAGACATCTATAGTCGATATAGATTAAGACATACCTTTTGATTAGTACGTAGTACTTTAAATTCATTCGTTAGAGCCACCGGAAGTATAGATTAAAAATCAGCATTGCTCTGAGATGAGCCTTCATGTTTATACCGAAAAAAAAGAACAGAATATTTTCTGTCACTCAAATTATTCTAAGGATGTAGAATATACCCAAAGGATTCAGGCACCAAATAAACTGCTTACCGGTTGAGCAGTCAGATCCAGCGTGAGTTTCCGCTTTACCTACACGATATCGGCGTTTTCAACATTGGCGATACACTAATTGTTAAAAAGAACGCAAGATTGTATTTTTGATAGTATGAAACAAAATTAATTTATTACAATTTTATACGGAGACCATGGCATTCATTTACCTTCTTAAGTCGCTTGAAAATAGTGCTGGGCTAATAGGATAAAATCTGTAATATCAAAAACGGGCCATAGTGTTAGTAGATGAACTCAATTGCCACTTACCGGGTTAAACCCTACTAGGATGCTGACCCGGAAGAAGTTCGTTAGAGCAGGGAGGCCGATTGTTCCCTATTCGGTAAGTAGACTCCACGCTAGTTTTAGGACTAGAGAACTGCTAATAAATGTAACCAATGACCTTTTAAATGGACTTTCCCGGTCATGCATAGATACCTTAAAATTATCATACTCTATAAATAGACTACATACCAATGTTGGGATAAAAAAATTAAACTAATGATCTTTTAATACCGGTCAGGTTAAAACTTATACTCCATAACAGCGTAGCAGCGATGTCTGAAGGTTTGCCTTAGACAACCTTATATTATCCCGCTCCTTAAAAAGATCTGGTTTATACTTCCCAAGTGGCGAAATATTAGAAATTTTTCTCACTGGTTATTACCTTGTTCATGGTTCTTAAGAAAATATAATTTTTTCAATAACACAACACATTTGTCTCACTGTATGCAGTGACGACACTTACTTACTTGTTTAACAACAATAAGCGGTCACTGTTCATATGGCTTAATGATCACTCACAATGTTTTGTGCGCCACAAAACTATCATATCGCACCGAGAAAATGTGGTCAAATAAACATACCGCCATATATGCGGTTTATAAGGACAAGGCATTACACCTTACCTAGACATGGTGATTATAACGATAAGGGATAAAACCTCATTGTGACTGGTCTTATACATAGGGTATAAAATAATGACAGACATACTTTTATTAAGAATAAGTGGCAATTGAGTTCATCTACTAACACTATGGCCCGTTTTTTTGATATTACAGATTTTATCCTATTAGCCCAGCACTATTTTCAAGCGACTTAAGGTAAATGAATGCCATGGTCTCCGTATAAAATTGTAATAAATGAATTTTGTTTCATACTATCAAAAATACAATCCTGCGTTCTTTTTAACAATTAGTGTATCACCAATGTTGAAAACGCCGATATCGTGTAGGTAAAGCTGAAACTCACGCTGCATCCGACTGCTCAACCGGTAAGCAGTTTATTTGGTGCCTGAATCCTTTGGGTATATTCTACACCATTAGAATAATTTGAGTGACAGAAAATATTCTGTTCTTTTTTTTCGGTATAAACATGAAGGCTCAAATCTCAGGGCAATGCTGATTTTTAATCTATACTTCCGGTGGCTCTAACTAACGAATTTAAAGTACTACGTACTAATCAAAAGGAATGTCTTAATCTATATCGACTATAGATGTCTATGAAGCCAACTTGAGAATAATGGGCCTTCTATCCATCTTAGATCAACCTATTTCCGTACTGTTTGCGGATGAGCCTCTGCCTTCCATAATAATATATCAAGTGTCTTAAATCCAAGAAAAGCCTTGATGTCTACAAATCACTAGTAGGTGGGTTCTAGTAACATCTTCTTTACCCCCTATTTATATGGATCACGTGTTGGTGCCCTTATAGTTGGTGGCCCATGTACTATACTGTTAAATCAAACAAGGAGTTCAGCTCATATTATCTCAGTGTCCATTAGTTTAAATCTTGTTAAAATGTAGTAGTTTTTATAATATCTGTTACCTTTGTGTCTTAATGAGATGTCTCTTGCTATTTAGACTTGTTGAAAACTTTGTCCTGAAGAAGGTGAAGGAGTCACGTTTTCACCGAAACGCCGCATCGACTGTTTTTAGGTTTTCTTGTTTATGTATTCAAAAGTATAAATAGATTGTAACTTCTCTAGTGAGGAGATTTTTTAATTCTGTATGAATTGTGATACACTGTGTTTCATGGTTTTATAAAAATAAATTTGATTAATATATTGATTTTTTCTGAACCTTTTTTTATATAGATTGTTTTATTATACTCATTGTATACTGAAATGTTTAATTGAATGTATAGTTTCGCTGCTCTCTGTTCTGCTCAACACTTGATCCATATTGAGGCATGCCTCTATAATACAAGGCTAGTTAGCCCACCTTCTATCCTTTACCAGGGACTTTTTTGTTTTCTCTTCAGTCACAGTCCCACCACAAATACCCTTAGCTGCCCCAGAAAGATTCTCAGGTGATCTGGGACAGGTACAAGTGTTCCTCACTCAAATAGAACTGCACTTCACCTGTAGGCCTGCATCATTTCCAGATGCCCAATTCTGAATCGCTTTTCTGATTTCTTATTTGTCAAGGGATGCTGCCAAGGGCAGTTCCACTAGTTAGGAGTGACAGCCTTAGGCTGTATGATTGGAAAAGGTTCATCAAAGAATTCAAGAAAGTATTTGATAGGCGAGCTACCACTATCCGCAAATCGGGAGCTCTTAGAGCTCAAACAGGGTAACCGAGACCTGGTTATATACCTAATACAATTTAACCGGTTAGTGGCAGAAACCGCTTGGCCTTAAGAAAAGCAGTCAGTTATTTACTACCAAGGACTCAGAGATGAGTTAAAAGATGTTTTGGCACAGATAGACCCCCAGCCACAGACGTGCCGAGCTTATCAATCTTACACTTAGACTTGATCACAGATTGGCTGAACGAAAAGGGGAAAAGAGGAGTGGAGAAAGCCCACCTAGGTTCGAAAGTTCGAAGCCCACAATTACAGCCACTGGAAATGACAATGCAAGTGAACTGATGGAAATAGGGTCTGTTCGCTCAACTCTAACTAAGGAAGAGAAGGAGCTGCGACGGAAAGGTGACTTTGTATGTACTGCAGTAAGAAGGGGCATTTTGTGATAGAATGTCCCACTAAACCAAAAACCGAATTCATGGGAACAGCACCAGCAAAGACAGCAAACGTAACCGCTGAAACCTCAGTGGAAAACTAACCAGCTCAAGGGACAACGAAAGGGATCTTTTGAGCCAATTGAGAATCCCTTCAGTGAATACCAGGATTGGTGATCACGTAGCACATTTTATGCTACAAATGGAACTTATGCCTGGACCTGGTCAGCGTCACAGTGTTGCGATCCTGCTAGACTCTTGGGATACTGGCAACTTTGTTGATTCGACTTTAGCAAAAAAGTTATACTTGCCCAGTGAACCTAAAAAAAAGCCAGAAGTTGTACAAACAGTGGATGGGTGAGTATTGACTTCAGGCCCCATCACCATGCAGACCTCTGAACTGATCTTGAGTTTTCCATTTGGACACCAATACCATTAAGAAAAAATTCAGTTTAACATCATTAATGCCCCTCAATATAGTTTTATCTTGGGACTACCTTGGTTGGTGGTACACAACCCTAGCATTGACTGAGCCTCCCATTCTATAACAGCCTTGTCCACATATTGCACGGAACATTGTTTACAATCCAAAATTGAGGGGAACAACCATTCCATTCCAATGGCAGAGAAAAAACACATTCTCCTACCACAGCAATCCTCTCACTTCCATCGAGTTTTTAATGAACAACAAGCTGAACAGCTACCGCTCCACTGCACATCCAACTGCCAGATTGTTCTGATGCCTGGAGCAGCGATCCTTAATTGTCGCATCTATGCTCCGTCAGAGACTGAGAACGCCCATTTATGCAAGTACTCGGATAAGTATTTCGCAAACTGGTTTATCAGGCTGTCCGAGTCCCCGGCAGCCTCCCCACTGTTTTTTGTTCCAAAGGCTAATGGTGAGCTCCGCCCCTGCATTGACCATCATGCACTGAATAAGGTCATGGTTAAGAATAGGTATCCACTCCCCCTTATTCCAGTGCTTCTAGACAAAGTTAAGTCAACAGTCATTTTTACCAAGTTAGACCTTTAGGGACCTTACCATTTGGTTCACATGCGCCAAGGAGACGAATGGAAGACCGCCTTCGAAACACACTATGGTCTCTTTGAATACACCCTGATACCATTCGGGCTTTGCAACGCCCCAGCAGCCTTTCAGGTCTTCTTAAATTACATGTTCAGGGAGTATCTGGATTGTTTTGTCATAGTTTATATCGATGATATCCTCATTTATTCAAACTCGGAGCAAAAACACACAATGCACATCACTACCATTCTAGCGATCTTACAAAGACACCGCCTGTACAGTAAGTTAAGCAAGAGTGAATTCCTTGTCAATCAGGTAGATTTCTTAGGGGTCATACTCTCTTAGGGAAGTCTCCAGATGGCTGAAAGAAAGATCCAAGCTGTCCAGCAATGGCCCACTCCTAAAAACTTCCGGGACATACAATGCTTCCTTGGCTTTGCCAATTTTTACATGCGATATATCGACCATTTCTCTCACGCAGTGGCCCCAATCACTCTGCTGCTAAGGAAGAGCGTTGCTTTTGAATGGACCTCAGACGCCCAAGACCACTTCCTCCAGTTAAAAAAAAGCATTTACCACCATGCCCATTCTGGTCCACACTGATCAATCTTGCCTTTCATTGTGGAAGCGGATTCCACAGAAGTGGCAGTAGGAGCCATACTATCTCAAAGACATGCCAGCAGAGAACAACTACACCCAGTGGCATACATGTCCAAGAAATTGATCCCTGCAGAAAAGAACTACACAATAGCTGAGAAGGAGCTCTTAGCTAGGGATGAAGCATTCAAGGAGTGGAGACACTACCTACTGGGTGCTCGGCATACTGTAACAGTGTTTAAGGATCATTGAAACTTACAGTTTATGAAAACTACCAGAGTGTTAACTCCTCATCAGCTTAGGTGGATGCTCTTCTTCGCAGAGTTCGATTTCATCTTCACCTTCTGGCCTGGCACTGAAAACCGCAAAGCTGATGCTCTAACTAAACAAGAGACAACTCAGTTATCCAGCACTGAACCCCCAAGATCCATTCTGAACCCAGCTAAAGTCTTGAATGTGCTTTTCAAGAAGAGGTTCTTGATCAAGTAAAAGAGCACTTCAGGATCCTAGATTGGCCATCCTGGATACAACAAGCCTCAAAGAGACGTGTCATGCAGGTGTTACCGATTCATCACTCTCAGTTGTATCTACCCAATGTAGTGTTGCGAAAGACAGTCTTTCAATGAAATCATGAGCATCCCTGCGCAGGACATCCTGGGGACCAGTGGACCAAAATAGTCATCAAAAGGAACTTCTAGTGGCCTACATTGAGCCACAACATTGCCACCCGGATCAAAAACTGCAAGATCTGTGTGTGGGCCAAAAAATGATCATGGGAAGCCAGAGGCCTCTTGCTCCCATTAGCAACGCCCTCTACTCCTTGGGAACATGTGTCCTTAGACTTCATCACAGACTTACCTAACGATCAAGGCTACACCACCATTCTTGTAGTGGTGGATTGTCTTACAAAACTGGGGCATTTTTTAGTGTGCCTCAGGTGTTATATAACCTCCGCCGAAGAATCCTGGGTGGATCTGCTTTGGCTGGCCGAAATAGCCTATGATTCAGCTCATCATTCCTCTATACAGGCGTCACCATTCTATAGAACGTACAGCTTTTATCCCACGTATCTTCCAATTCACGGTCCCGAAAATGCAAACACAAATCCAGCAGTGGCCGAAAGTGTCAAGCGGATTCTACAGACCCACGCTCAAATACACAAGCAATTGGACTAATCCAAGAAATGCTATAAACAAGCGGCGGATAAGAAACGCCGACCCGGGCCATAATATGTCACTGGGGAAACGGTGTGGTTATCGACCAAAAACATTGTGTTTAAGCAGACAAATGCTTTCCATCCCAAGTTCATCGGCCCATATTCCCATAGTGCGACAAATCAACCCTTTGGCCTACCAGTTAAAGCTACCCGCGCAGGTTAAAATACACTCTGTGTTTCACACATCTTTATTGAAACCAGCACCATGAACATGTAGACCACAGCTGCTCCCGTTGTTGGTCTTTGGGCATGAGGAGTATAAGGTTTGCCGCATTCTGGATGCCTGGCAACGGGCTGCCAAATTATGGTATCTCCTTGCCTGGGAAGGTTATATCCTAGAGAATAATTCCTAGGATCCAGCCGAGAAGGTGCATGCTCCACAGTTGGTGAAGTGGTTCCATGCTCTGCACCCCCATAAGCCAACCCCAAGAGGCCACTTTGGGGATGGGAGTAATGTCATGGCCATGGCCGGCGGCACTTGGACTCTGGACAAGTCAGTGCGCCCCATGCATAGAAGACTTGTGGGAAGTTCCACGGCTTGTATGTCAAGAGTAAGCCCTGGCTCCATTGTTATTCTATGTCCTGCCACCCCTGTAGACTGTACCATGGGTAAACATGCTAGCTGCTGTTCTTACTGCCCTCCGTTTTCGTTGTCTGGTTTTCTTTTGTCCATTTTTAGGTTTTATTTTCTGTGCAGTTCTTTGTTGCCTGCTTTGTTTCTGCAGGCAGTGAACTCTGTGCCCTGCAGCGAGCACTAAGGCTCATGGGACTACATGTCTCGGCAGGCGCGAGCAGCTACCATGTTGGGTGTGGGCTTTTAGTATAAAACGAGCCCCTCCCGCTTGCGCGCTATTCCTTCGACGAAGATATCGATCCAGCAAGTGGTCGCGGAGGGCACTCCGTGCATCACTGCACTCTCCCGGCCAAAGGAAATGCCCGTGCTTTGTCAAGCCGCTTCGGCAAAAGGAGAAGTAAAGCAGCCATCACCCAATCCCTGTCATGTAAGAGGTGGGACGGACCTCACTGGTAAGAGCGCAGGGACACTCTCATGAACACTGTTCAGGCACAAAGATGGTGTTAATTTTTTGGAAAAGCAGCTCATGCTGTGAAAAGCTGCTTATGGTGGGACATATTAGTGCATAAAACATGCCAATCAAAACATGTGATAAGCTAGGCAGGTCCAAATTAATATTATTTATGCCAAAAGTACTGTGCAAGAATCCAGATCGAAGCTAATTGAAGGAACTGCTCATCTTTTATTGCAGGCGCCCTGCAATGAAGGGAAAGACAAAACAGTAACAGAGCTGTAGATTAGGTGGGTGCATCTTGGTTGAGTACTAGTAAGTTAATATGTCTTAATGATTTCCTAATGGTGTTCCTGGGTTACATCTATGACCTTTTCTCTCTCTCTGAAGTGAACCAAAGCAAACTACCGCTAGGGAGCAATGTCTAATAAGAACAGATAATAATCTAAAGGAGTTAGTGGTGGGTATGACAAAAGGTTAGGGGAGTGTATTGGATTATCCACAAGCCTTTTTCTTATTTTACAGGTCTCCCTCCCCGCAGTTCGTTCCCCATACCCTTTCCCTCACCTGGCCAATCCAAGGAACTGCGCCATTACGGCATCAGACTTGGTGGACCGTTATAAGCAGCAAGCAAGCCCCGAGAAGCGCAAAGACCCATTTGACATGTACAGTGGAGTGGCATAGACTGGGGTGGTGTACAGTGGAGTGCAGTAGAGTGGAACAGCATACAGTGGAGTAACATAGAGGGATGTTCCGTACAATGTAATAGAGTAGATTGGAGTTGAGGGGCCAACAGTGGAATAGTGTACAGTGGAGTACGGAGGAGTGGTGTGGAGTGGAGAATGCAGTAGCATACAGTGGATTGGGGTACAGGGGAATAGCATACAGTGGAGTACAGTGAAGCTGCATTGAGTGGAGTATTGTACAATGGAATGGCATCCTATAGAATAGTGTAGCATGGAGTGGTGAAGAGTAGAGTGGCGTAGAGTGGAGTAGAGTACATTGAGGTGGAATGCAGTTGAAAAGCGTACAGTGGATTGGCGTACAGTAGAGTGGCGTAAAGTGAAATAGCATATACTAGAGTAGCGTACAGACAGTGGTGTACAGTGGAGTGACATAGAATGTAGTAGTGTACACTGGAGTGGCATAGATTAGAAGAGCATACAGGGGAGTGTTGTAGAGTGGAGTGGCATAGAGTGCAGTGGTGTAGAGTGGAATAGAGTACAATGGAGTGACGTACAGTGGAGTGTGGTAGAGTGGAGTAGTCCAGAGTTGAATAGCGTAGATTTGAGTGGCATAGATCGTAGTTGTGTACAGTGGAATAGCGTATAGTAGAGTGGTGAAGAATGAAATGGCATACTGGGGTGGTGTAGACTGGAATACCATAGAGTGGAGAGTTGGAGAGCTGAGCAGGGTAGAGTGTAGTGGGGTTGATTGTAGTGACGTACAGTGTAATAGCATATAGTGTTGTGGCGTACAGTGGAGTAATGTAGAGTGTAGTGGTATACAATGGAGTGGTGTTGAAAGGAGTGGCGTATAGTGGAGTGGGGTCAAGTGGTGTAGACTGGAGTGTATTCCAATGGAATAGCAAATAATAGAGAGTCGTGGAGTGGCATACGCTGGAGTGGCATAGATTGGAATAGCATACAGTGGAGTGGAATAGTGGTATAGCGTAGACTGGAGTGGCATAGATGGAATAGCCTATTGTATTGTATTATATTGTAATTGCATTTATATAGCGCTTACTACCCCTGATGAGGTGTCAAAGTGCTTTTTCGGTGAGTAGCACGCTACTCCGGAATCCATAAAGGATTAGTGGTGAATTAGTATATTGAAATATGAAAGTAATTTGAGTGGTAGATATGTTAGTCAGTTATTTGGATTGAAAAAGATAGTGGAGGGATAGAAGAGGGAAAAAGGTTTGCATTTATATAGCGCTTGCTACCCCTGATGAGGCATTGAAGCTCTTTTTCGGTGAGTAGCACGCTAATCCGGAACCCATAAAGGATTAGTGGTGAATTAGTATAGTGAAATATGAAAGTAATTTGAGTGGTGAATATGTTAGTCAGTTATTTTGATTGAGAAGGAAGAGGGAAGAGTCTAGAATTTTATTTTTATTCTTTTTGAGTTTATAGCCGTAGTAGGGGGTTTGGGGGTGAGTAAAGGGGAGGTGGAGGGAGTTAGTATAAGGAAATATTAAATTAATTTGAGTGGTGGACATGTTATTCTGTTTTTTGGATTGAAAAGGAATAGTGGAAGGATGGAAGGGTCTAGAATCTTTTTTTTTAGGTCATAGCAGTAGGAGGGGGTTTGAGATGAGTAAAAGGGAGGTGGAGGGGGAAGAGTCAGAGGTAAGGGTTTAGAAAAGCTTGTTTGGGAGATCTGAATAGTAAAAGAGGAATGAGATGATGCAGGGAGGGATAGAGGAGGGAAGAGTCTAGAAAGTTGTTTTGGGGATCATAGTAGTGGTATGGGGTTTGGGATGAATGAGAGTGGAGGTAGAGGATATATTGATAGAGGTATAGGGTGAGAAATAGCTTAGTGCATTGTAAAGAGTAGTAGAATGAGGTTTGAGATGAGTCAGAGTTGAGGTAGAGGATATATTGAGAGCGATATAGGGTGAGAAATAGGGTAGTGCATTGGATATGCTGAATTAGAAGAAAAGTAATAAATATATAGACACAAGTACATGGAAGGTGTATATATATATATATATATGCATAGGGAAGGTAGTATATGTAGATTGAAGATGCATTTAATAAACTGGTTTTCAAGTGTTGTACTTTAAATTAATTTATTTTGTATTTTTTGTAATTCAATAGTGAAGCAATTGTAGATAGTTATGAGAAAAGATTTACTTCTTTATGCAGTCACTTATATACATGTTAAAAACATAGAAAAATAATGGAACTATCACTAATATGTACTTTTTTAAACAGAACTAATGAATATATTTTTAAAAACATAATTATTATACATGTTAATACAAAGCAATACACATATAAAAGGTACATATCTATAGTCCAAATAAATGCTTATATACAGAGGGATATGCTGTATATTTCTGTTTGCGTATGGTAGTTATGCGGGGAAGAGTCAATTCTTGAGTACTTTTCTGAAGATAAGATGGTTATCCGTGGATCTTATGTCGGGGCGGTAAAGAGTTCCACAGTTTGGCTGCTTGAACGGAGAAGGATGTGCCACACATGTTTTAGTTCTTGTATATTGGGATTTTGAGGCGAGGTACCACTCTAGAGCGGAGGTTCCTTTGTTGAATGTGTTTGGTGATTTTATTCCTGATGAAGAGCGGTCCTGTTCCGTATATCGCTTTGTGGGTGATACAAATCAGTTTGAACGTGGATATTCTGGCAACCGGTAACCAATGCAGGGCTTTCAAGGCAGGGGAGATGTGGTAATGTGGCTTTATATGTAAGAGTAGTCTGGTAGCCAAGTTCTGAATCCGTTGTAGTCTTTTCATAGTCGTTAAAGGTAATCTGTGGTAGAGGCTGTTGGCGTTATCAAGTTTGGACAGAACACGAGAGATGGTAGCCTAGACCTCGTATGGAAATCCCAGATGGGGGAAGATTCGTCACAGAGTTTGTATAGTAACAAAGCTTGATCTTGCTAGTTTGTCTACTTGGGCATTCATTGATAGTTTGGAGTCCATGGTCATTCCGAGGTTTCTTACTTCCATCAATACTTTAGGTGGTGTTCCCAGATCATCAGGCCATGCGGCAAGGGGGTGGTCATAATTTTTCCAATCGCCTCACGTGAGTATTTCTGTTTTCGAAGCATTCAATTTGAGATGGCTCCACGTCATCCATTGATCCACGGCTCTGAGACAACTGAAAACTGGTGACTTTCCAATGTCTTTGGAGCATTCCAGTTGAAGGAGTATTTGCGGGTAATCTACATAGGTATAGCACGTGAGGTGAAAAGGATTTATCAGTGCCGGTAATGACTTCATATAGATGTTGAAAAGCATGGGCAAGATTATAGAGCCTTGAGGGACCCCTGCTTTTGTGAAGTACGGTTTGGACAAGAAAGGGGAGGTATGGATGACATTAGTTCTGTTGCGAAGGTAGGATGTCTCCAGATTATTTCCAGTTGGGCCACTCACACAGAGCTGTGAGAGGTACACTGTAAGGAGCAGGTGCCCTAAATCTGTACAGAAGTCAAAATGAGAAAGTGAGGAAAAGAAAGAGAAAAGAAGCTGAAAAGTATTCCAATGGGATGTGGAATACACATTAGTATGAGCCACATTGGAGGAGAGAGAAAAAAGAATTAGGCAGACTGATGAGAGAGAAAAGAGAGACAAAGCGAGGAGGGAGACAGAAGGAAAAAAGTAAAAAGTAGAGCGAAGAGTTAGAGGACAGTGTGACAAATGGAGGATGGTGAGAAGCACGGTGAGACAGGTAAAGACAGGAGGTAAGTAAGAAGGGAGGAGAGAAGCTTACTTTTTATATTTGTGTTTATCTTTAAGGGAGTCTCAGTCTGATCAGACCATCCGCCCATCTGAATCGCCACTCCCCCCCGCCAGAGGGTAATCAAAAATGTAAATTTAGTAACGTCTGCAGTCACGTGTGTGAAAGTCTGTCTGCAGCCCAACTGTGCACTTCTGTCTCGTGAGCTGAAACTCTGTGGGATAAAAAAAACACTTTTGTCTTGCTAATATTTCTAATTGACTTTTCTGAGGTGTAGAGGGGCTTCAGCCTCTGTAGCTGTGGATGTCTTTGTTAAGACTGACAGAGCTGGTGATAGAAGGAAAACAGAGTATCCTTGCATCCCTTCATTTAGAACTTAACTGACTACTTACGCTTTTTCCTAGAAACACTTCTTGGGTCCGTTGATTTAACGTGTTTTTATAGTGGATTAGCCTAGAGTGGAGACACGTACGGTGGAGTGACATATAATGGAGTGGCGTAAAGTGAGGTAAAGTGCAATACCATACAGTGGAGTGGTGTATAGTGGAGTTGCATATAATGTAATAGCATAAAGTGGAGTGACGTTCAGTGCAGTGGCGTAGAATGCAATAGTGTAGAGTGGAGTACAGTGGAGTGGTGTAGAGTGGAATAGCATAGAGTAGAGTAGTAAACAGTGGAGTGAAGTACAGTGGTGGGGGGGGTAGAGTGGAATAGTATACGGTGTAGTGGCATAGAGTGGAATGGCATCCACTGGAGTGGTGTAGAGTGGAGTGGAGTACACTTGAGTGGTGTAGAGTGGAGTTACCTACAGTGGAACAGCAGACAATGGAGTGTTGTAGACTGGAGTGGCATATAGTGAATAGCGTACAGTACAGTAGCGTAGAGTGTAGTAGCATAGAGTGTAGTGGCATAGAGTGGAATTGCATACACTGGAGTGGCATACAGTGGAATAGCATACAATGGAGTGGCATACAGATGAGTGTGGTAGAGTGGAGAGGCATAGATTCGAATAGTGCATACTCGAGTGGGGTATATTGTAGTTGCTTACAGCGGACTATCATAGAGTGGAGTAGCATTGAATGGAGTGGTGTAGAGTGGAATACTATAGAGTGAAGTGTTGTAGAGTGGAGCGGGTTAGAGTGTGGTGGGGTAAACTGTAGGTGCATAGAGTGTAGCCCACAGTAGAGTGCTGTAGAGTGGAGTGGCATACATTGGAGTAGCGCACAGTGGAGTGGTGTAGAGTGGAATAATGTTGAGTGCAGTGGCATACAGCTGCGTGGAGTGGAGTACCATACAGTGTAGCATAGAGTGGAGTGGCATAGAGTGGAGCGTTGTTCAGAGGAATAGCATAGAGTGTAGTACTGTAGAGTGGAGTGGTGAACACTGGAGTGGCATAGAGTGGAGTGGCATAGAGTGGAGTGGCATACAGTGGAATAGCGTACAGCGGAGTGGTGTAGAGTAAAGTGGGATAGAGTGGAATAGCATAGAGTGAATTGTCGTAGAGTGAAGTTGTTTCAGTGGAATAGTGTAGAATGGAGTGGCATAGTGTGGAGGGGTGTACAGTGGATTGGCATAGACTGCAGTGGCGTAGAATGGAGTGGTGTAGACTGTAATAGCATACAGTGGAGTGGTGTAGAGAACGAAGTGGCATAGAATGGAGTGGGGTACAGTGGAGTGGCATACAGTGGATTAACGTATGACGCAGTGTGAAAGGAGGTGAATGGATGTAGATGTAATGTAGCAGGAATACAGATTATGAGGCGTAAATGGTAGTGTTTGTTAGAAGGTGGAAATAGTGCAAGTAGTCTTAAAGTTGTGTTGGAATACTTAGTTACATAGTATGCCGCTGTATACTCCAGTAACTTTGCAGTATACTGCGGTACATTGTGATGAGAAGGCAGTATCAGACTGACTAATGGATGTCTTCACAAAACGTAAAAGGAAGCCATGTACAGCAGAGGAGGGCTGGCTGCCCGCTGGGGGTTGCAGGACTTGGCTGCAAGCCAGACCTTATAACCCCACCCTTCAGCCATGCGGGCATGAGGTTGGCTTTACATATTGTAATAAACTTTTACTTTACTTTAAAAAGACCCTAGAAATTCACTGAAAACACCACCGCCCAATTTCTTTATTAAATAGTTTATTTAAGATTCTAGGGTAAAGGGACATTATCATTTTGGTGAAAATGTCAGCGACAACGTAATGTTTTAAAGTAAAAAAACACTGAAGTTCACCAGTTACAATTATTTCTAGTAAATATAACCTGTGCCCCAAACTAACTATAACTTGTGCCCCGTCATGCACTGGTAATTACCCCGCATATTACATCACTCATGACATGATCTATGACATCATTGGTAACATGATTGCAACTTTTGAAAAGACATAATTGATGACAATACTGTGCATGACGGGGAAGCGAGTTATAGTTACTTGACTTAACTATAACTGATGAATTTCAGTGTTTTTAAAGGTTAAAATGTAATATTTTAACTCACATTTTCACCCAACTATAACATCATTTTAACAGTTGTACATTTGTTTTTCAGTGAATATATATATATGAAGCAAATGTGTATCCCACGAATGAAGATGCACTCACAGCTGAGTTTTCCCACTTTTAATGAAACTGGTAGGTAGCACTTGACAGCAGCAAAGTTCGGATCCATTAAAACCAAAAGGCCAGACGCGTTTCGGGCCAACGCCCTTGTTCACTGGCCAAGTAACAAACGGCGGCAACTTTGAGGACACCCATTTAAATAGTCCCAGCCACAGTGGGCCTCACAGTGAATAGAGAGCATTATGGTCAAGGTAGTCCCTCTATATTCAACCCCAGTGGGTCTGCCGCCGTTGCCAAAATAGTTCACAATCCATCCCAAGTGGGTTGATACCGAGCCTCGCCACACTGCACCAGCTACCGTTAATCCACATTCCATCAAGGACTCACTGTTCTGATGCAGGTAACAGTCCTCTGTCACCCACTTGGGATGGATTGTGGGGCGATGAGGTCCTCGTGTCCTGAGGACCTCAGGACACAAGTGGACTTCATCCTCCGAGCAGCAGTGCGCCAGGAGCCGCGTTTGCAGAGTGGTGTAAAAAGGGGCGTGGCCTCAGACCACCTCGCTGCAATCCAGCTCTGTTGCACTTACTGGAGGTACTTGGTGGGCTAGTTGGCCCCCAGGGACCCTCAGTATCCAAGGGGAATTAATTCCTCAACTTACAACGCGCCAGGGGGCGCGTTTGCAGAGTGGTGTGAGAAAGGGGACGTGGCCTGGTATGAGAAGTTAGCAATCCTGCTGTGTGGGACTTACTGGAGGTAATAGGAGGGGTAGTTGGCCCCCAAGGTTGATGTTGGGGGCTAACTACCCCTCCTGTTACCTCCAGTAAATCCAACACAGTGGGATTGCTAAGAGGTGTTTGGAGGCCACGCTCACCTTTCTCCACCATTCTGCAAACGCGACTGCTATGTTATAGTTAGAAATTAGCATTTAAAAAAACCTTAGAAATTCACTGAAAAAACCATAGGTTTCAGGGACGTTATAGTTAGTTGGACATTTCACTTGTATAAAACCAGAGAAATTCGGCTATTATAGTTAGTAGAGCCAACTATAACGCGCGCCCCCACAATACACTGCTGATGACGTCACATATTATATCACTCATGACATGCTCAGTGACAAGATGCATGAAGCTCGTACAAATTGTAATTTAAACAATGATCATGGTAAAAGGGAAGCGAAAATAAATGGTAAGTCAAATACAACAAACTTCCAAATTCATGCTGTCCTGTCCATAGCTATAACAATACAAATGCCCAAATCCTAATGGTAAATGCGAAATCGCTGGGGATAAAATAGCCCCGCTGAACAAATGTAAGCAGTAACCATTTTGTATGTAAGCATAATCGGGCTCATGATCACAATGAAAAATAAACTAGTAACAAAGACTCATGTGAGTCTATGCATGTTACAGCATAGGTCATGCTGTCAGTGAGAGACTGTATCAGGGCAAGTGCCTAGGTCCTAATAATGAACTAAAGTTGGCTGTATATACAATACCCATCAGTAGAATTTTGAAGGTGTAAAAGGGAAGAAGGGGGAAAGGGTAGGATGCCCGTGCACGGTGAATGTGGAAGTCTGGGCTCCTTCCTTTCCTCCTGTAAAAAATATAAAGAAACAATAAAATTTATGCAATGAAATTTGAAAAAAATATATATAAAAAGAAGAATATATATATTCCAATCACACAACAGTTCAAAATTATGCACTGATGGAAACATGGAAGAGGAGGGGGCGAAAGGGAGCTAAATCACATTTAACCTTTGTAAGAACAAGTAGAAAGATACAGAAAATTAATAATAATACATACATTAAGCATGCACAATCACTCTCTTAAATGAAATGCCATTTCTTCATCATGATTCAATCCCCCGGGGTGTTTGGTCTGAAAATCTAAGATGTATCTCAATTCTTTTTGTCTTAAAGTCAATACCCGATTGCCACCCCTGGGCTTGCTCTCAATTTGTTCAAGAATGAAAAACTTCAGAAGTGAAGGATTGCTGTAATGTACATCTCTAAAATGACGTGCAACTGGATATTTCTCATCTACGTGAGTGACTGCCCTGCAATGCTCCAGTATACGTTTCTTGGCCATAGCGGTGGTACTCCCAATATACCAGAGCTTGCATGGGCATTCAATCACGTATACCACAAAAGTTGTGCTGCACGTAAGGAATTGATTAATCTTCTTATCGATTCCCTTGTAACTGGCCACATTGCAATAAGTACTGCTTTTGCAGGCCTTGCAGTGGCCACACGGAAAAATCCTCTAAGACCATGATCCTGTTTCTTGGGATATACTGTGATATCGCTGCGTACCAGCATGTCTCTGATATTCCTGCCCTTTTTGTAAGTAATGTTAGGCCTATTGGGCACACTGTCGCCTATAGTGTTATCACATTTTAAAATGCCCCAATTTTGAGTTAGGATCTTGCGAATATTGTTAGAGTCAGAGCTGTATGTCATAATAATCCGAGTGGTGTCATCATCCTTACCCTCAGTATCAATGACCATCTTCTCAGCAATGGTGAGTGTCCTAGGTATACCATCTGCCCTGATCTTGGCTCTACGTAGTACCCAGTCAGGATACCCTCTGGCTCTAAACCGGTCTAGCATTTCTCCGCACTCCTGCTGGTACGCCTCTTCCGTATTACAGTTCCTTTTCGCCCTCAACAGTTCTCCAAAGGGAATACTCCATTTTAGGGTCTCTGGATGGCTGCTGAGGGCATGGAGGATACTGTTGCCAGCCGTAGATTTGCGGAACAGAGAAGTGTGGATACAATTGTCCCTAATTTCCAAACTGACATCTAGATATTCTGCCCTGGTCTCACTAATGTTGCTGGTGAGTACAATGTTGTACACGTTGTTGTTTAGATCAGCCACAAATGTGTCTGCCTCCTGTCTGGAACCTTTCCAGACAATCAACAGGTCATCTATGTAGCGCATCCATGCAACCACATGTGCCAACTGTCTGGTGTATGAGGGGTCTGCAAACACCTCTTGCTCCCAGCGCCCCATAAAGAGGTTCGCAAAACTGGGAGCAAAGCAAGAACCCATGGCAGTCCCGGTGATTTGTCTGTAAAGGACCCCATTGAATGAAAAGATGTTATTGGACAAGCAGTATCCTATCATTTCTACAATCATCCTGCTGTGTTCCCTGAATCTGATGGATCTGGTTGTCAGAAAGTGTTCACACGCTCCCAATCCATGTTGATGTTCTATGATAGTGTAGAGTGATTGGACATCCAGCGTAATAAACAGACAACCTGCCTCCCATTGTATGTTTTGTATTTTATTAAGGAAATCCTTGGTGTCCCTGATGTAACTGGGCAACCCGGTGACAAATTCCCTGAGGAAGTGGTCTGCATATTTGGAGACATGTTCTGTTACGCTGCCCCTTGATGAAACTATGGGGCGCCCGGTGGATTGATGGGATCCTTATGAATCTTGGGCAGGAGATACAATACAGGAAGTATGTGATGGTCATTTTTGAGATATTGATATTCTTCCCATTCAAGAATACCTTTATCCCTCCAATCACTCAGTTTATCCCAAATGCCAGTAATGCTTTCATTGTAGATCTCTCTGGTAATGGGCACATAGAATCTACTGTCCGATAATTGTCTGAGAGCTTCCTCAATGTACCTATCTCTGTCCAAAATGACAACATTGCCCCCTTTGTCAGCTGGTCGAATGACAATGTTGTCATCGTCCATGAGTGTCTTGATGGCCTGTCTTTGGGCATATGATAAGTTGTTGTTAATCATATGCTTGCGGTTGTTTTTTTGCCTATATGTACTGAGTGATTTACTGACACTCTCGTGGAAGGTGTCAATGCTGTCATGAGGGAGAGCAGGGAAGAAAGTGGACTTAGGTTTAAAACCTGAGGCCGGACAACTATCAGTGGTGATGTTCATGTTGTCAAGAACCTGTGGGACACTGGTACCGCTATTTATTAACATGCTTGAACTGCCAATAGGTGTATCAGAGGGTTCGATCCCCTCCTGTTCTAGCTGTACCATGGTGATTAATACATCAATGTCAGCAATATTAATGTTGTCTGATTGCCTATTCATTCTCTCCCCGATGTTACTATGGTCCCCTAACCTTTTAAGTTTATGCCATTTTTTTAGTTTCAATTTTCTGACAAATTTGAATAAATCAATTCTGGCATCAGTGTATCTAAAGGTTTGTGATGGACAAAAGGAGAGGCCCAAACATAAGGTTTGTTTTTCACAGTCACTCATATGTCTCTTAGAGAGGTTCACAATGGTTTTATTCACCATTTCTGGATCCATTATTGTCCCTTTTTGGAGCGTGTTCTGTTTCCCATGTAGCCCCTTCCTCTGCCTCTTCTGCCATCGTTGTTTAGTTCTTTGTTTTCTATTCCTGCGCTTCCTCGACCTTTTCCTCGTCCCCGGCCCATCTGTCCCTGTGCTCTTGGTATTGGGGCTTCCTTCGTTATACGTCGGCTCCGCCGTATTTGTTGGTACTCCTCTAAAAAATTCACCGGGCGAATGGGCCTTTCTGCGCTGGAGATGTTCTCAGTTGAAATGTCTGATTCAGTTTCGCTTGTAGTCGATGTACCTGCCATTTGCATTGTTGTTTCTTCGTCGATAGTGCTTTCAGTGGTGACATGTTGACTGTACAAGTGGTCATATTTTCGACTGAAAGTAAGAATTCTGCCACATTCATAATCATTATAGTCTCGATTCAATTTCCTCTCTTTGCGTGCTTTAATGTCTTCTTCGTGCTTTTTTAGGCGAGTTTTCATGGCATCCACCGCCTTGACCACTATGTCCATCTCCGCCAGTTTTTTAAGTTCTTCCATAGTTGTTTCTATTTCTTTCAGGATGGTGTCTCTGTCTATCCAGGCATACTTGACCAATATCTCTAACATTCTTTTGGAACTCATTGCAGAGTTCTCTGACCATTCTATCAACATTAGAGGATTAGGTGTCTCATATGTCGGTGTTGTAAATATTCTTAGGCCTCTAGGTGCCATGTCCTGATCTATGTAATTCTGTAACGAAATGGCCTCCCACCATTTAGAGATCTCCGCTCTTTTAAGTCTCTCTAGCTTCCTTAGTTGTTCCTCCATTGGTTGCGTTTGTATTGGTGTTTTTTTTGTTGATAGATCGATTAGGTCTCCTTTGAAACATCGCCTGAGCTGCCGCTCTTCTCATCCTCCTCTTCCATCGTGCCAACACCCAAAGTGAAAAAGGTTTAACCGTGTGTCCGTGTTCCCCCTGTGTAAAATACAAGTTCCTCCTGCCGTGATTTGGTGTGTGGATGAATAGTCACAGAACTAATACCCCAATCAAGGCCACTATAGGATCCTAACTGCCAAACAAGTAAGTAGAATCGCAATATATCTGTCGAAATATTCGTAGGAAAAATTAATTATTATTTGGCATGAAATGCGGAAGGTCACAAGTGCTCCTGTTGCTCGAGCAACTATGCACAATCAAAACGCCCGATAGTGCGGCATTATCAAAAATTGTGTGCGCCCTTTCTAATGCCAAATCCTACTATCGCCTTTACAACGCCTGCGTGTGAGCCGGGGGCAGCCCCGAGTAGCACGCCGCTTCCCTAGGGGAGGGGAGAGACCGCCCTCCCGCCGAAGGACAATCGACCCCCCCACATTCCCTCAGGGGCGGACGCGTATCACCCTGGCTTACCTCCCGACTTTCACGGACGATTCTTTCTGGGAAGTCCAACGTTATCAGCTCCAATACACGTACGGCCGGTCCGATTGCAGTCCTCAATTCAATGTCCACAGTAAGCTCCTGCCGATTGCTGGGGACCCATGGGAGGTGGCAAATACACCGGCGGAGCGTGCCGGTTAACTTAAATTCCAAAGAAGTCGAATCACAAATGCTCTCAGGAACCACAGACTCACGGAAAATCCAAGGGTGTTTAATCAAACAACGCGTTTCAGCCTCACAGGAAGCCTTGTTCACGTATGATTATGTGCACACGGAGCCATATTGATAAAGTAAAAACAGCTAAACATTGTTGTAGGACTACAGATACTCAGGTCTCAAATTGCACTAAATAACGGCAGACATCTTGGAATGGACTAATAGCAATAGTGCAATGTTACAATACAATGATATAATGCAATACATTCCAACCAAGATGCATGAAGCTCGTACAAATTGTAATTTAAACAATGATCATGGTAAAAGGGAAGCGAAAATAAATGGTAAGTCAAATACAACAAACTTCCAAATTCATGCTGTCCTGTCCATAGCTATAACAATACAAATGCCCAAATCCTAATGGTAAATGCGAAATCGCTGGGGATAAAATAGCCCCGCTGAACAATTGTAAGCAGTAACCATTTTGTATGTAAGCATAATCGGGCTCATGATCACAATGAAAAATAAACTAGTAACAAAGACTCATGTGAGTCTATGCAGGTTACAGCTTAGGTCATGCTGTCAGTGAGAGACTGTATCAGGGCAAGTGCCTAGGTCCTAATAATGAACTAAAGTTGGCTGTATATACAATACCCATCAGTAGAATTTTGAAGGTGTAAAAGGGAAGAAGGGGGAAAGGGTAGGATGCCCGTGCACGGTGAATGTGGAAGTCTGGGCTCCTTCCTTTCCTCCTGTAAAAAATATAAAGAAATAACAATAAAATTTATGCAATGAAATTTGAAAAATATATATAAAAAGAAGAATATATATATTCCAATCACACAACAGTTCAAAATTATGCACTGATGGAAACATGGAAGAGGAGGGGGCGAAAGGGAGCTAAATCACATTTAATCTTTGTAAGAACAAGTAGAAAGATACAGAAAATTAATAATAATACATACATTAAGCATGCACAATCACTCTCTTAAATGAAATGCCATTTCTTCATCATGATTCAATCCCCCGGGTGTTTGGTCTGAAAATCTAAGATGTATCTCGATTCTTTTGTCTTAAAGTCAATACCCGATTGCCACCCCTGGGCTTGCTCTCAATGTGTTCAAGAATGAAAAACTTCAGAAGTGAAGGATTGCTGTAATGTACATCTCTAAAATGACGTGCAACTGGATATTTCTCATCTACGTGAGTGACTGCCCTGCAATGCTCCAGTATACGTTTCTTGGCCATAGCGGTGGTACTCCCAATATACCAGAGCTTGCATGGGCATTCAATCACGTATACCACAAAAGTTGTGCTGCACGTAAGGAATTGATTAATCTTCTTATCGATTCCTTGTAACTGGCCACATTGCAATAAGTACTGCTTTTGCAGGCCTTGCAGTGGCCACACGGAAAAAATCCTCTAAGACCATGATCCTGTTTCTTGGGATATACTGTGATATCGCTGCGTACCAGCATGTCTCTGATATTCCTGCCCTTTTTGTAAGTAATGTTAGGCCTATTGGGCACACTGTCGCCTATAGTGTTATCACATTTTAAAATGCCCCAATTTTGAGTTAGGATCTTGCGAATATTGTTAGAGTCAGAGCTGTATGTCATAATAATCCGAGTGGTGTCATCATCCTTACCCTCAGTATCAATGACCATCTTCTCAGCAATGGTGAGTGTCCTAGGTATACCATCTGCCCTGATCTTGGCTCTACGTAGTACCCAGTCAGGATACCCTCTGGCTCTAAAACGGTCTAGCATCCTACCCTTTTCCCCCTTCTTCCCTTTTACACCTTCAAAATTCTACTGATGGGTATTGTATATACAGCCAACTTTAGTTCATTATTAGGACCTAGGCACTTGCCCTGATACAGTCTCTCACTGACAGCATGACCTAAGCTGTAACATGCATAGACTCACGAGTCTTTGTTACTAGTTTATTTTTCATTGTGATCATGAGCCCGATTATGCTTACATACAAAATGGTTACTGCTTACAATTGTTCAGCGGGGCTATTTTATCCCCAGCGATTTCGCATTTACCATTAGGATTTGGGCATTTGTATTGTTATAGCTATGGACAGGACAGCATGAATTTGGAAGTTTGTTGTATTTGACTTACCATTTATTTTCGCTTCCCTTTTACCATGATCATTGTTTAAATTACAATTTGTACGAGCTTCATGCATCTTGGTTGGAATGTATTGCATTATATCATTGTATTGTAACATTGCACTATTGCTATTAGTCCATTCCAAGATGTCTGCCGTTATTTAGTGCAATTTGAGACCTGAGTATCTGTAGTCCTACAACAATGTTTAGCTGTTTTTACTTTATCAATATGGCTCCGTGTGCACATAATCATACGTGAACAAGGCTTCCTGTGAGGCTGAAACGCGTTGTTTGATTAAACACCCTTGGATTTTCCGTGAGTCTGTGGTTCCTGAGAGCATTTGTGATTCGACTTCTTTGGAATTTAAGTTAACCGGCACGCTCCGCCGGTGTATTTGCCACCTCCCATGGGTCCCCAGCAATCGGCAGGAGCTTACTGTGGACATTGTGTGTATATATATATATATATATATATATATATACACACACATATATACACACACATTATAGTTAGGACCATGTTTCCATAGGAAACGTGTTTTTTGACTTGCCAATTACTTTGGTACTGTTTGACAAATCTTCATGAAATTCCCAGAAAAAGTGCCCCAGTGATTCTAGTTGTGCATGGAAAGTTGAGGTGATCCGTCAAGCAGAGGCCAAGAAAAAGGGGGGGGTCAAAATAAGTGTGTTTCCCATGTTAATTTCCATAGAGTTGATAGACATGCCTGCAGCCCGAACCTCTGGACAGAATGACACCAAATTTGGCAGAAAGGAAATCCAAATTTTGATATCTAGGGTCGCGAAGTCTTTGCGAATAATAACAAGCTCGTGCAGAGATCTGCAGAGCACTGATTGGCTGCCAACACTTCAGCTAGGAAGTGTTGGCAGCCATTTTTGGGACTCAATGTCAGCCGAGTCCCTAAAACGCCAGAAAAAAAAAAAAAAAGAAAAAGGGGGCAGGGTCCGAATACGCTGACACTCTAGCCTTGGCCTAGAGCCTCCTGGGAACCTTCCAGGGCATAAAAGCATTTTTTTTAAATTCACGCCGATATACGCCAATATTCGCAAATTTTACTTTGAATTAGAAAAAAAAAACAAGTGCGGTCTCCTGTGCTTGTTATAATTGTAGCCCCGGGTGGGCTAGGTCCCGGGGCATGCAGAGCATTGTTAAAAATGGAAAGGGGGGCACAGGGCCCCCCTCCAAGGGCATATTTATGCCCCAGGGACCACAACCTTACCAGGGCTAATGACAATATTAATACAGGGGGTGCACAGATCCCGCGGCCCCCTGGGGCCACTACCTCCCCAGGGCTATACACAAAAAATAATATGGGTGTGCCGCACAGACCCTCCCCTGGGCGGTGTACACATTAAAGAGGGGGTCCACGCAGAACCCCGGCCACTGGGACCACCACCTCCCTTGGGCTTTCTTTATTTTAGAAGTAGGGGGTCGTGCGGCACTCCTCAAGGGGCCGTTCTCGACCTTGGAGACCACCATCTCCCCATCAGGCCTTTGAAAATCAAAAGAGAAAGGCAGCGCACCCTCCCTCCTGAAGCCAATAATGACCCTTGGGGCTGCCACCACCCAGGGCTGGCTCCTGCTATGTTCCAGGATGCCCACCCTAGGGACATAGCGGTTTGCTTTTGCTTGGTGGCAGCTTTGACAGCCCCCGCCAAGCAAAAGCAAACACTCCGCTCCAGCAAGCGGGAGCTGTACCCACCCGGCTTGCTGGAAGCGGAGTTTTCAATCAATCAGGAGTTTTTAAAGCGTGCCTACTCACCTGTGAGGATCTCAAGGCGCTGGGGGCGGGGGCCGATTCATCTGGGTGTGGAGGTTCAGTCGAAGAGCCACGTCTTGAGATCCTTCCTGAATTGGGTCAGCAACGGGGATTGCCTGAGGTGGAGGGGCAGGGTATTCTAGGTCTTGGCAGCGAGCTAGGAGAAGGATCTTCCTCCGGTTCTGGTCTAGTAAATCTGTGGAACGGTGGCTAGGAAAAATTGGGCTGAGCGAAGTTGTCAAGCGAGTACGTGGAATGAGAGGCTGTGGTTCAGATATGCTGGTCCTGCATTGTGGAGAGCTTTGTAGGCATGTGTGAGGAGCTTGAAGGTGATTGTCTTGTTGACTAGAAGCCAGTGGAGTTGTCGGAGGTGCTGTGTGATGTGGCAGGGTATGTTAAGGACCAGTCTGGCCGCAGCGTTTTGAACGTTCTGTAGTTTCCCCGAGTTGTTTCTGGGTGACGCCTGTGTAGAGTGCGTTGCCATAGTCGAATCTGCTGGTGATCAGTGTGTAGGTGACCGTCTTTCTGGATTCTGTGAGGATCCATCTGAATGTCTTTCGAAGCAGGCGGAGCGTGTGGAAACAGGATGAGGATATGGTGTTTATCTGGCGGTTCATTGTGAGCGAGGAGTCCAGTATGATGCCGAGGTTATGTACGTGGTCCATGGGGGTGGAAGGGGTTCCCAGTGCGGCGGGCCACCAGGATTTGACCCAGCCTGAGGGGGCAGGTTTCAGGATGAGCACTTCGGTCTTGTCCGAGTTGAGCTTCAGGCAGCTATCTTTCATCCAGGTGGCAACGGCCTTCATCCCGTTGTGAAAGTTGGTTCTGGAGGCTGTGGGTTCGTTGGTGAGGGAGAGGATCAGCTGGGTGTCTTTGGTGTAGGAGACGATGTTGAGTCCGTGGTTTCTGATGATGGCGTGAGGGGGGGGCCATGTAGACGTTGAAGAGGGTGGGCCTCAGGGAGGAGCCCTGGGGCTCTCCGCAGCTGAGCTCCTAAGGTTCTGAGAGGAACAAAGGTAGTCTGACTTGCTGTGTTCGGCCGGTAAGGAAGGAGTGGATCCAGTCCAGGGCCTTGTCATGTATGCTGGTGTTGTGGAGTCTCGTGATTAGGGTTACTTCGGAAGCCAGATTGAGAGATGTCCAGGACATGGTTCTCTTCGATGAACTCACCAGAGATACTGTGGCGCACTCGCCGCATACTGTTACAAGTTGCGATGTGGACCTAATATCAATACACGCACCTACCGTGTGAAGTTATACAAGCAGTGGTTTGCGCTATTGAGACACCTCGCTATGACGATTCAGTAGTGGATTTACATCCAATTCTGGAATCCTTCCATTTTTAACGGCCATAACGTGTGAACTACATATTGAGGCCTTTTTGACAGCCCTTAAGAAGTCGTGGTATGACATAATACCAACGAAACACATGTTGGCTATATCGGCTGTATCATAACTGAAGAAATATATGGTGATCACATGAAATGGATCAATATATGCTGACTACATGAAATAGATTAATATTGAACTGTTGTAGAAAATCTGTATTTGCTGGAAAGGAATTGGATATTGATTGCCCCGGACTGAATATTTTGGATTAAAAGTGGACAACAAGAACAAGTGTGTTTATGAATATTACTCAATTTTGGAATTTTGGTGTGCTTGGATTGGAAATTTGATACAGTGTGTGTTCCCTTCTTTGAAGGGAGATTTTTGTGGGGTCATATTGGTAACTGACCCCTTCTTTCCTAGTAGCACCCCCATTACTGTGTTATAGCTATTTTTCCCTATATACACTGCAGAGCGCCTTTAGTTGGTGATACACCTTCTCGATGACCTTGGCTGGGAAGGGGAGGAAGGAGATGGGTCTGAAGTTCTTGAGGTCTGTCGGGATTGCAGATGGCTTCTTTAGCAGGGGGTTGATCTCGGCGTGTTTCCAGTCATCAGGGAAGGTGGCAGTTTTGATGGAGCAGTTTATGGCGCGGCGAAGCTCTGGGGCGATGGAGGTGGCTGCTCTATGGAAGATGTTATACGGGCAAGGTTCCGATGGGGCTCCGGAGTGCATGGTGAGGGCGTGAATTATAGTTACCTTAGGCCACGAGTTATAGTTACTTGAGATAACTATATAACTGCTGAATTTCTATGGTTTTGTGTGAGTAAAATCTGAACCTAACTATAACATCCCTGCAACATGGGTGTGAGAGCGGGTGTGTGAGTGGGGGTGTGAGTGGTTGTGTGGGTGTGTCAGTGGGTGTGTGAGTGTGTGGTGGGTGTGTGAGTGCTTGTGTGACTGGCTGTGTAGGTCTCTGAGTGGGTATGGGAGTGACTGTGTGGGTGTGTGAGTAGGTGTATGAGTGGCTGTATGTGTGAATAAGTGGGTGTGTGACTACCGGTATTGATGAGTGAGTAGCTGTATGGGTGTGCGAGTGGGTTTGTGAGTGGTTGTGTTGGTGTTTAAGTGGATATGTGAGTGGGTGTGTGAAAGCTGTGTGGTCTGTGAGTGGGTGTGTGAGTGGTTTTGAGATTCTGTGAGTGGGTGTGTAAGAGGCTGCATGGGTGTCGGAGTGTGTGAGTGGGTGTGTGAGTGCATGAGTGAGTGTGTGAGTAGGTGTGTGGACCTGTGAGTGAGTGTAGGTTTGTTTTTTAATTGGGGGTCTGCATCCGCGGATCCACCCGAATCCATCCAAATCTGGGAGGATCCAAGGAGGATCCGCGGATCCTCATGTGGTAAAAAAAAATGTTTTGGGACAATTTCCTTCCCATGAGGGGTCCCTCACAGACACCTCCCTTAGTCCCATGGAGTTAGAGTAGCTCTACCCTGACCTCTTCTATCACTTTTTAACTTTATTTTCCCCACTGGGAAAGTCCCGATAAACAAAATGGTGGCCGCAACTGCCCTCTCAGGTTGCAGCCAACCAATCACGGCATTGCTGTTGGCGCGTGGATTTGTAAATCCAAGGAGCATCTAAGGAGGATCTACGTAGGATCTTCGCCCCTATATATACAAATTTGGATTTCAGTTAATATCTCTAAAGCTACTGAACAGATTTACACAAATAACGACCAAGATCCACCTTTCTACCTAATTTGGTGTAATTCTGTTCAGCGGTTTGGGCTGTAGTCGTATCTAAAAGCACCACACTGTAGAGATGTTGCTTGCTGTGGGCCCTGCTGCCCCCTGGTCCCTCACTTCAGGACCTCTGCGCTCGCTTGGGACTTGGGTATCCCTAGCTTCCCCCAAACTCCCCCCCACTTCCTGGGACGGTCCTCCTGCGCACCCATTCAAGCATGCTCCGGGCACCCCCCCAGCGATGGGGATACCGCTGCCACAGCGGCAGTCATCCGCTATCGTTCTGCAGCCTGAACCCAACCCTCACCCCACACGATCCGGCCAGACCCACGCCCCGACCGCTGAGCCACTCCTGGCATCACACCCCTATCCTAGGTGCGAATGGAGCACCTCCACACCCCGTTGCACTATCGCTGGCTCACCAAAGCACCTACACTCATCCTCTAATACCAGTGGTCACTGGTGGACACATACTCCCCTGGTCCATTCACTCTTGTGACTGGCTATCATCCAGACTTCCCTGCCTGTCAGAAGGGGCACCCCCTTCAGTGCACTGCCTCCGCAAGCCTAGGCCCGCAGTACACAGCTCAACCTTCCCTGTGTTGTGCCTCTCCATGGCAGCACCACCTCCCATCCCCCCTCGCATCCCTCTCCTACTCTCCATCTTGCTTACTTCCACAGCTCACACACTAGATGCTAGGACCAAACGCTCCACATCGGACAGCACCCCCTCGGGGGCCCCCCCTCCTTTTGGTGTGTCTGGCTCCTTGCCTGACCTTCCTGCCCTCCCTACCCCCTATCCCACCCCCTCCCTTGGGTGATCCCTCTCTCTCCCCCTTCCTCGACCCCCCCTCCTTCTGTCCCCCACCACACATAAATACCTCTCCACCCGCCGCCCCCACAGCCTCAGTTGGGCCTGCCCCCACCCCACCCTCCTTCTGCCTGGACCCTCTCCACCGTCCGAGCCACTCCGCGGCACACCCCACAACAGCCTCATACACGTCTCCCTGCCTACTTGCTTCTCTGCACCTAGTTTCCCCTTCTTGACACCCCACCGCAGCCCGTTACCCCCACAGCCCCTCGGGCGCTCATGTCTGCTCCCGCAACGCCCACCCACCACCCCCTTTGCGTCCTTGCCTGGAATGTCAATGGCCTCACGCATTAAATCAAACGGAAGAAAATATCTTGTATCTCCAGACGAAGCAGGCGGATGTGGCCCTCCTCCAGGAGACTCACCTGGACAACCTAGAATCCAACAAGCTGCGTCGTGACAGGGCGATACACAGCAGTGTTGCAGCGGCACAGTCCCAGATGAAGGTATGCCTCACAAATGTGGGGTGGCGGTCCTCATCAGGAAATCCCTGCTTGTTACAATCGTGAAAACCTGGTCAGACCAGGCAAGCAGATATGCATTCGTCAAGTGGTGGCTGGGAGACAGGTCCCTCTGTGTGGGGTCGGTATATGCTCTGATGGCGACAAAGCACACCTTCTTACACTAAACCGCTTGCTGGTGGAGATTGGAGCCTCCCAGTATGTCATTGGAGGGATTGGAATCTTGCCAGGAATGCAGTCATGGACAGCACAGGACGCCTGGACAAAAACAAAGACCCGGACAGGTCCCTAACGGGAGACATAGCCTTGGACCACAGATTGGTGGACCATTGGCACCTCTGCCACCTGTCGGACAAGGAATATACATTCCTCTCTCTGGACCCACAGCACTCAATTGAGGCTGGCCTACTTCCTCATCTCCCAAAATAAGGTGCCTCTCATCGGGGAGTCCTGCATACTGGAAGAAGCGCCGTCCGATCACTCCCCGGTCCTCCTATCCCTTCACCTGGGCCAAGCCTCCCTGGGCCGTAAACCATGGCGCTTGAACATCCAATGTTACCGCATGCCCCAGGGCAAATCCCATTTGAAAACCCATGTCTCCTCTTACTTAATGGAAGACTCAGTGGACTCTCGCAGGGTATTGTGGGCGGCTGCGAAGGCAATGGTAGGGGGCCAACTTATGAGCGACGTTGCTGTGTCCAACAAACAAGCGACTCTCCGCCGGACCAAACTGGAGGGACAGATAGCTTTCCTCACCAGCCTCTACTCCTCCCATACCACCCTGCCCAACCGCCGACGCCTGGAACAGGCTCGTTTAGCCCTCAATTGCCTTTTCACCTCCTAGGCTGAATACGCACTACAGCACCTGAAAGGGCGACATTACGAACAGTCGGGGAAGCGGGCCGCCTACTGGCTGCCCAACTGAGGCAATGGAAAGCCACCATGGCCATCCCAGCCATACGCTCGATGAACTGAGAAACTCTTACCCGCCCCCAGGACATCGTCAACGAATTTGCCTCGTTCTACAAGACGCTGTACTCTCCGGAGGCACCGGCGAATGAGGAAGCGAAGCTGCCTTTTTGGATGGCGTGGATCTCCCCTGCCTGTCAGACAAGGGCAAGAAACTACTGTCAGGGGAGATCAGCAAGGAAGAGATAGCACTCGCCATCTTCAGGTTGCCCTATCACAAAGCTCTAGGGGGAGGACAGCTTCCCCAGAGTTCTATAGATGGACGTGTGTGGATGACGTTGACTCCTTGCACGTCGCCATCCAGGAGGCAGAAGAGGCAGCCTCTTTGGGATGACTCTCTAATAAGGCGGTGATCACAGTCCTACCCAAGCCGAGGGGCCCATTATTATGTGACAGCTACAGACCCATATCATTGCTGAATAGTGATATCAAAAGCCATTAGATATTAGCCAGCATCCTGGTGACCCGCCTTATCAAGGTCATACCTTCCTTGATCCACCAAAGGCAGGTGGGTTTCATGCTGGGTCGCTCCTCCAGGAACCACCTCCGCACCCTAGCTCACACCCTCTGGCTGGCCAAAGACCTACCGACCGACTCGTTGGCCCTCTCCTTAGACGCGGAGGAGGCGTTTGACTGCATTGAGTGGGGCTACCTCTTTGCCGCCATGAGAAGATTCGGCCTGAGGGAATAAGTTCATTGCCAAAGTGCAACTGCTGTATGATTGCCCCACCGCACAGGTCAACTGCAGGAGTTTCCTATCTGACCCCTTCCTGATCTGGAGAAGCACCACCAGGGTTGCCCCCGCTCTCCCCTCCTATTCCTCCTGGCCATGGAACCCCCCCGCCTCTGCTATCCGCCGCTCACCTCACATAACGTATCTCCATCGCAGGGGGGTCTGTCCAAAATCTACCTATATGCCGACGACGTCCTGCTCACCCTGAAGGACCTACATCGCTCACTGCCGGCTCTGCTGGAAGTCATCGACGCTAGAAGGTGAATTGGGATAAAAGCGAGGCCCTACCGCTTTCTTCCGGCACCACGAAAGCAGCAATTCATGGCTACCCTTTTCGTTGGAAGCCCTCACGCCTCAAATGCCTAGGGATCCTGGTCAATAGAGGGCTGGACCGAATGGTGCTGGACAATATAGACCCGCTGATAGCCCAGATGAAATGGGACTTTGAGAAATGGCTCGACATTCATGCGGAGGCCTAGGCCTCGTATCTGTGGAGCACTATGCCCTAGCTCTTCATCTCTCGCAAATCGCATACCTGCTCACTGACATTCTAGACCCACCGCAGTGGACTCTCACGGAAAAATTGCTTCCCTCCGGCTGCGAGGAGCTTGGCCTCCTCTACAGGGATCAGACCCCACAATCGCGACCTACACAACCTGTACTGCTGGCCACACGAAAGGCCTGGCTGCGAGCGCACTGCTTCTTCGGAGTACACCCACACATGAATGACAAGGCACCGCTGTGGGACGAGGGGCTTCGCATAGACAGCCAGCCCCTACACTGGACCGCAAGGATAGAGGCAGGCATACACTCCCTGGCTCAAATCCTGCTTGACAGAGGCCTGAAGCCCCTCAACCAACTGAGGGAGAAGTTCGGCCTCCAACGGCAAGAGTGGTGCTTTCTGCAGTTACAGCACTGCCTGCAGCGCTGCCTGGGCTCACTCCCCTGGTCCCTGCAGCAGTCGCCCGTACTGGCCTACCTTACGACGTAGGGAAGCCACAAGGGAGTCATGTCGGGGCTGTATGGCACGATCACGGGACACCTCTTTTCCCAACCTCTCCTACGCAAACTCCGCATCAAATGGCAAGCCCGACTGCAGATCACCCTTGAGGAAGAGGACTGGCCTGGCATCCTGGACACCCTGGAAAGGGGCACATGGGAAGCCCGCATGAAATTCTCTCTTCAAAATGCTTCATTAATGGCATTGGCCACCGACAAAACTGCACAGGACGGGCCTCCTTCTACATGCAAACTGCTGGAGATGCGTGGATACCCGTTGCAACATCACCCATATCTTCTGCGTGTGCTCCTCGGTCCGCCCTTCTTGACTGCACGTGGGGGACACCCTGGGATCGTCCATGCCACTACAGCTCCCCCTTTCCCCCACCATCATCCTCCTACATGACACCAGGGCTTGTCTGGACCTTTCCCGCCCGCATCGCCACCTTCTCCACGCGGTCCTGGCCACAGCCAAGATATGTATCCTTTGACAGTGGAGGGCAACTGCGCCACCATCCTCGGATGTTTGGACTGCAGCAATGATAAAAACAGCGGCACACGAAAGGGTTATCTATAACCTATGAGACCAGGCGGAGTTATTTACACAGACATGGGCTTCCTTTCTAAGGGATGACCCCTGAACGGGGAGCATCACTACAACCCCATCCCCTCCGGCAACCCCTCCAGTGTCCGATGATCAATGTTCTTAGGTGATGCGTAGCAATCAACTCTTGACGTCCACCCTCCGTGCCAACCAGCTTGCGCCTTGCGCCCCCGTCTCCCTACCCTCCTCCTTCCTATGGTTCTCCCCCCCACATGCCTCCTCAACCCTCCCTACTCTTATGTCGCCACCCTCCCCACTCTTGATCCTTCTCTGCCTCTGCCCCCCTTCCCCATGTCATCCTTATTCCCCTCACCCTTCTCCACTTTCCTTACACCAACACCCCTCCCACCCCCACCGGACAACATGTGAGTACACCCCCCAGGGGGACAACCATCACTGCACTCACCGCTTTCCTCGGTTCCACCGGGTGGAACAACATCCCCTCCCCATCCCATTCTCAATGAATGGAGGACCCCCTAACCCGGCCAGAGGCAAAGTGACTCCACCCCTCTCCAATGTCCTCTCCTCGATCACTCCGCTCAACCACTGTGACCGCGTCCCTCCCCTCTCCATTCCTACGCAGATCGAGCCCTCTGGTGCCCACTCCTTAAAATAAATATTGTACTCGTCAATATTTTGAATCTTTGGTCTTTACTTGGTCCTCTTCTAAAATTAAATAATTGGGCCTTTGATTTACGAATTCCATCACAGAGACCGTCCACATTAATATAAAAGAAGCTCCATCTGAATCAAAAACCTTGCTTTCTAGTTGAAATCCTTTATTTCTATCCTGGTGGGGTCATTTAGATACTATTAGGTTCTGATTTCACCCATTATTCTCTATACCACTTCAATAATACAGGTAAGAATCCCCCTCCTTCCTTTCAAGAAGCTTGACTCACTTCTTGCTACCTTTTTATGGAAGGGGAAAAGATCCTGTATTTCTTTAATCACACTTAAAAAAATCTAATCAGGAGAGAGGGGTTAATTTTCCTGATTTTGTCAGTATCATAAATCCTTCTGTTTTCATCAAGGTTCTTTATCGTTATGATGGAGCACTTCTGCTTTCCCCCCATTATGGCTTGACATTGAGGAGGCATCATTACTTGCGTTCTTATTTTCTGAAATTATTTATTTTTCCTCTAAAGCTTTGATAGTTAATCACTCAGTGTTTAAACATAGCTGCTTATCGTTATCATGATACTCTCCTTCCAACTCTTTGTCTAATGTGAATTTTGTCCAGATGCCCCTGTGGTGCAACAAATTTATTACATTTCATAACAGACCGATTTACTGGAAATCTTGGAGGAATTGTGGTATTATATGGGTTTTGGATCTCTTTCAGGATGGTGATCCTCTTTCCTTTCCTCAGTTTCAGTCACATTTGCATTGCCCTGCCTGCCTAGGTTCTCACTTCTCGTCAACTTAGTATTAGATACTCTTTGTTCTTTTGGTAGATGGCCAGTTTCTTCACTTCCTCAACTTGGTTTGTTTCAGGTTTTAAACTCATTTCCTGAAGACTCCATCATATATAAAATTCTCTCTGTTCCTCCTTCGATAAGACCGAAATCTAAGATTGAACTTCAATGGGAGAGGGACTTTGATCTTACCTGGTCAATTACTTTATGGGACAAATTATGGCAAAAAATTCTCAAAATCTCCACAACAGCCAAAACAGCACAGACATTATTTTTTGTATATAATAGACTATATGTTACTCCCTTACTACTTACTTATGAAACTATATCCACTTACTTCCGCCACCTGTTGGTCTTGTGCTCATCCCAATAGTGATATTTTCCACATGTTTTTCTGGTGTCCTCCTACTTTGGCATTCTGGCATAAGGCATGGAGACACATCCAGTTGATTTTAAATATTCAGTCTTCAGTCAAAGTTTCTTCCATATTTCAACAGCAGCCTAGCTGAACCCAATGATAGGACCCATTTCATAACATAACAGGTGTATTTGTAAAGCGCACGATTACCCGTAGGTGTCCTGGCGCTGAATAACAGATGTTTATTGTTACCCAACTCAATGGTACTCATTTTATCGACCTCAGATGGATGAAAGGCTGAGTGGACCCGCCGGGATTTGAACTTGTGACCATGAGGTCGAACACAGGCCCCTGCAGTGGCTGCTTTAGTCCACTAAGCCACCAGACCCGGCGTTCGACAAATTGTTCGACCTTTTATTGGCCATTGCTTTTCAACAAACAACAATTAAATTGGAAATGTGCCTCAAATATTTCTTTTACAGGCATGGTGGTATACAGTATGTTATCATCATAGATTAGACAGTCAGTTTGTGGGATCATCCATTATTGCTGTCAATAAAGAAACAATTAGATCCAATCACTACCTATTTGAATACTGTCTCTGCAAAGGATCTTTGTGTTTCTGCTGTTACTATTGAGAATTGTGAACCACCGTGAACTTCTCTGGCCTCAATACTTTTATATTATTGCAAGTAATTTACCCTTATTTCTTTATGCTTTAGTGCTATTACCTCGTACTTCGATCTCATTCTTTGATTTCTGGTCTTCACACCTTTACTCTTGTATGCCTATTCTCTATTTATCTTTTTGATTTCTTTTTCTAGTTTTTATCTCTTTTCCTTTCTTAATCATAAAACTCACAAAAGCTTAAGTCTTATATGGCCAATTTACCAGTTAGTCATTTTATATAGTATGCTTTATTGATGTTGGTATCATTTTAGCTTGTTACATGGATTTTATTATTGCCTCTGTATCTTGCCTCATTATTTAAGCTTTTTAAACTTAAAAACTAACGTTAAAACAATGAGCAAAACAAGAGCAAAGATCATTTTGAATCTACTATGTATTTATTTCATACTATACAGAGCGCAGCTAAGGGCGCTTGCCACCTACATCCATGCCCTCAGCAAACTAAGATTCCAGCCCTGCTATTTTCATATTTTCAAAAATACTTGTGAGCTAGTGTGTTAGTTCGATTGGTTCAATTAATTGAAGCAAATTAAGACAACTTCCAGCACACAATAGGTTGCCAAAAGAATGCCTAGGACTGAAAAGGTGTCTGGATCACATGGTTTTAGGCTGCCTGATTGAGGATGAGTGTGGCTGTGCAAAGTTGCTCTATTTTTACAGCATAATGTCTCAGTACATGCTCCTTAACACTCTACTCTGTAAGGTAACATTTTCACTGGTGCAGCACCTATTGCCCTTAGGAACCCACAAATAAACTCCAAAACACCTTGCATGGGTGTAGTTTATCACACCGGTATTAATGCCTTACAAGTGTTTTTTTTTCTTGGTGTTAGTAGCCCCACCTCTCTTTCAGGTCTCCCATTGCATTATGGGCCTTGCATTTATGGGTATTGCAGCTCATCAGCTAAAGTTTCTCATTGTGGAGTGCCACGATGCTCTCTACGGTCCTTGTGCTGATTCACATTTATAAGAGGAATTTCCAAAAATTAATGGAGGAACTGGGACAAGTAAACATCTACACAGATGAAATACAGCTGCTACTCACCCCTGAGTGACGACTTTGATTCATCCTGCCTGTTCAGCCAAATTGAAGAGGTCTACACCTGGATGCAAGAGAGTTGGCTGCTCTGAATGCACATAAAAAAAAAAAGAACTGTGGCTTGTGAGATCCATTATGGCTGTAAATAGCTTCAGTGTCACCCATGGGTTATGGTAGCCAGCACATTCTGAAGTTGGACTCTCCTCCGAGGTAAAGACCCTGGGAATTTTGTTCAGGTGTTGGTGCCCCAATCTTCTCACATCAATACCACTGGAGCAACGAGTAGACTCAAATGGACAGGGGTACTAATAATTGCTATCAAAAGAGTTCATAAAGAATTCAATATGATGAGAAAAAGATTATTTTTGTATACCAGCAGTGTATAGTAATTACAATAAATGTAAAAAACAAAGCTGGTCCCAGGCTCCCGCATGCAGTAAACCTAGTGCTGTATATTAGCACTTTTATTGAGGGACTGTGTTGGGGGAAGGGGTTTTTACTTACTTTGTTTTGCTGCACTTGTCCTCTTTGCCCTTCGGTCTGCCACAACTTTGGCTGATTGTGTTGAGAGGGCCTTGCTTTCACTTCCAGCAGACCCACTTTCTTTTGGTGCCACTACCGCGCCACTATTTTTTGTTGGTGGTGGTCTAGTGGTTCTGGTTTCAGTTCACCTGAAGCCTATAGTAGGTTCACGCTACAGCAGATGTGCTGCCGGTCCCAGACTCCCCACATACAGTAATACTAGCGGCGTACCTTAAAAAGTTTTTGAGAGACTTTGTTGGGGGAAGGGGTTTTTACTTACTATGTTTGCTGCATTTGTCCTGTTTGCCCTTCGGTCTGCCACAGCTTTGACTGATTGTTGCGTAGAGGGCCTTACTTTCACTTCCGGCAGACCTTGCTGCCCCACTTTCTTTTGGTGCCACTACCATGCCCAGGACGCCTTCGGGCAACAGTTGCGCTCTATAAGCTTCACTAACATAACATAACATGCCTCCATTTTTGGTAGGTGGTGGTCTAGTGGTTCTGGGTTCAGTTCACCCGAAGCCTATATTTGGCTAAGCTCATGCTACAGCGGATGCACGCAGCCGGCGCGCAAAAGACAAGCCTGTCTGTGCCCAACCGTCGCCAGGACCCATGCCTCTCAGGCCATAGATTTGAGTCCACAAACAGAATTAGGTGCCCTTCTGCGGCCCTTACTGAACTTCAGTTCATTGTGTCTATTCAGGCAGATCTGGGTTTTCCTGTGACTACTTTCCTTACCAGAAGTTTGAAGTGCCAGTTTCATGCAAAACCTGCAGGCTTTCTTGCCTCTCTTTATCCTTGATTACCGGGGCACCCAAATGCCCTCTCCTGCCTCCTTTAATAACTATCGAGGTGAGCACCGGTTCTATGACAGGGTCCCAATCTTCAGTCCAACGGCCTCCCTCCTTAGGTAATACTGCAAGTACTACACCCAATTCTGTCCTGTCTCTTCGAGGCATTTATTGCAATGTCAGATCTTTACCTAAACATGCTACTGAAATCTGGGACCTTTTCTCTTCATCATCCCCAAATTTCTGTTCCCTTACCGAAACCTGGCTTAATGCCATGGTGCTACAGTATATTCCCCTCGCTCTACATGACAGTTAAGTTGGATAGAGAATCTATACCTGGAGGTGGTATACCTATTGCATTTCAAGATAATGTCAAGGTCCAACTCATTGAAACCCCCCTGGTGGGCTGGGTGGAAATCTGCATTTTTAAATTTGAGCTGTCTGCCGGGATTCACTGGAAGTGCGTGGTCATCTATCGCCCACCAAGTGCCAAGAAAAACTTTAGCAGTCTTCTTGCTGAACGCATTGCTTCTTTCGTTCTGTCCTCTAACAACTTTCTTTTGCGGAGGGATTTCAACTTCCATTGGGAAGACATTGTGAATCCTGAGGTTAGCCAGATTCTCACTGACATGGAGAGGCTTTGCCTCTGACAATGCGTAGTTGGACCCACACACATTGCTGGCCATACTATGGACTTAGTCTTTACTAACTCCCTGCATCTAGAAGTGGAAAGACGGCCTCTGTGAGTCGGACAGATCACTATTTAATCAAATGGCAGATATCCCAGATGGACAGGCTAAATCATCCTATCAAAGTAGCAAAAAATACCTACAGAGCCTGGAACTATATCTCGTCAGAGACATTTTCCAAACCATTTCCCCAGGCGGTTGGAGACCAGGGCTCCAATATCAATTCTGCTTTGACTATCTATCATCAGGCTCTTACAGTAGCATTAGATAAAACTGCACCGACTAAGTAGGCCAAAGCCCATTTCCTCCAGACCCCATGCCCAATGGCTCTGTGCAGAACTGCACACTATGAAAGTGGCCTGTAAAAAGTGGGAAAGATGTGGGCGACAATCCAAATCACCGAGGATCTTACGAGATACCACTCACATATTAGGAATACCAGGAAAGCTTTCATCTCAAACAAAATTGAGTAGGTTGGAAATTCATCTAAATAGCTCTACAGAGTCCTCAAGAATCTTATAAACCCTGCAACTGCTCCCTGATTATTCCGGCCTCTCAGCAACTTTGTGACTCTTTGAAGAGAAGATAGAAGCAATCTATAAAAAGTTTCCCACTAGCCAGACTCACATTAAGCCATTGGATTTGGCACCATCTCCACCTGAATCCTTACCCCTCCTAGACAAGTTTGAATCTTGTATGTTAGACCAATTGACTGGGTTACTGGTTAAAGCAAAATCCAGTTCCTCAACCAATTTGTGCCCACCCAGAGTTACCGCTAATCTCGTGCCTTTTATCACGCCCACCATTCTTTCTTTCTTCAACCTCTCCTTAAAATCTCACCAGCCTGTAAAGCTGCACTGATCTCCCGGATATAAAAAAAATAAATGCAGACCCCAAAAGTCTAACTATCGCCCCATCTCTCTGCTCCCATTGCTCGGAAAGATTCTGGAAAGCCTAGTTAAGAAACAGCTCATGGCTTTCCTCTAGGACGATAAAATCCTCGATGTCTCCCAGTTGGGATTCAGAGCTGGACACAGTACTGAGAGAACGCTGGTGGCAGTCAATGACACCATTCGCCTCTCTTTATATATGGGCTCACCTGCCATGCTTGTGCTGCTAGATCTGTTAGCAGCCTTTGACACCATCTCACATGTAACTCTGCCGCATAGACTGTGTGAGATCGGTGTCGGTGGCAAAGCTCTCTGCTGGCTTGCAGACGTATTAGATAGTTGCACCCAGACAATCATAGTGAGTACGTTTAAGTCCTGCTCTATTTCCAGCAATAAAGGGGTGCTTCGGGGCTCATCCCTCAGTCCGATGTTGTTTAACATTTGCATAGCCAACCTTGCCCAGATTGTTAAATCCTGCGGACACGCAGCTGGTTCTCGCTTGGAGAAGATTATGATGGGAGTTAAGCTCTGTTTTCTGGACTGTATGAGAAAGATTGCGGCCTGGATGACAGCAAACTGTCTGCAACTGAATTGTGATAAGACAGAAATACTGCTGTTTGGCAAAGCCAGGATTTTTGGTCCCCTGAGTGGTGGCCTCCTGAACTTGGGATGCCCCCTCTCTCCCAAGCTGACCGTGAAAAATTTAAGAGTCAAATTATATCAGGCATTGTCCATGAACATTCAGGTCTCTGCATTCTGCAGCAGCTGCTTTTCTTCCATGTGGCTACTGCAGAACGCTTTCCCCTGGCTACCATCTGTTGCAAGGAAAACATTGGTTCAGGCCCTGGTTATAAGCTGTCTTGAAAATGGTAATGCCTTGCTTATGGCCACAAATGACACCTTATTGGCCGAACTTCAGGTTGTGCAGAATAGAGCCGCTCGCCTGGTCCGCAATCTGCCAGCAGGTTCCCAGTCGATGCCTACTTTGAGATCTTTGCACTGGCTTCCGGTCAGAAAGCGCATTATTTTCAAGATTATCTGCTGGCTCTCATAAGGCTCTAATGGAGGTCAAACTGAGTTACTACCATCCTGCAAGAATGCTTAAATCAAGCGATAAGGCGCTCTTAATTGTTCCCCACTTCAGCGCGACCAGACTGAGTGGTAGACCTTTCTCCTTTCTTGCCCCTTCGGCCTGGAACCAACTTCCGTTCCATCTGCTTTACTGCTCAGACGTTAACAAGTTAAAAAAATCTTTTAAAACCTGGCTGTTCTAGCTGTTGTGGTGTTTCTGTGCTGGCTCAGCGCCGAGATATACTTCTGGGTATGATTCATTGCACTATACCAAGTAGAAAACATAACATAACAAAAAAGAAAAGAGACATGACCAAATATAACAAGAAAGGGTTGATTTGAGTAAACAATTATTATATAACATAATGTAAACCGAAATCAATACTGAAAAAAGCATACGCTCAGTGTATAAAGTTGACACGCTGTGCTAATAGTGAAAGTGGCCCGAACAAAGTGATCACACATAAAAATCAAAACAAAAACAGCAAAAAGCTGTGGAAAATTTAGTGTAGATTACTCATAATTGATAAAGTTGATAAGAAGTATATATAGTGCTCTGTAGGTAAGTATCACACATGTCGGTAATGCTGTAGGGCTGTTGGTGGCTTGTCAACCCCTTGTAAGTACACGGTTCATCATCAGGACCAGGGCGTATTTTGCTGAGTAGATTAAATCACTAAAAGAATGTTGAACAATGTTATCAAAAGGCAAGTTTTAAGCAAATGATTGATAAACATAGCCCTGTCGTAGGGTAATACATACAATTCAAAAACAGATCAGCAATACCTAAAGAGAAAGAAAGAAATTAATCATAGAAGTATAAAGGGCAGTATTCAAGATGAGTGGGGAACACATGTCATAATAGTGCACACACAATAGTACACTACAAAAAAAACTCACCAGGAGGAAGGAAAGTTAAAAGCAAGGATACCCCTTATATTGGGTGAAATGGAGTACATTAAATTGGAGGCGGGTCAGTTTTTCTACATGTCACCCAAGCTGAAGAGGGACTCACAACCTGGAATGTAGCAGAATCAATGTTCTTGTCTGGGCAGACACCGCCTGGAGTGAAGGCACAAAAAGTAACATGAATATGGGTAGATTTATAAGCCAATCATCGCACTATATGAATCAACGGCGTTTAGCCCCTTGTTTACTGAATTACATCTAGTGACTCAGTGGAACTCACTCCTGTTGAGTAGATTTTGAAGGTCTCCTCCTCAGAGTGGTAATTTAATTTGTTCTATAAACATTCTCCAGATGGCCTCTGTTCGATCCTATGTGGTGGCTAGTCTACCACAGTTTCCACCTGACAGTTCATTAGTATACATGACCTTCCAGACATTTCCATATAGGGCAACTGTTTTCTTGCGTCATACGTGTCCTTCACCTACATCTTATTCTTTAGAAAGAGGTTGCTGTGTAACTGTATGCCCTGTAAATGTAATCAGAATCTACGTGTGGCTGAAACTAATTCTGGTGTGCCAGTTTGAAGAAAATCTTAAATTTTAACACTCAGGGGCATATGTACAAGGGAAGTGGCGGAGTGAGGCGTTAGCCTTCCTGGCTTAACGCCTCACTCCGCCACTTCAGAAATGCAGGGCTGCACCATAGTTACAAGAATATGGTGCAGCTCTGCATTTACCCCTGCAATGGCGCTACACTTAGCAGCCTAGCGCCAACGCAGGCACCCTCGCACCATTGTGCAAGGGTGTCTGCGTGCAGGGGAAGATTGTTTATGTGCAGGAAGGAGCCCCTTCCTGCACATAAACAATCTTTAAATGCTTAATGCAGCACACATAGAAGTTGCAAAATGGCAATTTTTTTTAAAAATGACTGTTTATGTGCAGGAAGGGGGACCTTCATGTATATAAACAATCATTGGCCTTTTGCTGTTGTGCAGCACACATGAAAAGAGCAAAAACGAGGAGAAATGAAACTTCTCATTGCGCTAGGGTAAGAGCAGGTTTTCCCTGGTCTTAATTCTGGTGCTGCCTCCTATTTACGCCTCCCTTGTAAATAGGGGCAGCGTCAGAATCAATGGGTGTTGCGGTGGAACGCCCACAGCAACACCCATTGCCCTCCCCTTTCAAGCTAAGCATAGCGTGAAAGGATGCCTTATTTACAAGGCAGCGTAAAGCCACGTTAAGTGGCTTAACTCTACCTTGTAAATAAGGTGAAGCCCCTATTGCCACAGGACCGTCCTAAAAAAGTGAAGTTCCCGTGGCCATAGGGACTTGTAAATATACCCCCCAGTCTTCAACCAAAACCTTGGATTTGCTGAGAATTCCTGCCCTTCCTGAGTCTGTCCAAAGGTATTGAGGTCTTGAATACTGCATCAGAGAAAGAAGGAGACAATGGGAAAGGGAAAGAAAACACAGGACCACTGGCTCTGGTGAAGTGGCGCTGGTAAGACCCAGGCCGACCTGTCATCAGTTATCGGACTGGTAAGCTGACTGACTCTCAGATAAGAGGAGGAGTGAGTTCTGGATAGGGATGGTAAGTACCCTCAAATTATAGAACATGCAAGAAATATAGGGGCATATGTACAAGCCACTATCGCCACCACAACGTCACCTATAGTGACGTTGTGGTGGCGATAGGGGCTGCGACTTATGTACAAGGCAGAGTTAAGCCACTTAATGTGGCTTAACGCTGCTTTTTACATAAGGCCCTCTTTCACGCTATGCTTAGCGTGAAAGGGGTGGGCAGTGGGCGTTGCGGTGGGTGTTCTACCGCAACACCCATTCATTTTGACGCTGCCCCCTATGTACAAGGGTGGCGTACATAGGAGGCAGCGCCAAAATTAAGACCAGGTAAGATGGACGAGGAGAAATGCATTCTTTGGTGTCCCTTCCTGTACATAAACAAACTTTTAAAAAAATGCCATTTTGTCACTTTCATGTGTGCTCATGAAGCAGCACACATGAGTGACAGAATGGCATTTTAGGATTGTTTATGTGCAGGAAGGGACACCTTCCTACACATAAACAATCTCCCCTGCACGCAGACACCCTTGCACCATGGTGCAAGGGTGCCTGCTTTGGCGCTAAGTTGCTAAACTTAGCGCCATTGCAGGGGGAAACACAAGGCTGCACCACATTCTTGTAAATATGGTGCAGCTTTGCATTTCAGAAGTGGCGGAGAGAGGCGTTAAGCCAGGAAGGCTAACGCTTCTCTCCTCCACTTCACTGTACATATGGCCCATAACTCGAGAGGTAACATCTTTCCCTCTTGGGATAAGTATCTTACCTTGCTCCAGGGTGGGAGAAATGGTGATGAGTGCAGAGCTCAACCAGGATAATAGTGCTGATCCCCAGGATGCCATAGAACAGAGAATGCTTCAAACGGCAAAAGCCAGATAATAGACAAACAACGTATAAACATGGACAAAGCCCAGAAGCATAAGGGCAGTCTAACCTTGAAAAGGGCAACTAGGAAAGGAAAAAGTAAGAAAGGGGTTTGGATGAAAGGTTAGGTGGACAAACTCAGAGGGAGCAAAGAACCAAAAATAACTACAAAACATTGCCAGCCAAAGATCCATGAGAGCAGTGCGATTGAATACGCTCTACCACTATTGACCAGGAAGGGTAATCCTACACTAGGAAGTTTCTACCTCCACCGTGGTTAGCAGTCTAGTAGTTCTATGATATACAATTAACCCATCTTCTGGGGTTTCCAATCCCCTCCACTCCCTAATTAGGATGATTTAGTGATTTACATGGGCAATAATGATGTGATTCTGATGTTTATGGCACATATTAGCAGATCTTACATTGTATGAGTGACAGAAAAACCCCATCCCCAGGAAGCGTTTGAGCTTTGCTTTGAGTGTGGGACTTGTGTTGATGTTCTTTAGGATAAGGATGAAGCTGGGATGAGGTTCTCTCTGAATGATTCCCTGCCTGCCTGTTCAAGGGCTGCCACAAGTGGAAGAAGACCCCTAGCCTGAAGAGCCACTAAAGATTCCAGCACCTGCTGTACTTTCTGCGCCAGACAACATGGATGCCTCCTGGTGAGGCACATGCACTGGTAAAGTAAAGGATCTAACGATTCAAATGACATCCCAACAAGAAAAGAACTGTAGGTCAACCTCGAGTGGAATAGCGAACCTGACTAGTGAGTTTGCTCCAACTGCACCAATAAAAGATACTCTTTCTCTGAGGGTAAATCACTTTGCATAATGAAAACATGGTACGCCCTTATCCTTTGCTGTTGAGATTTGTATAACTACATTTTCTATATATCTAGTCACCTCTTGGACTACTAATGTCTCCCTCACGGGTTCCATGTGGCCAGTATCACTACAAAAGGACTTTTCAAAACTCTAAGGCCCTAATTATGAGTGGGTCGGTGTTTTCCGAGCCCTTAGCAAACTCCTGTTTGAACAGGGATTGGAATTACGAGTTGGGTGTTATTTAATGCAACCAAAAGTACTTTGTGTGTTAAATATCTGACCCTTCATTAAATTTTGGCAGGTCAAACGTGCCAGAATTTAACAGGGGGAAAGAATATGATATTTACTGTACCATGAGGAATTTGGTGCCTAAGCACCAAAATCCGTTTCTTTATCCCCAAAAAATGTGATAGATGTTATTTATTGCATCCGATAAATAACAAACCCTGCGGTCACTATGTCAACAGAATATAAATAATAACACCTAATCTAACATTAAGACATCAATATTCACTTTGAAATCCCTAGTGATAAAATGTGGGACGTTACTTTTTTGTATTACAAGTGAATACCAAAAAATGCACGAAACAGCCTAATTTTCACGTTAATTAGAAGAAAACTCCATTCCCGGCCCCTGAAAGCCCAGTGTCTAAAGTTCTGTGGCATTCGCACGCGCAGTATCAACTACAAATAATAAAATAGTGTGTCATTGTAGAATGTGTTCAATTTGTGTTATTCCTTTACCACAATGAAGAGAATATGTATGAATTTACTGAAGAAATGTGTAAAATTTTCTGAATATGGTTTTGAACCCTGGTAGCGCTGAATCTGCCTTTCGTCCTTCCGAGTTTTATAAAAATGCATGCCATTGAGTTTGTGCAGTATGTTTGTTATGTACAAAGCTACGAGGATGCACAACAATGCATTGTATAATAAGTGATTGCACCTATCTATCTGCCAATCGGGGCTCATAAATCACAATTTAACTTGAAGACACAGTAAGTAACTGGGTAGATCAGCGGGTCAATGTATCTGCTGAAGCTGTCTATGTACATACTCAAGATTAGAATCCAAGTGACGTCAAAGAGCTCCTTTTTTCTTCAAGGTTGACAAAATGAGCTCATGGGGTAACAGTGACATATGGTATTTACATTTCTACAAAGCTGCAATATGGTGTCAGCCTGAACTACCCAAAACATTTATTATTATATGGTTCCTTCATAAATCTATTTTTGCATCCAGGTTGAGCTCATTGCAGCCTTAAATTACAGGGTATGCTTCTATATTTTTTTCTTTGAGTTACTTGTACAGAGCCTATATATACCTCACAGTTGTTGTGGTATATCTAAATATGTTAATTACACTTAGGTGCCTCCTAAAACATCTCAAGCTTATATTGTAGGATCCTGATTCACAGAATTAGTTTTTGTAGAAATTTACCCCACAGAATACATTTAGTACTATGGAAAACCCGCAAGTCCTCTGGATTATTCAGAGTACTAAATTTAGGGTCTAGAATGGAAAAAAAAGGTGCAATATGTAGGTTTTATAACCATTTTTCATGGCTTATTACAACCCGGAAGCGTTCACAACACTACTTCTGTAAAAGACATGAGTAAGTATGTTTCCAGGGTGGAAAAAGGCATCAGAAATGTAGTGAAATGTGTTTGCGCTCCAGGAAAAAGCATCTTTCTTTCAGAGAAAAAAAGGAGGACATTTGTGGCAAATGTACAATTCCACCAAACATTTTTGCGGTTTGTCCACCCTGCAAGTAATCCTTAGTATAAAGTCCAATGGATGAGTTTAAGTGAGCACCACCTTTTCCAATATGGTTTCATTGAGTGTGAACAGTAAATAAACCCACTTTAGTGCCCAACACCTTCCCTAAAATGGTTTCGATTGATTGTAGGGGGATTAGTAAACGTAACCCTTCTAGTGCCGAACACCTTTGTTAAAATAGTTTTGTATGAAGTAGGAATAGGTAATGTAATTTTATTAGTATCAAAGAATTTCTGAAAAATGGTTCACATAGGAGTTGGTTGTAAAATTAATAATTACATATATTATACAGTTTGTAATTTATATTGATATTTTTTTTCTTATTTATTTTATGTATAGATTTACATTTGTCTTACATATATTTGTATTTATACAAAAACATTCAGTGATACATACACAATATTTTAATACAATTTTATTTTTAAATAAAGCATGTGAATTATATTTAAACAATCTTGTGTTTTTCTGTAATTTTTTTCCTTTGTGTTTCATTTATTTTTAAACATTAATACAGTTGTTTCAAGTACTTTTTGAAAATTATCTTTGCATAACTTTTCAGTATATATTAAATAACACTATATTTTTAATCGAAATATTTAATTTATACTTTACAATTTGTAAACATTTTTATAAAACTTGTTTACATGCTTTACATTTTTTTTATACATTTTTATTAAAAAAATGTAAAAAATGTTACATTCAATTCCCATTGTATTGTATGGGAAGACAGTCTTTTTTTAGTTTCATTTAGCGACCATTTATTTACTGCTAACTTCCACATTGTAGTCTGTCTAATTTTTAGTCCATTTTCCTGGAAGTAAGTTTTGAGGGTAGGGTGGATGTAGGCGGTATTTGTACATTGCAGTTATAGTGTTGTTTTTGGTTAATTTAGTTGTACCTTTTTAGGGGCGTAACAAAACCTGATGGGGCCCCCCTGCAAAGTACATGGAGGGGGGCCCCCCACTCAGGGCTGACGGAGCTATGAAGTGCCATGAAAACTGAATGCACGGGCTTAGAAATGCACTGTTTTTTCGTCAATCCTTCCCTATTCTCTAAAAGTAATCTAGAAATTCTCATTAGTACAGACTTCACCAACCACTGTGTTATGTTTTTAATCCCGCGTTTAAACGCCCGATTTTGTTTTTCTCTAGACCAAGAACTCTTAACATATGATATCTATTAGTATTGATGACAAACAAGTGACTCTGACTCCTATATCTTTTAGACCTCATTGTCTTATGCAACATTTCCTTTATGTTGATTGTACACACTTGTGTGATTTATTGTCTTTGTATAATATATGCGCTCTGTCACCCTACATGATAAGAAGGCTTGTTGGCCTTAATGACATCACAGGTAGTGACATATGACCTTTGACTCTGAATTTTCCGAGGAGATCATGTTACATGACCTTAACTCTGGTGACATCACAATAAATGACATTACTGAAGTTCCATAATTACTGTCTGATTATATAACAACTCAACACATACATGTCTATTTTAGATACCACATATATTAGGGTGGTGCACGATCTTTGAAAGTTGTGGGGCATAATATTAGCCCTGAATTGTAGTGACCGAGTGAAGCATGTGAGTCAGACCTCTCCTAATAGGGTTCGGGGGGCTGCCCGAGAACATTTTGAAAAAATTGGGGTCAAATAGTGCATTTTAAAGGAAACTTTCACATAACTTTGCTACAAAGCTATATTCTCTGAAAGGACGTTAAATATCCATGTCCTCGAATGGTGTGCCAAGCCAATGGAACCAGACACTCCCCTGGACTGGACACCATTTTTTCAAAATGTGCTATGGGAGCCCCCACGTATCAAAAAAATACCTCAATTGTGCCAGGGCCAGCATTTTGTCTTGGGTGCCCTCTTAGGCCAAAAATTACAAACAATATACCAGAGCCAGAATTTTTGCTATTAATGCCATCCCTATACCATGAGTGACACTTACGTCAACAATTACCTCAGTATGTCAGGGCCAGCATTTTGTAGTGGTTACCCCTTTCATGCACCCCTGTTGCCCTCACATATGACAATAATTACATCCAATGTGACAGTGACAGCATTTTGACATAGCTGCTCCCATGCCAAAAATGTCCTCAAGTATGCCAGCTACAGAATTTTTCCCTCCGTGCCCTATATGCCACCAATGACCTCTCATATGCCAGTACCAGTACTTTATCATTAAGTCAAGAACTACCTTCAGACCTAATTACCTCCAGCATGTAAATACCACTATTATACTGCTATGCTAACAACTACCTCCAGTATGCCACTACTTTCTCACAGATGTCATACTAAGAATTGCCTCCAGTATGCCAGTGCCAGCATTTTGCCATGGGTGCCTCCATCAACAATTACCTTCAGTATGCCACGACAAACAGCAGACTCACAAGCATATTATCACAATCTCAATCATGCTCATTTACGTCCACTTACTCACTTATTCTCACTTACACTCACTTATTCATTTTGACCAAATTGTACTCACTCATTCATTGTCACTCACTATCTTGCACACACTCTTACTCTTACTTATTAACTCACTCAATTTCACTTTTCACTGGCTATGACTCACATTCACAGTCACTCAAATTTCACTTTCTCTGTAGGACTGAGTCATACTTTCACTTAGGCATTCTAAATCGTTTTTTTCACACCCACTCACTCATTGTCTCTCTCCCTCATTCTCACTCACATTGATTCTCACTCTCTAGCACTCCCTCACTCAATCATTCTCTCACTTGCAGTCCCTCTTAGTCTCGCTCAGTCTGACTCACTCATACACACTGACACTCACACATTGTCACACACTACCTGTCATTGACTCACTCTTTCACTCTCACATTAATGATTACACACACAGGTACACAGACACTCTCTCTCACAAATACACTCACCCACAAGCAGTCACACAACATACATGTAAAAACATTTTTACCTACCTTAGCTGCCAGGAAGGTCCCATTCCAGCTAATTGTACTCCATTTTTTATTACACTAATAGTGAATAACAATGTTATTCACTATTGGTGTAAAAAAAAAAAAAAAATGGTAGAAAACCAGGAGAGTAAAGCCCCAACTGACGCCATAAGAACAAGCAGCTCCTGAGTTCCTGGCACTGATTTTAACATCTGAGGCCAGAGATCACAAAGAGCAAGCCAGGGGTCACTGCTGCTACTCCTGGTGACCCTTAAATGACGTGCATGTGATAGATACATAGAAGACTAAAGTAAAAGGAGGAGACAATGGTGTCTACAGTACTCAGATTTGCAGTGGGTTGGGCTGTGGCTCGTGCCATGTGAATGATTTCACCTGCAGCTACACTGTGCCTGACTATGAATGGCCCACCCCACCCTGAACCAAAGGAGACACCAAGGCCAGGCATTGAGGGCAGGCCCAGACGAACCTTCCAGTTCATTGTCTGCGACATTGTGCTGCCTATGTTTAGAGATCAATACAACTTATGGAATTGCTGCATTCTTTCAGAATTTTGGCATGAATTATGTAATTTGGTGAGGTACTGTGAGACACCTTCCCCCCTGAAAACAAACACCTTAACCCTAGCTGAGGACAGAAGGATACACCTCACACCCATACCGAGTATAAACGGCAGTGCAACGTAGTCACCTGGCAATATGTTTTACACATTTAAAAGAGACAAACTGAATGAATGAATCAATCACCGAAGAGGTTTCAATATTGCGAATCAAATAGGCTCATAGCACCTTTTCTTGGCTAGGCAAACCAAACACGTGATTCACTTACACTGGATTGCTTGCACCCCGGTCACACTTGTGCACTCACATGGAACTTGCTGTTTTTAGTTTATGGCACATGGTTAAGAGATAGGCCAGTGGTGGGTCACTATAACAGGTGTGGTATATTGCATGTGAATAGTTTTGCAACCACTACACTGAGGATATATATATATATTTACTATTCATAATTCCACTTATGTTTATGTCCTAAGATAAGTATGGGTGGAGATTTGAACAGCAAATATATAATTACTTTACAAAACAGTGGTAGGTTTCTATAATGGATGCAGCATTATTGTAGGTTGATATTAACGACCTCGTTAGTGTCTTCAGTAGGCCACGGAAAGTAAATCTTCCTGTACCTTATCCCTCTTGCATACAAATACACACTGACATTCCAGACATACATTCTGAAGTGCTCCACATCGACTAGCTTTAAGGGAGATCACTTTCATAATAATTTGTTTTTTTATTTAACAGTTTATATCTGATGTTTCCAAGCACAGCACAGGTGTTGATAGTATCCAAGCCAATTGTATTCAATTCATAGACCTCGGAAGTTTGAGAGGTTGCTGATTTTGGTAGGGCTCAATCTCGAGAGTCACAGAAGCTGTGTAGCTCACTGAGCCATCTGTCTAGCTATTTAACACATCTCAGGACATGGTCAAATTAATAAGAGCTACTCTGGCCTGCCACCTCACTTGATGCAGGTTCACGTGGCTTTTTACTCAAAGGATAGTGAAAAAACGTAAGCCTGGATTTAGTTATAACCCCAACTGCACATTGCATGGATCTTGGAGGGCAATACATTTTTACTATCCGAAAACTTGAAAATATAAACCAACAGTTTGCTGTCAATTGGTCTTCACCACATGGCAGTGAGAAAACCTTTTAGCCTGATGGGGGTAAACAAACAAGAAAATCCATTGACCTCAACTTTCAGCAAATAACATTCGCCAGCATTTATACATTGCCCTCCTGACCATGTGCTACACTCAAATTATGTAGAAGCATTGACAACTATGGCACACTTCACTTAAAAGAACTATAGTCACCACCAAAGCTTCAGCAAGGATACTCTGAGACACAGAAATGAGAAATGCAAGTACACAGGCAGCATGTCTGGAAGTAAAATTCAACTGGCTTGGAAAAGACCAAGGAAGTAATTTAATTCTGTAACATTCTCTTCTCACCTACATGGCCTCAGCAAGACCCTTCCTAGGAATGCAGCTTCATAGAGACTACTGCACTATAGAAAGAAATGCTCTTTTTGCATTTTGAGGACCGCTCGATGGAAGCTACACAGATATCAAACCAAGCAGTCCTCGAAATGCAAAAAAAAGGTATTTCTTTCTTTAAACATGGCACGCGGAATCACTTCAATTTAGGACATAAATCGAAGCAATACCACATGGCATGCTTAAAGAAAGAAATACCCTTTTTGCATTTTGACCGACAACCAGCGCCTAAGTGGATGCCAGGGGCATCCATCCAGCAGTTGTCAAAATGCAAAAAAGGATATTACTTATTTCTTCAAACATGACACGTGTAATCGCTTCACCTCATCTACTAAGGTGAAGTGATTCTGTGTGTCATGTTCAAAGAAAGAAATACCCTGGGCCTCTTGTGCATTTTGACTACCACCCATGGGGGCCCCCCCATGTGACTAGGAGCTTGGGCCCCCCCCGCACCGCAGGGGCTGCGGGGCCTTGCGTTACGCCACTGTACCTTTTGTAGTTTTATTCATTAGTGTTTTGGGCTTAGTTTACGAAGAGATAGTTCATAATGTATCATTATATTATGTTATATTATGCTACGTTTTATACTTTTTGTTGACTAAGTGTGATGTATATGCTAAGTTTGAAGTTACTATTTTTTGTGGGTGGGTATTGTTTTCTATTTTACAGGTGTCCTATGGGCATTTGGATTTTGTGTGTGTGTGTTTTTTAAAGGAAATCACTTTTGGTTTCTTGTAAACCAATATTTTTATTTAGATTTCCTTTTTTGGGGGGGGGTCCAGAAGCTCTCGTTTTAAATACTTTTTGAGGTTTCGTATGATTTTTGAAGACTTTCGATTGCTTCAGTGGATCTCTATTGGACTCGTTTTAATTTTGAATTTTTTTGCATTTTTTGGGAGCTTTTTGGAATGTATTTTGCCATTTTTTATGGATTATACTTTTTGAGTACACGGATACAGAGGACGATCTGCAGCTACAGAACAGTTAATTATATTTACATTCATTCTTTGTTCTGGGTTGGCAATATATTGTGTGATTTATATGAATTTTATGTGATTGCTATTTATTACATTATATTTTATGTGTTGAAATAAATTTTTAACATCGATTTTAGTTGTGATTTCATGTATGTGGCTGGTGAGCGATTAGCATTTTTCATACAATTAATAAACATAATATTTTTATTCATCAGTTTTATTTGAAATATTAGCTTTATATATGTTTTGACTGATGTATATAAATATTATGTTTGTTATATATTTAAAAATATTTTTGTTATGCTGTTTTGGATTATGTTTTAGATTTATTGGGTCTTCTGTAGTTTATTATTTATTTTATAATAGGGTTTTGGCTATGATTCTAAGTAGCGTACTCCGTTGCAGCTTTTGTAGTAGTAAGTTGATAACATTTGAGTGCTTTTTATTTTGATATATAAATGTGGAATGCACCACCAACATCAAGAATAATAATGTGCATCCAATGTTGATTTTACATATACGGTTTCTTTATTCCTCCAATTTCAATAAAAAGATAGCCAAACAGCCGACGCGTTTCGTCCAACTGGTGTGGACTTCATCAGGGCTGTGAAATACATGAAACATATAGTGTATAATACAACATGAAAGACTACAGATGGACATTGACACGTGACCAAACAGATATTAACATATGACAAAATATTACTACATATAAGACATTACTTTTAAAAGCCAACCTGACAGGGTCCTTATAACTGTACACCATTAAGAATGTTAAGACAAGTTGATAAGGAGAAGCAAATAAAAACCACGCTAATAATGGTCGCGGTAAAAAAGCCAAAGGGAGGAAATATAGTTGGGTTGAGGACACAGCAGATAGAACATATTTTGAAAATGAATGAAAGAACAAGATTAGTAGAGTGGATAGAAGCAGGTAGAACACCACACCCAGTGTGAGGAAGTCGTAATGAAACTGAAAAGACGCTGAAGTCCATTCAGAAATCAGGAAACAGCTTAAGTCATGTAGAGTGAGATTATTAAGGGTCACATACCTTTATAGGTCAATCTATTCTTCATTAGTATTCGTTAGTGTAGGACTAGTGGGGTCCTATGCGGAAACTGTTCCCTCCTGTGTCCAGGGACAGTTAAGAGTAAAAGGCTCCTGTGCCTGTGAACAAGAAGTAGCAGGCAATGAGGAGAAATAAACCTCTTGCATCAAAGGTACGCGGTATAGTGTGGCATAGTAGAAATGTGACGTGTCACTCTCTAAAGGCTCATCGTAGTTGAGCTTAAACGCTCCCAGGGATTTAAAGGAAGTATTGAACAGTACACGGACATCTTAGATGTCCCGTGCTCTATATTGTAAAAAAGGGGGGGGATAATGGGAAACGGTAACGAGAGAGAAAGTAAAAATCTCTAAAAAACACCTGCCCATATAGAGGCCAAATAGGGTAGTCATTATAGGTTGAAATTTCAAGGGAAAGCTCCAAAGCCTTAAAGATGTATCAAGGAGCCCAGTAACAGGACAACGAATAAAGTGCTGTATATGATGCGACAAGCAGTGCGTCATATATGCAAAAAAATCAGTGACTAAAGGCAGCCAGTTAGGGCAACAGAAACAGCTTGCCTAATAGCAAAAAAATTTAAAATTATTATTATTGCGATGTATGGAAAATAAAAAAGCGGCGCAACAAAGTCAAAAACACACCTGTCCATGACTAGCGGCAGCTAGTTTAGGAATCGGCATTAGATGACATGTGGTAGCGTTACTCATGGAGAGCAAAACCCCCCCGCTTTAGCAAGAGGAGAGTCCCAACTACGGAAAGGGTGCCCTTGCTTACCGTAACGATGCGAGCATATGACCGTCCGATTCAGCGTTCTCCTCAACAATGATGTGGGACGCGGAGCCGCAGCGGTCATATTTAAATAACGTGAAAACGTGTTCACGTGAAATTGCACCTGTGTCTGAGCGAAGGGAGCATCTAAAAAGGAAAGTTCATGTATGAAGGCTGCTCAACGTCATAGCGCTGTCGATAGCCCGCGTGGTTGCCTCAGGAATGTTCCTCAGTGTTAAGGGAGTGTCTAGTAAAGTGTAGTTTTAAAAGATCATGTTCCCTAAAGGATTTAATGAAGGGAAAAGACAAGCATGTCAACGAGTGCGAGCGTTATGTGACAGTAAGTCGCAATGCTTGGAAGAACTTAGATATGGAGATATTGGTATCAGGTGGCTGCGATTGGCGATGCAGGCAGCTGTGAGGCTAAGGTATGGTTGAAGTTTGGCATGAAAGGCCCCTGCTGACACATACCCACACCAGTAGGAAGCCAAGGCGCCTGAAACACCCGAATAAGCCGGCGCCTCACAAGTGCGAGTCATAATAAAAGGAAAAGCGAGATACATTTTCATACCCAGAGATGTTCTGCCACTTACATTACTTAGGATCGATGGAGGTCTTCTTTATTAGATTGTTAAATTTTGTTTACAGGAAAAAAAGTAAATGTCTTGGAGGCGTATGCCCTTGTTTTCCACTTATTCTCCATTAAACAACCTCTAAACTGTAATACTGCAATGTCAAAGAAATGGCCCACCCTGCGTACATCAAAAGCCAAGAGTACAGGACGCTAGCAGGCCTGACTAATAATGAATATACCAACTTATGATGTTAGCAATGATGTATGCTGCAACTTGGGATTGAAATGTCACAGACTAAAGGGTGGCAAAGAACGAGGTGAGCAGAATGTTCGAAATAAGATCACCTGTTAAGCTACACGCTCTGTATTGAATTTGGTAATGTATAGTTGAAACGCAACACGACTTGATGACGCTGATTGTAAACAGCTGCATATTGTGTAAGGTATTGTTGTGGAGTACAGTAAAATTGACAATGGGGAAAAAATGTGAAAAGAACAATAAAGATACTTAAACAAAAATGGAGATATTGGTATCAGAACCAAAGAAAGTGTTGAGCTACATAGATGAAAGTGGATGTAACAACAGACATTTAAAATGGCATAATTAAAGCTCCAAAAAAAAAAACACGGGGGTAGATAATATTATGACAATCAGCAAAAAGTCCATCTTGCATTAGTAACTTTATGTAGTACAATGTTAAACGCTGGTTAACCTGGCTTTTTGCTGAAACCTGTACATGTGAGCCAGTTACATTCAAGATGAGTAAATGCTTTAAAATCGCGAGTACCTCAGAATTAGGATTACATCAGTACATTTTTAGTTAGCACCAAACCAGAGTGGAACAGAATTCAGGAAAAACAGTATGTTGGTGAATACTCATTAGTTTCAAAAACCCCTTGTCAATCTCGTGCGTTAAGAGTGTTTATACGACAAGGGAAGATGTCTGACATGTACCCTACTGAAATGTCAACTATAACCCGGGATATGTAAAAAAAACTTTAGGGGATGTTAATTTCAGAACAAAGTCGAGTATAACACCTATAAAAAAATAATGTAGCTCCTCATCTGAGTTATGTCCCAAATTTACGCTACGCAAGCGACAAATCCAGCTAGCTTCGTTTCGTCGGAGGGCCAGTTCCCTGCCCCTCCCCTAGCCCTCTGCGGCACATGATCTACTGCATGAAACCATATATCTGGTTTACCTGCGTGTTGTGACGTCATGTGTGCAGTCATGGGATACCTGATGTCTTGTAGTTTCTTGTTTTAAATACTTTTTAAAATACTTTTTCAGGTTTCGTATGATTTTTGAAGACTTTTGATTGCTTCAGTGGATTTCTATCGGACTCGTTTTAATTTTGAATTTTTTTGCATTTTTGGGGGCTTTTTGGAATGTATTTTTCCATTTTTTATGGATTATACTTTTTGAATACATGGATACAGAGGACGATCTGCAGCTACAGAACAGTTAATTATATTTACATTCATTCTTTGTTCTGGGTGGGAAATATATTGTGTGATTTATATGAATTTTATGTGATTGCTATTTATTACATTATATTTTATGTGTTGAAATTAATTTTTAACATCGATTTTAGTTGTGATTTCATGTATGTGGCTGGTGAGCGATTAGCATTTTTCATACAATTAATAAACATAATATTTTTATTCATCAGTTTTATTTGAAATATTAGATTTATATATGTTTTGACTGATGTATATAAATATTATGTTTGTTATATATTTAAAAATATTTTTGTTATGCTGTTTTGGATTATGTTTTTGATTTATTGGGTCTTCTGTAGTTTATTATTTATTTTATAATAGGGTTTTGGCTATTGATTCTAAGTAGCGTACTCCGTTGCAGCTTTTGTAGTTTTTGGAGTAGTAAGTTGATAACATTTGAGTGCTTTTTATTTTGTTATATATGTACACACACACACACACATATATATATATATATATATATATATATAAAAATATATACACATATATTTTTTTTATAATGATTAAATGTTTGCAGTTATTGGAAATATTTTGTTTTTAGGTGATTTATATTTATTTTAGTCATGTAAAATTATTATAATGTTAAAATATTTATATATGTTTTTAATGTTTATTTTCATATTTTCTTTTACCCCTTCGCTGCCAGGCCTTTTCTCCCCCCGTGCCACACCCTTTTTTGCCTATTTGGGGTAGTTTGCGCTTAGGCTCCCATAACCTTTTGTCCACATAAGGTATCCATGCCAAATTTGCGTCCTTTTCTTCCAACATGTTGAGGATTCTAAAGGTACCCAGGGTTTGTGGATTCCCCTAGAGGGGACAGAGAAATTAGGCAAAATACTGCAAAAGTTGGGGGCTTTGGAGAAAATGGGAAAAAAGTGCTGCAGAAGAAAGCCTCTGTTTTTTCCCCTGCAAATGGTATCAATGAAGCGTTTGTGATGCTAAAATCACCATCTCCCCAGCCATTAGAAACAGGCAGACTTTTGTCAGAAACCAAACTTTTCTACACAGTTTTGGCGATTTACTGGGACATAGCCTATTTTTCTAATTTTTTGTGCTTTCAACCTCCTTCCAGTTAGTGGTAGAAATGGGTATACATTTGTGAGAAGTAGACAAAATTCTGAATTCAGCAAAGGGTCATTTGTGTAGATCCTTAAAGGTTTTCCTATATAAAGTAACAGTTGAAATAAAAGAATATTGAAAGTTAGTTGAAAAAAAACAGCCATTTGTGCCTACATTTTCACCTGTAACTTCTTCTAACTATGGTAGATTTTTGAAAGCTATATACCGTTATATCTGCGGGACCCTTCTGGTTGCGGGGATATATGAGGCTTGTAGGTACCCGACGTACCCAAAGCCAGTAGCTGAGTTGCACCTTGCAATGGTTTTTCATTGTGTAACGGGTATACAGTAATTCATTTGGTAAAATATAAAGAGTGAAAAATAGGTATCAAGGAAACATGCATTTCTGAAATTGGAACAAGATATGGAGTTTAGAAACAGTGGTTATTTGTGCATCTTTGAATTTGTGGGTACCCATATTAGCATGTGAATTAGAGGGTATTGTTCCAAATGACTTATGTTTTACACACTGTCTTACATTTGGAAGGCAGAAATGTATAGAAAGACAAATGGTAATAACACTTGTACTATTCTGTTTTCCCCAAGTCTCTTGATACAAATGGTACTCACTTGTGTGGGTAGGCCTAGTGTCTGCGACAGGAAACGGCTCAAAAAGCAATGTGAACACATCACATTTTTCCACTGAAAACTGACCATTTTTTCGCAATGTGCCTACCTGTGGATTTTGGGCCCTAGCTTAGCTGACACCTAGAGAAACCTAGCAAACCTGTACATTTTTTAAAACTAGACAACCAGGGGGATCCAGGATGGGGTGACTTATGTGGCTCTCACCAGGTTCTGTTACTCAGATTCCCTTGCAAACCTCAAACAATGTAAAACAAAACACATTTTCCTCACATTTCTGTGATGGAAAGTTCTGGAATCTGCGGGGAGCCACAAACTTCCATCCAGCACTCCCCTAAGTCTGCCAATAGAAATGGTACCTCACTTGTGTGGGTAGGCTTAGTGCCCGTGACAGGAAACGTCCCACAATGCAACGTGGACACATCACATAAAAATAATACCTCACTTGTTTGGGTGTCCAATGCAGAATCGCCTAAAAACGTATCTAAATAAAATATAGCGCTTAGTGCTTGCTGTGCTATCCCCGCAATCTCTATGTTTTTGGCCTTTCCCAGTCCCAGGCCCTTGGCCCACCCACACAAGTGAGGTATCATTTTACTCGGGAGACCAAGGGGGACGCAGGGTGGTTGGAAATTTGTGCTGGTGCGGGGAATTCAGACAGAAATGTGAGGAAAATGTATTGTGGAGACATCAAAAGTATGTATCACAAAGCAACCTGGTTTTGCAAGGGGGGCACCTGCGTTTTTGGTCCGGGGCTCGGCGACCATCTAGGGAAACCTACCAAACCCAGACATTTCTGAAAACTAGACACCCAGGGAAGTCTAGGGGTGTGTGTCTTGTGTGGATCCCCCAATGTTTTCTTACCCAGAATCCCCTGCAAACCTCAAATTTAGCTAAAAAGTCAAATTTTCCTCACATTTCTGTGTGGGAAGGTTGTGAGATCACCGCGCCAGCACAAATTTCCAACCACCCAGCATTCCCCTGAAAAAAATGATACCTCACTTGTGAGGGTGCCCAAAGCAGTCTCAGCCTAAAAACGTATGAAAATAAAACAGCTCTTCTGGACCCGATCAGTTTTTCATTTTATAAGATTTTAGGTTCTCTGCTTTGGGCACCCACACAAGTGAGGTATAATTTTTTTCAGAAGACCGAGGGAAATACTGGGTGGTGGGAAATTTGTGCCAGCACAGTGATCCGACACATTTTCCACACTGAAATTTGAGGAAAGTATGAATTGTTAGCTAAATTTGAGGTTTGCAGGGGATTCTGGGTAATAAAAAGCTGGAGGATCCACACAAGCCATACCGACAGCCAAGCGCCATCCATGCACACCACCAGCCAAGTGTCTTCCATGCACACCTACCGCCAAGCACCATCCAAGCACCTCGCCAGCCAGGCGACAGTCCACGCAAGCCACCAACCAAGAGATAGTCCACGCACACCTCCAGACATGTGTCATCCACTTAGACTGCTAGCTAAGCGACAGTCCACACACTGCCAGCCAAGCGCTAGTCCACATACACTGCCAGCTAAGCACAAGTTCACACACACCACCAGCAAAATGCAGGTTCACACACAGCCAGACAAACGCCAGTACCCACAGACTGTCAGCTGAACTCCAGTTTACACACACACAAAAAGTTTCGCTAGTGTCTAGTGGTTTTCTGCCCCCCTTGGGAGCAGATGTGCCTAAAAATATCACAGATCTGCCCCAAAGGGGGACAGAAGCAGCCAAAATGTATTCACAAAGAAAAAGGGGAGCAACCCCTGCCTAAGTGGGTCGCTCCCTGACATGTCTCTGGTGCCTAGTGGGCTGTCTCCCGCCCCCCCCTCACCCCCCCCGGGCTAAGGCTAAAAGGCTATAATTTTACTCCTTGTCCTCATAGATGCCAGTTGGCTCACTTGAAATGTATAAGTCTGCAACTACCAGAATTCATTAGGTTGTTGAAGAAAAGCCTGGGACTGGCAAACTATATCATTTATGACAGGGAGTCATCTGCTATCCTTATTTAAAAATGCATAAACTGGCAAGATGGTAGCATCAAATGCTCTGTAAAATTAAGTTAAATTAATAGGCAAAACCTGGAGATGGGGAGAACACAGGAAAGTACCAGTTTATTTTTCAAATTAAGGCCCTGATTTAGAGTTTGTCAGAGCGAGTACTCAGTCGCAATGGCACTGGGGTAACCTATTGCCAAACTGAAGTTCTGCTCGCTTCTTTTAGAGTTGGGTAGAACTTCAGTCAGTCAGCGACGGAGACTACTATGTCTCCACCACTGACATACATCTCCAATGGCCAGACTGAGTGATGGTTGGTAAAGCCTGGCAGTAAGGGGCAGTGAAAACTGCAAAATGGCACTTGCACCATGGGAGACTATTACTGTGGTGCGGGGGCCATTGTTTTTATATTTCTAAAAATAAAATCCTGCTTTGGTATTTTCGTTTTTGAAAATAAAACAAACAGGTTAAAAGTTTGACGGACTGTACCGTTATATTGAAAGAGCCATCCCTCCAATTTTTAATACATTGACCAAAACTGCAGTGATGGTGGTTCCTGCCAATATAAGAGATGTCTGCTGGGTTAGTAGACATCTGTACATTTGGAGAACTGTCACAGCAACGGAGTATTTTACTCCATCGGGCTGACGGAGTAAAGACCGTCCTCCACACCCTAAATTGGCCCACTAAGTTAAGATTTCCAAACTAAGTTTATTGCTTTGCAAATATTGAACTGTACTCTTCCATCCACACTTTTATTTTCTAGCTGTTTTTCTAGCTTTTACATTAATTTCGCTGGCCCTATAAAGAAGTGTAAATGCACTCTATACATGTAGCAGTAATTTCCACAGAATGCCACATTGTGATTACATTTCAAAGCCAAGTGTGGAACTTCGGGGTTCTGGATTCATCACTCACTCTTTAGGTTCCACCAGACAGTAGAAACACCAGAGCATTAGCATTTGTGGTTTACCCTTGATCTCTTCTCAATAGGGCTCTTAATATGATCTACACAAAGAAATGATCCAGGTGGTGCTGCAGTTTGTGTTTATTATGATTCTTTCATTCAGTTCATCCTCAGTATATTTCAATTCAATTCAGTTTGTCTGAGATAACCCTTTTAGTGCAAACGTTGGGTTCTGCTGTATTTATTTTTAGGTCTCACCTAAGGGAGAGTCTGCACTGTTATTGCAAGACATTTTGTTAACTTACAGTTGGCTTGGAGCCCACCGATTGCTTACCATTGGTTGCCTTCATTGTCACTCTCATTTGCTTGCTTTGTATTCATCCGCATTCCATAGGCTTTCTCCTTTTTTCTCTTTTCTCTTCTTTGTCTGTCCCTCTTCCAGAGCATGGCCGTATTACTTGTGTCCTTCCACTGCTCATTTTTCAGGCACTATTTTTTCCTTTTGTTTAAGCACTCTGCGAGAGTGTGTGTGTTTGCCAGCTGTCTCCCTAGTGTACTACTCCCCACTCCTGCTCCTCTTTCTCGCCCTCCCTCAATTGCCATTCTTGCTTCCTCCCCGCCCACCTTCTCTTGCTGTTCTCGCTTCCCTACGATTCCTTTGTGCATTTGTTCCCAACACTCCCTTGTGCATTTGCTCCCCAGTCTCGCTGGTCCACGCTCCATTGTCCGTTTGCTTCTCCAGTCCTTCTCGCCTAGCCTTTTGTTTCTCCATCAACTCCTGCCCGTCTTTGTCAGCTTGCTTCCCTACACCCCTACAACCATTCTCCATTGTCAGCTTGCTGCACCATCCACACCTGCCTGTCCGCTGTTGTCAACTTGCTGCCGTATGGCCTCACGCCCACCGTCCATTGTCAGCCTGCTGCCCCAGCCCCTCTGGCCCCCTCTGTTGTCAACTTGCTGGCCAAGCCCTTGCCACCCACCCTCAATTGTTAGCTTGCTTCCCCAGCTCCTTTAGCTTGCACACCATTTTCAGCTTGCTTCCCCAGACCTTTGTACAAGTCCTTCATTGTTAGTTTGCTTTCCCAGCCTCTCCCACTGACCCTTCACTGTCAGTGTGCTGCCTAACCCCTCCTGCTTGCCATTTGTTGTCAGCTTGCTTCCCCAGCCTCTCCTACTCCACCATTGTCAGCCCTTCCTCGTGCCTGCCCACGATTGTCAGATTGCTTCCCCTTCCCTCCTGCCCACTGTTGTCAGCTTGCTGCCTAAGGACTTCCTGTCTGCTTTCTGTTGTCAGCTTGCTGCCACACCCACGCCCACCTGCCCTCTGTTGTCACCTTTCTGATCCAGCCCCTTTTGCCCACCCTCCATTGAGAACTTGCTCCCTCAGCCCTCGCCAGCCCTCTGTTGTCAGCTTGCTGGCCCAGCCCCTCCCTCCCGCCCTCCTTTGTCAGCTTGATGGCCCAACCCTTCCTGCTCACCCTTCATTGCCGGCTTACTTCCCCAACCACTCCCACAGCCCATCTGTCCTCTGTTGTCAGCTAGCTACCACAGCCTGAGCCACTCGTCCACCCTCTGTTCTCAGCATGCTAATTCCACCCTGTCCACCCTTTGCTGTCAGCTTGCTGCCACAGCCCCACCCACCTGCCCTCTATTGTCAGCTTTCTCCCTAGCCCTCCTACCTGCCAGCCGTTGTCAGCTTGCTGCCAGTGCTCCTCCCACCCACCCTCCCTCTGATCTCAGTATGCTTCTTCTGGCCTGTATGTCCATCTTCACTTATTAGCTTACTTCCACAGCCCCGCCCACCCTCTCTTTGTTGTCATCTTGCTGCCCCAACCCTTCCCACCCTCCATTGTCAGCTTACTTCCAAGCCCCTCCTGTCCAGCCTCCTTGTGTTTTCCCACCCAATCCTACCCGACATTGTCAGCTTACTTCCCTATCCCTTCCCACCCCTCCCGCACACTCTCCGGCCTCAACTTACTGCCCCCCACCCTTCATTGTCAGCTTGCTGCCCCAGCCTCTCCCGTCCACCTTTCAGTGTCAGCTTGCTGCCGCAGCCCCTCTTGCCTGCCCTTCATTGTCAGCTTGCTGCCTAACCTCTCCTGCCTGCTCTCTCTTGTCAGTTTGTTTCCCCAATTCCTCCTGCCCCATTTTTGTCAACCCTTCGCATGACTGCCCACGGCGGTCAGCTTGCTTCCCCTTCCCCTCCAGCCCTCTGTTGTCAGGTTGCTGGCCCAACCCCCCACCTGTCCTCCGTTGTCACCTTGCTGCTCCAGCCCCTTTCGTCCACCCTCAGTTGACAACTTGCTCCCTCAGCCCCTCACCAACCCTCTGTTGTCACTTTGCTTCTCCAGCCCCTCCCACCTGTCCGCCATTGTCAGTTTGGTACTCCAGCCCTTCCTGCCCACCCTCCGTTGCCAGTTTACTTTCCCAACCACTCCCACATCCCATCTGGAGTCAGCTAGCTGCCACAGCCCAAGACACCCATCCACCCTTAGTTCTCAGCATGCTGATTGCACCCCATCCACCCTCTGCTGCCAGCTTGCTGCTCCAGCCCCTCACACCTACCCCAGTGCCTTCTACCTGCCCGCCACTGTCAGCTTGCTGCCAGTATTCTGTTCTCAGTATGCTGCTCTAGCCCTGTCTGTCCATCTTCACTTGTCAGCTTGCTGCCCCAGCTCCGCCTGTCCCCACTTTGTTGTCCTCTTGTTGCCCCTCCCACCCTCCTTTGGCAGTTTGCTTCCCAGCCCCTCTTGTCCAGCCTCTGATGTCCTTGTGTTTCCCATCCAATCCTGCCATTGTCAGCTTACTTCCCTACCCTCCATTATCAGCTTGCTGCCCCAGCCCCTTCCGTCCACCTTTCAATGTCAGCTTGCTGCCTCAGCCCCTCTTGCCTGCTCTTCATTGTCAGCTTGCTGCCTAACCCTTCTTTCCTGCCCTCTGTTGTCAGCTTGCAGCCCTAGGCCCTTCCTGTCCACCCTTCATTGTCAGCTTGATTCCCTAGCCCTTCCAGCCTGTCTTCCATCATCAGCTTGCATTCTCACTCCCTTGTGCCTGCACAAGGGAGAGCAAATTGCTTCCCCACCCTTTCATGTCCACCCTCTGTTGCCAGCTTGCTGCCCAGTCCCTCCTGCCAGCCCTCCAATGTCAGCTTACTGCTCCTGTCCCTCCTGCCCGCCCCACCACTGTCAGTCCTTCCACCTACCTTCCTGCCATTGTCAGCTTGCTTCCCCCACCCCCTCCTGTCTGATGTTCTCAGCTTGTTGACCCATCCCCCAACTTTTCCTCCATTGTCAACATTCTCCCCCAGCCCTCCCACCTGCTGTTGCCAACATACTCTTAGAGCCCTTCCTGCCAATTCACAATTGCAGCTTGCTGTCCTAGCCCCTCCTGCCGGCTATTAGCCCCTCTTGCCCACCCTCCCACTGTCAGCCCTTCTGCCTGCCTTTCTCAGCTTGCTTCACCATCCCCTCCTGCCCACTGTTGTCAGCTTGCTGCCCCAGCTCCACCCACCTGCCCTTGATTGTGAGCGTGCTCTCCCACATCTTGCCGCCCACTCTCCATTGTCTCTGTTGTCAGCTTCCTTTCCCAACCACTCCCTCATCCCACCCATCCTCCATTGTCAGACCCTGAGGCCCACCATTCTCATAGTGGTGCCCTGCTCCCCTCCATTGTCAGCTTGCTGCCCAGCCCTGCCCGCTCACCCTCCATGGTCAGCTTGCTGCTTCAACTCACCCACCCTTTGTTGTCAGTTTGCTCCTCTCAGCCCTTCAGTACTGCTGCACTGCTAAAAATCATGGTAAAAGCATGTGGCTCTCATAGGCTAGACCTGCTGGGTTTGCCAATGCTTGTTTAGTGTTTGTTAGAAGGTGGTTCTGACCCTCTGAGCCGCCCGGATTTTTCGCTTTTTGAACACTTAATTGTGGAGCTTTTACTGTGGGAGAGCCTCATAAGTTGGGACTCACCCACAGTGAACTCATGATGAAAGAGACTGCATGTGGATTTTACCGGTGTCCCCCTGGTGAGAGTAGGCCGCTGCTCTGCAGCCGGAGTAAGGGGCACCGGGCTGGTTACATGCAGACACGTGTGTACATGTGTGTGCATACGTGTAGGGGCTGCGCGGGGGAGATTCCTGGCGTGCGCAGCCCAGGAGCAGGTACAGATAGAATGGTGTGGCAGGAATTATGCAGAAGGAGTATTCTGAGTCCAAAACCATATCTGTACTGCTTATGGTTCATCCAGAATGACATATTCCTCTGACTCAGCTCATAACCAGAGCCTGGCTGGGTGTAACCCTGCCAGGCTGGATTAATGACCTTCCTCTCCAAGCTGTAGCATTCCAAGGGCAAAGGTCTCCTCTCCAAAAGGGAGAGAAGGTGGTTGGAGCTGCAGGTCATCCATCAGCAGCTGTCACCTGGTGCCAGGCACCAAGCTGCTCTGGAGAGAAGGCAGCAAGGGGGGAAGGGGGCTTTTCAGAGACCATGCGGCATGAGACCCCTGGATGCCGCCATTTTTAACTATCCCAGAGGCCTGGGCAGGAAGGAGGGAGCAGGGGCAGAGAGGTGATGTGTCGCTGCAGGATAGGGCAGCAGAGCCTCCCTGCCAACCCCCTCCAAATTCTTTTAAAAGGTCTTACACAGGAAGAGGAGCTCTCTCTGGGGTGTGGTCTGCTGAAGAAGACTGGTGCTGGAGCCTGGCGCCATGGGCAGTTGGAAGGAAGAACCCCCTAATTGTCCCAGGACCCTGGATTGCGCCTGCAGTGGAGTCCAGGACCAGTGAGGAGAAGCCTGGGCCTCTGCGCAAGGAGAAGAGAGGCCCAGGACGAGAGCCAGGTGAAAGGCTGGCGCATGGAGCCAGTGAAGACAGCTCCCTGCTGAGTTCACCCTCCTTGAGGACAGGAGGGCGAAGGAAAGTGCTCCCAGTGGCTGGGGCGGGCCACCAGGAGCAAGAAGAGGCCAAGCTGGTGACAATCGGTCTCCTGGGGGCTGAGAAGTGCCCCCCAGAAGGTAGGCGACCCTAGACCTCTGGCCTGACCGACAACGACAAAGCGTGTGGGGCTCTGCCGCCGGTCTTGAATGGGCCCCCGGGGTGGGTCAGGTCCCGGGGGCTGCCCCCAGAAGAAGTAAAGTCGGGGAGCGCTATCGCGCTCCCCGTGAAATTGCCCCAGAGGGGTGCCAGGAGCCCACCCTGGCCCCCGACAAAAACAGAGGCAGGGGAGCGCTGTTGCGCCCCACTGGGAAAGGTGGAAGGGGCCCGAGACCCCCAACTCCGGGCCCCGGCATGAAGGAAGAGGATGGGGGAGTGCCGCCGCACTCCCCTGCAGCTGCAGGAAGGCAGGGGTGAGTGCTCTCGCACTCCCCCGAGGTCTGGCCGGACCGGCGGCAGCCTCCGTGTCTGCCCGCAGGAGCGGGCAGACCAGAAGAGAAGTGCCGGCTCCCGCGGCAGCACGCGAGGGTGCTGGCCAGTCGGAGAGCCGACGGGAGCCGCCGGGGGTGGGCTCCCCGAGTGGCTCCCCACAGACCCTGGAATGCGGGGTGCCCGGGTGGGACTGGGCCCCCAGAGAAGCGGCGGGAGCGGCCGGTGGTGGGCTCTCCGAGCCGCGCATGACATACCTGGCAGGCACGGGGTCCGGGTGGGACCGGACCCCCAACGATGGGCAAATGCGGCACAGGGCCGCCATCACGGGCAGCGCGGCTCTCCCCGGAGCAGCGGGAGAGCCGCTCATAAAAAATGCACAAGATGGGGGAAGAGCGCCCCATAATGCTTTGCAGAGCCTGGACAGGCCTGCATGAAAATGCCCGTTTTCCGCTTGTGGTGGCCCCAGGAGGAAGGGGTCACCACCAAAGGTCTGCAAAGGTGCAGAGGGAGCTGCAGGAGCTATGCAGTCTCCCCCAGCACGAAGAGGAAAGTCCCCCCCTAAGGGCCTGATTCACAGAACTAACTTACGTCAAAAACGTAAAGTTAGTACTTTTTGGTATTCACAGAATACACTTACTCATTTTGGTATTCACAGAAAGCACTTACGCAATTCGGTATTCACAGAAGTTAGTAGTCCTAACTTTAGGACTCCTAAATGCCTTCTGTGAATACCGAAAGTCTTAAAGTTAGGATTTTCTCAGTATAGGAGTAGTAAAGTTAGGACTCCTAACTTTACTACTCCTAAACTGAGAAAAATCCTAACTTTAAGACTTTCGGTATTCACAGAAGGCATTTAGGAGTCCTAAAGTTAGGACTACTAACTTTACTACTCCTAAACTGAGAAAAATCCTAACTTTAAGACTTTCGGTATTCACAGAAGGCATTTAGGAGTCCTAAAGTTAGGACTACTAACTTTACTACTCCTAAACTGAGAAAAATCCTAACTTTAAGACTTTCGGTATTCACAGAAGGCATTTAGGAGTCCTAAAGTTAGGACTACTAACTTCTGTGAATACCGAAATGAGTAAGTGCCTTCTGTGAATACCAAAATGAGTAAGTGTATTCTGTGAATACCAAAAAGTACTAACTTTACGTTTTTGACGTAAGTTAGTTCTGTGAATCAGGCCCCCTGTCTCTGGGGGCTCAATGGAAATAGCCCCTCAAGGGCTCAGCTGTGCATTGACAGCATCCTGTAGCAGGAACTTTTGTTCTTCAGCTGAGGGTGTGTTAGGGACTGCACCAAGGTATGAAGGACTGAGCTGGTGATGTCTGGAGAAGGGCATCCCCTGGAGGTGGAGAGGTGCAATTGCATGAGAAGTGCATTTACCTGATGTTATTTCTTTTGAGAGACTGAAAGTCACATGTGTAATGTGAAGTCATAAGCAAAGTGGGGTTATGTTGCTGGACATTCCTGCTAGGGTGTCTGGCTGTATATGCTTAATCCTGTGATTATAACTGTGATGCCTTTTAGGGGCTTTTATTGCAATGCATTATAATGGTTATCAGCTATGATAAGTACTGTCATTTTAAGTGATGCTTAAATATGTATTCTTGCTGCTGCATTAGGTGAAGAACAACCCAGACTGTTCGCCCCTAAGATGTAGAGGTGTATACTGTATGGTCAGTATGAGATGCACAGTCAGGGTTATGTGTCACCATGGCAGGTGTGCCCATTTTAAATGCTTGTTGAGATAAAGGGGGTGGGTCGCCACTGGGATGGTGCCAGTGAGCAAGGCCCGCACTCCAGGTTATGGTCAACCTACTGCATTGGGGGCAAGATGATGTGCATACACGGGAGTGGTGGTACTAGGCCCCACCCCCCCTGCGGGAGGGGTGGGAATGTTATGCAATGTCACAAAGTAATTCCAACAGCTTATGTATATTTGTAAATTGTTGCATAGTATTGAGTAGTGTGTGTGTTTAATAAATGTACTCTTCCTTTTATAAAGCAAAGTACAGACTGAACAATCAATTATTGAGTGTTATTTCTGCGTATTGGTAAATGGCGATTACTAGCCCACACCACCTCCCAGTGAAGGACAAATGTAGTCATGTTATTTGTGCAGGTGTTCTAACTATATCTGCTCCCCCGTCGATCTGTGTACCCCCTACGTCAGCGGGGAGCTGATACATACAGGTTCTGTCTGTCTGTTGCTGCTCCCCTATCTGTCTGTGCTCCCCTTACACGCGTCAGCGCTTTCTCACTGCACCTCAATGAAAACTGTTGTGGCATGCGTGAAGAGTCACAAATACTATTTCAAGCAATAATTTTCAATACATTGAATTTATTTTGGTAACATGGTATATGCATGTTTGAAAGGAATTTTTTTTTCACATATTCACATAATCCTCGTGTTTTAAGTATTTAAATGTTGTCAAAACAAGTTTTTTTTGTTTTTAATTTATAATATATATATTTTTTAAATATACTCACATATATGTGTTAATAAATAGATTTATATGCATATATATATATATATTATATGATATAAAATGATATTAAAATACAGGTGTTCTAGCTTTTTCCAGTCGCGTGTTGGTCTGTGTACCCATTACGTCAGAGAGGAGTTAATACAGGCTATGTCAGATGGGAGCTTATACAGGCCGATTCTAGGTTGGCAGTGTTCGTGGACTAGGGTTTGGCTGGCGGTGATGGGGAGCAGATAGTATTTCTGCTCCCCGTTGGTTTGTGTACCCCCTATGTCAGACGGGAGCTTATAAAGGCCTATTCTTGGTTGGCAGTGTGCGTTGACTAGGGTGTGGCTGGCGGTGATGGGGAGCAGATAGTATTTCTGCTCCCCGTTGGTTTGTGTACCCCCTATGTCAGACGGGAGCTTATACAGGCCTATTCTTGGTTGGCAGTGTGCGTTGACTAGGGTTTGGCTGGTGGTGTGTCTGGACTGGCACTTGGCTGGCAGTGACGGGGAGCAGATAGTATTTCTGCTCCCCGTTGTTTTGTGTACCCCCTGTGTCAGACGGGAGGTTATACAGGCCTATTCTTGGTTGGCAGTGTGTGTGGACTAGGGTTTGGCTGGCGGTGATGGGGAGCAGATAGTATTTCTGCTCCCTGTTGTTTTGTGTACCCCCTATGTCAGACGGGAGCTTATACAGGCCTATTCTTGGTTGGCAGTGTGCGTGGACTAGGGTTTTGCTGGCGGTGATGGGGAGCAGATAGTATTTCTGCTACCCTGTTTGTTTGTGTACCCCCTATGTCAGAGGGGAGCTTATACAGGCCGATTCTTGCCTGTCTGTGTGCGTGGACTTGCGTTTGGCTGGTGGTGTGTCTGGACTGGCACTTGGCTGGCAGTGACGGGGAGCAGATAGTATTTCTGCTCCCCATTGGTTTGTGTACCCCCTGTGTCAGACGGGAGGTTATACAGGCCTATTCTTGGTTGGCAGTGTGTGTGGACTAGGGTTTGGCTGGTGGTGATGGGAAGCAGATAGTATTTCTGCTCCCTGTTGGTTTGTGTAGCCCCTATGTCAGGCCTATTCTTGGTTGGCAGTGTGTGTTGACTAGGGTTTGGCTGGCGGTGATGGGGAGCAGATAGTATTTCTGCTCCCCGTTGTTTTGTGTACCCCCTATGTCAGACGGGAGCTTATACAGGCCTATTCTTGGTTGGCAGTGTGTGTTGACTAGGGTTTGGCTGGCGGTGATGGGGAGCAGATAGTATTTCTGCTCCCCGTTGTTTTGTGTACCCCCTATGTCAGACGGGAGCTTATACAGGCCTATTCTTGGTTGGCAGTGTGTGTTGACTAGGGTTTGGCTGGCGGTGATGGGGAGCAGATAGTATTTCTGCTCCCCGTTGTTTTGTGTACTCCCTATGTCAGACGGGAGCTTATACAGGCCGATTCTTAGTTGGCAGTGTGCGTTGACTAGGGTTTGGCTGGTGGTGATGGGGAGCAGATAGTGCATGTCCCTTGATAATTCCTTGCGAATACCATGGCTTAAATATATTAAAACCAGTTTCGAAGAGATAGGGAGCCCTGATTTATATCTCAATCCCGAGGTGATTGTAAAAAAAGATGTGGAGATAGTGAGGAAATCCATTAGGAGTTTGAGGAGACTGGAAAGGGACGAGCGGGAATTACGGAAACCGAGTGTTCGCAGCTTTTTAATGCTTAAAACATCCCCAGCTGCAGAACCGTATCTCCTGGGGTCTTTATCCACTCACGAGAGGTTTTTATTGACCAGGTTTCGCATGGATATTTTCCACCTCTTGCTTGCTAGACCACGTGGGTGTAGCAGAGGTCAATTACTAGCCCCCTGTGGCTGCGACGAACAGTCTCCACAGGATCTGCTACATTTTGTGTTTTTATGTAAATTGTATGAGGTTCCTCGAAGGCATTTTTTAATCCCTATTTTAAAAAGGATGAATTTTAATCAGGTTCGCCCAGCTCTTTTGTACCTCCAATTGTTGAAGGCTGATTGTATATTTTGTATTGTTGGTTTTTTAAAAGCCACTGTGAGAACCAGGGCCTGTTTGGATACTTAGTGACCTATCATGTCGATAACTGATTAAGATGTGAAAATATCCCCGCAGGGCAGGATTGATTCGCACTGTGCACTTTCTTGCTTGTTAATAATGGAGGAGGTTGGGCAATGGTTTTATAGTATATTTTATCGGATATGGATTTTATGGATGCTATTTTCGAATCATGTTTTTATTGTAATTGTGGATTTTTGTGCAGCTTTTTATGGTTTTATTTATGTGAAACCGAATAAGGTTTGTTTGATTGACAATGAAAGTGACCATGATCCCTGCATATTTTTTTTTTCAAACGTGTTTTTTATTAGCATTTGATCATTTTGTTACAACATCAGTCAATAATGGTACAGCATGAAGAGGTTTGTATCGTGCTCATGCAGAAGACCGAAGAGTGAGAGACACCAATTCTACCGGTGCCCAGCCCCAATCACACAAGAACCTAATAAGAATACAGTTTTCTCATGACATGGCTAGCAAGCTCATATTGCGTCCTAGTAAGGCCTTCACTCATCTGTCTTTCTTTTGCGACAGCCGTATTCTCAAACCTCCCAACGGGGGAGGTAGTCTCTACCAAGAGTTCAAGATCCCCAAGGGGATTACTGAATTAACTAAAACATAAACAAACCCCCTCCATATTTTTAATAAAGCACTAAAACAATACATAGTCACACCATAATAATTTATTTTTCAAATGTTTTCAAATTAATTTTCACTCAAATACAAAATTGTGTTCTGGATATCAAAAATAAATATTAAATATAATTTAGAATAAGCACCACAAACGCCGATATTACAGTAAACAAGTGTTCAAAATAGTTTCAATGTATCACAAAATATTAAATGTGAGCACCACAAACACCGATATTACAGTAAACAAGTTGTAAAAATAGTTTCAATGTATCCGAATAACTCATTTCACTTCACTGAGATGTTTTTTTACTTCTGACAGTACTGCTTAAATAAATACTATCTCAATGAGACTATTAGTTATAGATTCCATACCTTAGAATTACCCACAGGGGTCAGACTGGATCCGGAGATTTTTCAAAAGCAGTACCCCTGCTAGTCGGTATGTGGCGGTCGAATCCGCGCCCGTCGTTGGCGTCACGATCGCCGGAATGACGTCGCGGTGCCTATTTAGACGCCGTCCCTTCGTGCTGACGTCAGTTCTTTCTTTTTCCGTGCCAGCCATGCACAGATCCAGAGAGAGCTACCCCTTTAGTTAGGGAGAAGGCAAAGAGCCACAATGCTTCTTAGCCTTCTTTTTGTGCTTTGAGTTGCCCGAATTTCTTGAAGACTTGGACGAGGTGTGGTGGCTCAGGCAGCGGTTTCGAGACCTTCCTCTCGACCGGGATTTTGAGCGACACGGAGCCGACTGCTGGGCCCCCAACAGCTTTCGGGACCACTACCGCAAAGACTTAGGATTCATGGCCCGCCAGTTGGAGCACAACTTTGGGTCGTGCTGCAGACACCAGAGGCAAACGAGGTGGGGGTCTGTCACCTACATCAGGCGATTACAGGCCCGCACGGCTTGAACCAGGTACGACAATGTGACATTCGTCGTACACCAGGATTCGTAGACTCAAAAAAGGAAGTCAACAAAAGTCGAAAAAAGGTCAGTCAAAAATTGACTAAAGGGGTAGCTCTCTACGGATCTGTGCAAGGCTGGCGCGGAAAAAGAACTGCATCTAAATAGGCACCGCAACGTCATTCCAGTGATCGTGAAGCCAACCACGGGCGTGGCGTCGATAGCCACCTACTAACAAGCAGGGGTACTGCTAATGAAAAATCTCAGGCTCCAGTCTGACCCCTGCGGGTAATTCTAAGGTATGGAATTTATAACCAACATATGTCTCTCACAGATGGAAAATGTTACTTACCCAGTAAGCATCTGTTCTTGGCATGTAGAGCTGTAGATTCACATGCTTTGCATACTCCGGATGTTTGCAAGTTGTTTTTCTTCGAAGAAGTCTTTCCAGTCATGTGTTAAGTTGACTCCCCCTTTCGGTGATAGTGCTCATGGACATCGACTCCATTGTTAAGATTTTTTGGCCGCAGAGGTTGAGAATGGAGTTAGTAAGAGTAGAATAGAGATGTCCATACGTAACTGCAACAGGTACAGGTATCCGGGGATGGGGGTGGGCGCCTGTGAATCTACAGCTCTACATGCCAAGAACAGATGCATACTGGGTAAGGAAAATGATACTTACCCAGTATGCATCTGTTCTTGGCATACAGAGCTGAAGAGTCATATGCTTTAGCATAGATCGCCATCTGGAGGTAGGTTACTCCTCATTCCGGTGATAGTGCGCATGGGCATCGACTCCATCCTTAGATTGTTTTGCCATAAAGGGTGATGATGGAGTTAGTAAAGTAGTAAAGATAGATGTCCATGTAAGTTGTATCTAAGTAAGATATCACTGCATCAGGTAAAAGAGGTGGGTGGGCGCATATGACTCTACAGCTCTATATGCCAAGAACAGATGCATACTTGGTAATTAGCATTTTCCGTACGCGGCATACGAGGTGTAGATCATATGCTTTAGCATAGACTATAAAGCAGTAATTTCTGAAGTGGTGGCTAACCTGTAGCTGTTGCAGTGGTTTGAAATAGTGTTCGTAAAACTGCCTGGCCCACACTAGCTTGTTGTTTCGCTAACAGATCCACACAATTATGTTTTGTGAATGTGTGTGGTGTAGACCATGTTGCAGCTTTGCAGATGTCATCTATGGGTATGTTTCCTAAGAATTCCATAGAAGCCCCTAGTTTGCGTGTAGAGTGCGCTCTAGGGGGAATTGTTAATGTGCGTTTGGCTTTAATGTAGCATATTTTAATGCACTTAACTATCCACCTTGCAATGCCTGATCTTGATATGGGATTGCCTTTATGTGGTGGAGCAAAAGCAACAAAAAGTTGTTTAGTTTTCCTAAAAGGTTTTGTTCTTTCTATGTAGTATAGTAATGCTCTCTTGACATCTAATGTGTGAAGGGCACGTTCTGCCACTGAATCTGGTTGAGGGAAGAACACAGGCAACTCAACAGATTGGTTGATATGAAAGGCAGAAATGGTAAAAGTTTGAGGTTAGTCCTAAGAACCACTTTGTTTTGGGGAATTTGCAAAAATGGTTCCTCTGTGGTTAGTGCCTGAAGCTCACCGACTCTTCTTAGGGAAGTGATGGCTATAAGGAAGGCTACCTTCCAAGTGAGAAATTGTATTTCACATTTGTGCAATGGCTCAAAGGGTGGACCCATGAGTCTTGTAAGGACTATGTTGAGATTCCACACTGTAGAAGGTGGAAGTCTGGGGGGGAATGAGTCTTTTAAGTCCTTCCATAAAAGCTTTAATAGCGGGCACTCTAAAAAGAGCAAGTGCTGTCTATTTTGCAGATATGCAGCTATTGCAGTGAGATGTACGCGTATGGATGTGTATGCTAAATTAGAACGTTGTAGGTGTAATAGATAACAAATGATGTCTTGGATTGAAGCATCTAGTGCATGGGTACTCACAAACTTTCTCTCGGGGGCCATATTTACAGTGTGGTTTGTGGCTGAGGGCCGCATCGGTGGGGGCGGGGTCAGTGGGGGAGGGGGGCGGGGCTAGAGCAACAAAAAAAAACTGTGACCATGAGGTTGAACACAGGCCCCAGCAGCGGACGCCTTCGTCCACTGAGCCACCAGACCCGGCATACACACATCTCTCCCTCTCTCTATCTCTCCCTCCCTCTCTCTCTCTGTCTCCCTCCCTCTCTCTCTCCCTCTGTCTCCCTCTCTCTGTCTCCCTCTCTCTCCCTGTCTCCCTCCCTCTCCCTGTCTCCCTCCCTCTGTATCTCGCTCTCTCCCTCTGTCTCCCTCTGTCTCGGTCTCCATCCCTCTGTCACCCTCTGTGTCCCGCCCTCTGTGTCCCTCCCTTTCGCTTCCTTTGTCTCCCTCCATCTCCCTCTCCGTCTCCCTGTCTCTATCAGTCTGTCCCTGTCTCTGCCTCTATCTGTCCCTGTCTCTGTCTGTCCCTGTCTCCCTCCCTCTGTCTCCCTCTCCGTCTATCTGTCTCTGTCTGTCCCTGTCTCTGTCTGCCTCTGTCTGTCCCTGCCTCTATCTCTGCCTCTCTCGCTGTCTCTCTCTCTGTCTCTCTCTCGGTCTCTATCACTGTCTCGGTCTGTCTCTACCTCTATCTGTCTGTCCCTGTCTGTCTCTGTCTCTGCCTGTCCCTGTCTGTCTGTCCCTGTCTCTGCCTTCCCTCTCCCTCCGTCTCCCTCTCCGTCTCTGTCTGTCTCTGCCTCTATCTGTCTGCCCCTGTCCCTGTCTCTGCCTCCATCTGTCTCTATCTCTGTCTGTCTCTATCTCTGCCTGTCTCTATCTCTGCCTGTCCCTATCTCTGCCTGTCTCTGCCTCTATCTGTCCCTGCCTCTATCTCTGTCTCTCTCTCTGTCTCTATCGCGGTCTGTCTCTGCCTCTATCTGTCTCTGCCTCTATCTGTCTCTGCCTCTATCTGTCTCTGCCTCTATCTGTCCCTGTCTCTGCCTCTATCTAGCTCTGTCTGCCCCTGTCTCTATCGCTCTCTGCCTCTTTCTGGCTCTGTCTCCCTGCTGCCCTCCGTCACCTCACCCGGCTCTCACTCCCTGCTGCCCTCCGTCACCTCACCCGGGCTCTCACTCCCTGCTGCTCTCCGTCACCTCACCCGGCTCTCACACCCTGCTGCCCTCCGTCACCTCACCCGGCTCTCACACCCTGCTGTCCTCTGTCACCCTCTGTCACCTCACCCAGCGTGTGTGTCAGCCCGGGCTGAGACAGCTTCCCGGGCACACACACAGCCGCTCCCGAGTCCTTCACAGGTCTTTAAAAGACCATTTACATGTTAATGAGGCTTTGTTGCATTTCACCTCTTCTTAGCGCCCCTGCAGCTCCACTCTGACTATCGCTGGAATCGCCCGGCCCCCATAGAGCAGAGTCTCTCGGAGTCCGCGCTGCTGCAACCAACGGTGTTTGCTGACAGTCTTAAAAAAAACAAAAAACACACAAGTACGATGTCTGCAAGGTCCGTGGGCCGCCAAGGAAGGCTTGCCGGGCTGCTGGCGGCCCACGGGCCGTACTAGGAGTACCCGTGATCTAGTGGATCGATCCGATTGTTGTTACAGTAAACAACAAATCTCTTCCACTTTGCTGCGTAGCATGCTCTTGTGGTAGGGCCTCTAGCCTCTTTGATAACATTCATACAGTCTGGCGGAAGATTAAGGTAGCCAAACTCTAGGATTTCAGGTGCCAGATCGCAAGGTTGAGCTGATTGGGATCTGGATGTCTTATCTCTCCATGGTTCTGAGTAAGAAACTTGGGTGAAAGGTGTAGTTTTTGGTGGGGAACTACTGATAGCTCCAACAGAATTGTGAACCAGGGTTGTCGGGCCCATGTGGGAGCAACTAGGATAAGCATCAGTGAGTGCTGTTTGAGTTTCCGAACCACTAACGGAATGAGTGGGAGAGGTGGAAAAGTGTAAGCAAATATCCCTGGACCAATTCATCCATAGTGCATTGCCCTTGGACAATGGGTGTGGATACCTGGACGACTGAGCAGATCAGCAATTTGGTTGTCTACTCCTGGCAGATGTTCTGCAAGGGGATATATCTTTTGAGGTATGGACCATCTGCAGATGCTCTGTGCTAGCTGGAGAGAGTGCGTCCCCCTCGCTTTTGTATGTAGTTCATCGTTGTCATGTTGTCTGTTCGAACCAGGACAGCTTTGCCAACTAGATGAAGTTGAAAGGCTTTCAATGCTAGAAAAATTGCTAGCAGTTCTAGATGGTTTACGTGGAGTTGTTTTTGTTGCAGAGTCCACATGCCCTGAATGGTATGTTTTTCCAGATGAGCTCCCCAACCAGTGAGGGATGTGTCTGCCGTTAGCACTATCTGTGGAACCGGATCGAGAAATGGCCGCCCCTTGGAAAGATTTTGTAATTTCCACCACTGCAGAGAGCGATGAGTACGGCCATCTATCAACACCAGATCTGATAACTGACCTTGAGCCTGGTTCCACTGACATGTAGGGGACGCATTTGAAGTCATGCATAGGGAATGATTAAAATGCAAGAAGCCATCATTCCGATCAGTTGCAAGAACCCTCGGGCTGGTAATGAGTGTTGATGCAGAAACTGTGATATTAGTGCTTGCATGTTGCGAATCCTGACACGGTTGGAGTACGCTAGAGCTTTGCAAGTGTCTATTGTGGCTCCGCGATACACTTGTGTGTTGGATGGTTGGAGGTGAGACTTGGTGAGGTTTACAGTGAACCCCAAGTCGTGAAGCAGTTGGACTGTTTTTTGAGTGTGGTGTAGGCATGTTTTTGTAAGAGAGATAGAACCTCTTGCTTTAAGAGGGTGAGATGTTCTGGTGACATTGCATGTGCTCTTGGAGGAATATTTGGGGGAGTGCTTGTAAGCTCCAGGCAGTAGCCATATTGGATAATTTGTAGCACCCACTTGTTTGTGGTGATTGAATTCCAGACAGGTAGGAATTGGGAGAGACGTCCCCCGACAGGAGTGGAATGATCGTGGTAGCGGAAGGAAGTCACTGTTTGTTTGCGGGGGAAGAGCGTGGATTTAACTCTACCTCTTCCCTTACCATTGTTCCATCTGAAACCTCCTCTAGAATAACCTCTGGATGAGGGGGATTGGTTGTTGCCCTTGTAAGAGGAGGAGGGATTCTCAGTGGACACCGTTTTTGAACCACCCCTGTAAAAGAAGCGGTGAAAGGAACCCCTACTGGCAGGTAACTGTAAAGCCCCCATGGACTTTGCGACCTCAGTGTCTTTTTTCATCTTTTCCAGCAAGGTATCAACAGCTGGGCCGCAAAGATGCTCGTTGTGAAAGGGCTGGTTAAGTATGGAGGTTCTATGATGTATGGCCCACCTCTGAATGGCTTGTGCAAGGCGTGACAGCTGGAGGGAGTGTGTCCCCCCTTGTTTCTGTATGTAATACATGGCTGTCAAGTTGTCGGTGCATATCAGGGCAGTTTTGCCTGCAGTGTGAGTGTGAAAGGCTTTGAGTGCTAGAAATACTGCTAGCAGCTCTAGATGATTTATGTGAAGTTGCTTTTGCTTTAGACTACACAACCCTTGAATGGTGTGAGTCTGGAGATGAGCTCCCCAACCAGTGAGCAATGCGTCTGCTGTTAGCACTGTTTGTGGAACTGGGTCAATAAAGGGCCGCCCTTTGGATAGGTTTTGTGGATTCCACCACTGTTTTTGGAACCTCCCCTGTAGAAGGAGCGACAAAAGATTCCCGGAAAGATAGGGACTGCAGGACTCCCATAGATTTTGCCACGTCTGTGTCCTTCTTCATCTTCTCTAAGGAAGTGTCAACAACAGGACCAAAGAGATGCTCATTATCGAAAGGTGTGTTTAAAATTGACGCCTATACTTCGGGTTTAAAGGCTGAAACTCTGAGCCAGGCGTGTCTTCTTAGCAAGACACTGGTGTAGATTGCAGGAGCCACAGTGTCAGCTGCATCTAAAGCACATTTAATAGATGTGTTGGAAATTAACTTTCCTTCCTGAACTAGGTCGTGTGCCTTAGCCTTATGTTTATCAAGTAGAAATTGGAGAAATTGTTCCAATTCGTCATAGTGCGCTCTGTCGTAGCTGGCTAAGAGAGCCTGGGTATTGGCAATACGCCAGTGATTGGCTGCCTGCGCAGCTACTTTTTTCCATGAGGCATCTATTAATTTAGATTCTTTATCTGAAAGAGGGGCATCCTCTGATGTTTGTGAGTTTGACCGTTTACGGGCATTAGAAACCACTAGGGAATCTAATGGCAATTGACCCTTGATATAAACTGGAACCTTTTGGTTCAGATTTATACTTTTTATCTACCCTTGGTGTAAGGATTCGTGCGCGAAGGGGGCTTTAAAGATGTCGTCCGCGTGTCTAAGCATACCCTTAAGCATAGGCAATGTGTGAGTGAATCTTTAGGAGGTGCTCAGAGTTTCAAAAGAGAAAAACCAAAAATGTTAAACTCGAACGTGATGACTCCATTACATGCATAGCAATTTTGAATCTAAAATCCTCCATAAATGTAGAATTTATTAAAATGTCTGGATCTGGCTGTTGACTTATGTAAGAATCTGCAAACTGAGAACACAGTTGAGATCTGGGTCATTATCAGTGTAAGCATTTGTTCTTGGACTGTAGAGCTGTGGATTCACATGTGCCCTCCCGCTTCTCCCCGACACCTGTGGTTGTTGCAGTTGTTATTATTTACTTAACATACGCATGGACAACTGTATACTACACTTATTTACTCCATTCTCAAAATATTGCTGGAAAACAATTTAACAATGGAGTCGATGCCCATGCGCACTATCAGCGAAAGGAGGAGTCACCTTACCTCGTGACTGGAAAGACTTCTTCAAAGAAAAACAACTTTTGAACATCCGGACCCAACACCAGATGGCAGGAGTATGCAAAGCTTGTGATCTACAGCTCACAGGCGAACACATCTTTACCGAAGGTAAGTAACTTGTACATTAAATTCATTTGCTACATTTGAAACCTTCATAATTTAACAAGGATGTTGCATCTGTTTGAATGCATTCGATATGTATCCATCAGCAGCATTCTTCACATAGTGCCTGTTGGAAAGACAGTAAAAAAAAATATGTTATTCACTTTGCATTGTATACAGGTCGATAGGTTTTAGATTTGCTAACAGAAATTAGTTTTCAGAGTTTGTGGAAAAAAAAACAGTAGGAAAGTGCACTGATTTGAAATGGTCACCCACAGTTTTTGACTGATATCTGAAGCAACTTTCACTGAAAATCACTTGGTTCATGCTTACAAGGTCACCAGTGCCAGTGTTCATTCCTAACATGGTAAATGCATACTTGTTCCACATTTCACACAGTCCCCAGTCAGTGGCAAACTGGTAATGAGAGCATTGGTAGGAAGGGGGCGTGGCCAGCGAGCCAACATGGCGGACGCAACTTGCTAAAGCTCCGCTGCGAATCCCTCAGTTCTCCTGAGTTCCACCCTGCATCCGACCCATGCGCACAAGTGTGAAGTGGGGATTTGACATACATGCGGCCCTAACGCAACACTATACACACCTGTATCAGTCTTGCAGTGGCTGAACGATGAACAGGACCTGCCGAGGTTTCTAGGCAGCTTGCAGTTGCCCACAGCAACAGGGGACCACAGGGAGATGCTCAATGAGCAGATCTCGCTGGAAGAGATCGGAGAAGCCATACAGTCCTTAGCGTCCGGGAAGTCTCCAGGACCGGACGGGCTACCAGCGGAGTACTATAAGGCGTACCGCGTCTCACTAGTGCAGGGCCTTGGTAGTGTACTCACCACTGCATTGGAGGCACAACAACTTCCTCCCTCTATGCGTGAAGCACACGTGGTGTCATTATTGAAGACCCGGTGGAGATGGGCTCCTATAGATCTTTGGCTCTGCTCAATACGGATTATAAAATACTCGCGAAGGTGTTAGCGGACAGACTGGCGCAGGTAGTTCCAGGGTTGGTCCACACAGATCAGAATAGCTTCGTGCCAGCACGCAGTACTTCACTCAACCTGCGACAGTTCTTTAGGGAGGCAACATATGCGGTAGGGGAATGGCCAAGGGTGGGGTGCCTTGTGCTGGACTTGGAAAAGGCCTTCTATTCCCTGGAGTGGACCTACCTGTTTGCAGTCCTTGAGAAATTTGACCTAGGCCCAACCTTTATTCAACTAACGCGCCTTCTCTACACAGGCCCCACCGTCAGAGTCAAAGTGGGCCCCTACATTTCAGACTCCCTCCCTATACAGAGGGGTACGCGGCCGGGGTGCCCTTTGTCCCCACTCCTGTTTGCGCTCGCAATGGAGCCACTGGCAGAGGCGCTGCGCATCCATCTGGGAGATGGGGTGCCCCTAGGGGATGCCACGCACCAGAGACCGCTCCCCTATCCAACAGGGAATCAAGGCACCCTGCTTCTCGCAATAAGCAGAGCAACTCCTGCACTCTGTCTTCTGCCATGAAGTTGGAAGAGGTCATGTGACAGACTGTAGTCAAAAAAGTCTATTAATAATCAACAATAAATAACACTAAGTTTAGTTCAGATGTCAATCATTAAATCTTTAAAAAGAGTAATGTGGATTGCATTTTCGCAAACTGGAAGGGAAAACACTGGGTGAAGAGAGAGCAAGGGTCTTTCCTGCACTTCAAAAGGTAGCACTTTAATTTGTAAGGAATCACTGGTCAAAGGAGGCCTGAGCACATCTGTTGAAGACTATAGGACTGATAAGGAAATCATAACGAGTGGGACCAATGTCATGGGTAACCTTTTAAACCACATATCACTGATGAGAACATCAAGGTGGCCTGTGTTGGGGGCTCCCAAATTTGAAGACTGTTTTTTAGTGATAGATGACTTACAGTGTCATAAGATGTGGGCATTTCCAAGTAGGCCCCCCGTTACAGGAACATCAAAAGCAGAGACACAAAATCTAACAGTGTATATGGGAAATGTTTATAAAATAGGAAGCTTGAGACTAACACTTGGTCAAATGCAGCTGATCATCAGCATGTAAGAACTCAACAAGAGTTCAGCCTGTTGCAACCAGGATTGTGACCCAGAGGGTCACCCAGTCTCCCATGCTTTTTGAGGAAACATCACCCAAGAGGATCAAGAATTCTCACCTGGTACACAACCTTCTACCTAACCCAAGACCAGTGAACTCTGTGAGGTTCAGGACACAGCTAGGAGGTAGCACGGTCTAGAAGTCATGGTGCAAGAATCTGAGAAGCAGTGTGTAAGATTAGGGTGCATCTGGACCACTGCACTGATCGGACTACCTCTCTGCATGTGAGTCATGACTCCTGTATTAGAAAAGGGGGGGGGGGGGGGGCTGAAACTTAAGGGCCTTCGCGTTATAACAATTCTTCAGAGACTATAGGGCTGCCATAAACGTGAGAGACAACCACTGCAAAACAAGAGTGAGCAACAGGAACTTAAGGACGGTCACCCGGGTGCAACAATGTGAAAATAATAGGGCTACAGCTGTGACCCCCAAGCGGGATGCCTCCTTAGGTAACACAACCTCTGTATACCAGGAAAGGCTAATGGTGATTCAAGGGCCATTGCCTTTGGTACACTGCTGCTGGAGAAGACCAGTTTGTCACCCTAAGCAGTGATGTGACCAGAATTGGGACGTCGTCTCGAGTGTTTAAAAGACAACTCAGATTTGCAAGAGGAGGCCTTGAACACCGGCGTGGGTCGAAACTCACACAGTAAGTGCAACTGCTAATTCAACTTTTTACACACTGACGCACCCAAAATATGCATCAGAACCCAAAGGAACTTACTGTCAACTCTGAAGAGCAGCGTGAAGATCCAAGTCCTGAGATGGTTGCAAATAGGCAGCTATTCTTTGCCAGCACCAGCCGCTGTAGATTTGTAAGCCAGGCTACCAAATGTTTCTCGGCCTGCTGCTAGGTCTCCTGTGGTGCGGGTAAGATCAAACTTTGTGGTGCACAGCCCATGGGTGGCAGCTTCTTTAGCACTGCAGGCCCTAGGACACATTGTCCTTATCCAGGAAACTGTGGGACTTTAAAGCATCATTCTTTTTTTGATACCCAAGTTCTCAGATTTCTGCATTTTCCACAAACAATTCTACAAGACTACATAAAAATGCATTAGAGATATAGACATAGTAAATTCATTATCATCAATATCGTTACACATTCATGCCATTACACATCCACCACACACTCCACATCTTATACTTTAGGTGGCATAACTGGGCCTCGTAGATCGGCTTCTCAAGGCTGGCACACCAGTCCACCCCCCTCCACCCCTCCAATGAGGCATGATTCCTGCAACTTCCAGTTACGGGCGATATCTTGTTCGCCCAACAATGTGGCCATGCCCATAAAGGTTCTCTCCAGTCTCAGTCACCCAACTTCCTCGAAGAGGCACAACAGGGCTGTCCTCGGAGGATTGTGTGATGGAAGATCACAATGACATACAAAAAGCGCGGGAGGCACATCTTCTTGAATAAGGCTACCCGCCCCATAGCGCTTAGAGGCAGGAGGCCCCATTTCCACAGGTCCCTAGTCAAGGTGTTCTTAAGGGGCTGAAAATTAAGAGTACAGACAGGCCAAGGCTGGGAGGTGGAGAATATATAGACATCAAACTATTTGAAGGAGACAACGTATCGGGATCGCAGGACACCAAGAATGTCCTCCTGTGTCTTCAACTGGTGCCCTGGGGGCAGCCGCTTAGCCATGACCCGTTGCGCCCTCTCCTCCACAAAACCAAGAGACAGCTTATCCAATGGGACACAAGAACAGAACCATTGCTTCAGAAAGCAGTCTGTCCTGGAGGTCTCGACCCCCACTAGGGAACCCAAGCGAGGCACAGGTTTTCTCACAGGGATTGCTTTTTGGCACCCTCTGCTCGTTCTTCCAGTGTATCCATTGTGGAGAGCAACTTGGATACCTGGAGTTTAAGGGTCGTCACTTCATCTTCAACCGTAGAGACCCTGGATTCAGCCTCAGTCACCCTACCTGCTATTTTGTGAGTATATTGGCACAGGAGGGATACATCCACCCAGAACTCATTCACTTTTGTCTCTACTGCTTCCCTGGAGCCTTAAATTGCTTTGAGGATGATGGGCATGTCTGTTTACTGTTATTGCTGGGGGAGGTGCTCTGCAGTCCACCGGGTATCTACAGTAGGTTCAATGTACTGGTCCATTTTTCTTTGGGCCAGATTCGGCTGTGGGGGCTTGTCACGCCCCATCTCCAACTGCAGAGCCACATTTGCCTTGGGAGGGTATAGGCACACCCCAACCGGCCTGCTTGCTACAGGTCAGCTCGAGCAGCCTGAAAAGGCATACATGAGGTGGATCACAGAGTCATTGCTGCCGTGCAAGGCCCCAAGTAGGTACAGTGCAGGATTCAGGCTTCGGAAGTTCCCCACACTTATCCAGGTGCCACAGAGCAATTGAGGGGACAGTCTACGACCTCTTAATCAATCAAGGATTTATAAAGCACGGCATATCACCTGTGAGGGTCTCAAGGCCTGGAGTTGCTTAACTGCTTTGTGGTGATCTGTTCATTCAAACAGCCAGGACTTCAGTCATTTCCTGAATTGCCGGAGCGATGGGGCAGTCGGGAGGTGCAGGAGAAGGTCATTCCAAGCTTTGGCCAGCAGGTGTGAGGAGCGTCCTCACTAATAACTCGGCGGATCGGAGGGGTTGTCTACGAGGAAGAGGGAAGCGGATTGCAGGTGTCTGGTCGGTTAGTGGAAGGTTATGCTTTTGTTGATGTATGCTGGTCCTTCGTTGTGCAGGACTTTGTATGAGTAGATCAGCATCTAGAACTGGAATCTCTTCTGGATCAGGAGCCAGTGTAGCTTCTTGAGGTGGAGTGTGATGCTGGTCTGTCTGGGGAGATGAGGAAGAGTCTTGCCGCTGAGTTTTGTATTGTCTGTAGTCTCTTCAGGAGATGTGCGGTGACTCCTATGTAGAGTGTGTTCCCGTTGTCCAGCCTGCTGGTCACAAGGGCCTGCATGACGGTCCTTCTGGTGTTGACTGGGAGCCAACTGAAGACCTTGCCAAGCATGGGTAGGGTGTAGAAGCAGGCAGATGAGAGAGACTGTGTTTACCTGTTTCTTCATAGATAGTTTGCTGTTCAAGGTGACGCAGAGGTTGCGGGCATGGTCTGTCGGGGTGGGGAATGGGCCAAGTTAAGTACGCCACCATGCATTGTTCCATGGTTAGGTGTTGTTCCCAAAGATGAAGACTTCTGTCTTAGCTGTGCGAGCTTGGGACAGTTGTCCTTCATCCAGTCAGCGACGTTTCTCATACATCTGTGGAAGCGCCTGCTTCTATGCGGTAAGCTAGAGCTTTTTTTTCCTATCAGGAGGGTGTCGTACTGGTTTAGAGCTGTATTGAAGGTGGTATGATTCCCAGTCTTTTTGCTGGTGCGTCACTTCCTTTCTACTTGCCGGCAGTTGCATTTGGTGGATTTCAGCTCAGCGATTAACCAGCTGGCTCTTCTGGCAAGTCATCTGGATCTTGGCTGGCTTGGCAGTGGTAATTATGTTGACGCATTCTATGATCCACTGGGAGAAGTTATTTGCAGCCTATTCTGGGAGGTGAGAGTTGAGAGTATTGTTCCACTGTTCTGATATATTTTTCCAGTTTCTGCGCATGGAGTTGGGGAGCATGGTGCCAGTGTTGGTAAGTCTTGAGATGGTGTTGTGGATGCTGTAGTGGTTGGCCCAGGTGAGCTGCGAGAAGTAGTTGAACTTGACTAGGTCTCTGGACGTGAAAATTAGGTCGAGCGCGTGTCCTGCGATTGGGTAGGAGAGAGGAGGAGGGCGAGGAAGAGGGAGAATACGGCACACTAGGAGATCTAATAAGCAGGCACGAGAGAATGCGGCACACTTGAGAGATAGAAGTATAGCAAACAGGCAGAGGAAAGAGCGAGGCATAATGAGGATATGCAGCAGTAGCAGAAGCGAGGAGAGGCAGCAGGGAACTAGCACGGGGACCTGCTCTTAAAGCTCAGAATGACTCCTAGAGAGGAGAAGAAGCCTGGAGAAGAACAGGGCTGGAGGCACCACAGCCCCAACAAGATGACAAAAAATGGGTCCCAGGTCTTACATGGGGGCCCTCTCTGGACCAGAGGCAGAGGTCGCTCCGCGTAGCCTCAGTGGAGCATGAAATCGGCAGCAACCGACCGTGCGTCCACGCTGGGCTGTGTCTCTGGGCAAAGGTGTGCCTATAGAATGGGCCTGCAGGAGCCCACCAGGCATGAACTGCTGAATCAGAGTGCTGCACCTACCCAAGTCGTGGCAGTTCTAGGCCTGTGACTGCTTAGCTGTCAGTAGTGGCCATCCACCGGTTGGGCCACAATGCGAGGCTTGCCAAAGTACAACAGGCTGCTCTGGGTCAATCCCTAGTGCTCATCTGCAAGGCTGCATAGACTTGGTGATATCACTATATCGCGATGGCACTGTACTCATCCTTGCCCCGGTACAGACAGTGACCATCCCTGTAAGCGCTGATCCCCACGGGGCAGGCCACCAGATGCTGTCGTGGTGAAGGGGGGCACCAAAACCATCCCCAAAGGAGAGTGCTATTAGTGATGGGCGAATGGAGGCAAGATGCTACGTAGGGCTCGAAAAATCATAAAAATTGCACTAGACCTGCAGGTCTAGTAACCTACAAAATCTCCACGACCTAACTAAAAATGCTCTTGACCTCCGACTCTGTAAGCAAACAAATATGACAAGTTAACAAGATTTAAAAGCATTTTTATTGCTCATTTACTTTGTGAGCAATAAAGATGCCTTTAAATCTTGCTATCTTGTCACATTTCCTCTGCTTTCAGAGGTCTTCCTACTCGCCAGAAAGGGCGAGTAGGACCTAAAAATAGCTCGTCCTGAATGAATCTGACTCGCAAATGCGAGTGGTCTAGTGGATTTTTCGAGCCCTGCTACTTCTCTGGCTACCTGACAGCCTCCCTTCAATAGGTGGGTTTAAAGGGGGTTGATCACACCATGAGGCCGGTGCCAGCACCCGCAACTCACAGGACACCTCATTGGGAGGCCGTCACACAGGTAGATCGCCCGAAGTGTCAAAAACATGCGGCACCCGGTCTCCCGGGTCACAACAGCCGCTTGTGTGGTCCCGCATAGCAGGTTAGCAGTCTTGGTGCCGGAGATGCCAGCTGACAGAGGCTTAACCAGTGGCCCAATCAGTGTCTCACCTCAATCTAGGTCTCAAGGTCTATCCTCATGCAGCACCAGTGGGGATATCAAAGGGTGCAGCAGCCATTATGCAGCTGCTTCATTCGCTGGTGTGAAGGCGGCAGCCATCTTGTATTCGGTCCTTCCCTGTCAAAGACAAGCTTAACAGGAAATTATATTGCTGTGTCTGCAATAAGTATGCTGCTCAAAAAGAACAAATAAATGTCTTTTTTTTTTTTTTACACAGCTGTAGATGCCCTGGTCTACAGGGAAATCATACGGTCTCCTGGCAGGATCGTGGATGAAGCAGTAACATAGGCCTTGAGGCAAGCAATAGAAACAGGTCACCATGCACTGGTTGGATAGCAAAAGACAGTGTTTGGTACAATGGGCTATAGATATATTACTCGTGGTCCACGGTGCCACTCCAGCAGCTACCCTCTGCCTGCCACGCTCGGACCTTACACACCAAGAAACACAAAGCAGCAACACAATGTAAAACAGGCAAGAGAAAAATCACCAACTCTTAATGTATAATGTGCAAGAGATAATCTAATGTAAAATGTTGAAAATAGGCATGTTTAAAAAATGAAGTTGGATGAATTTTGAAGATAAATCATTTGCTTCATGTGGATTCTGCCCATCACGCTCAACCCTAAAAGAGGTGCAACTGTTAATGTACAACGGGTGGGGGAAATCAAATAATAAGGTGAAAATCTGCCGCATGTTAAAGAAATGCAGAGAGAAATAACAAAAACACGAAATTATTTGCCAAACTCACCGTGGAAATCAAAGCAGCAAGAAATGTGCTTATGTTAATTTTGAAGAGACTTCACCTTCTTCACATGGCTTCTGTCTGCCACACTCAAACCTTGCAAAGCAGAATCCCTCAAAGTTTAACAGGAGGAGGGAAAGCCTAATGTACAAAGTTAAAAATAATATGCATGTTTAGGCCGCATGTTTTAGTACACATATTTAGTTACATGCTTAAATACATGTTTAAACCTCAAAGCAGCATCCTTCAATGTAGATCCTTGGTACTGGACTAAGGTCAACTCTAAGGATGCTGTAACTGATGGACTCCAGCACGTCAAGTGGCAAATGTGGGCTCTGGAGCGGGATCGGAAGTCTCAGTGGGACCAACATCAAGAGGAAATCTCAGACTAAATTGATATTTTGGAAGAGACTGCAAAAAATCTGCAGTGACTTACTGAACTGCGATTGAATCAGCGGTACAGCCTTCTTCCCTTCCCTACCCAGAGCTGACAGTGACCAATGCGACGCTTCTGGTTTGGGGGTGGCCATCTGTGAGAGGTGGGGGAACAGTGGCCCCTGGCGGAGTCCCAGCCCCACATCAACCTAGTAGAGGGCCATCAATCAAGGCTGGTAAAGCGCAACTACTCACCCGAAGGGTCTCAAGGCGCTGTGGGGGCGGGTGGAGACGCGCAGCTCCCGGATGTTCACTCTGATTCGAAGAGCCAGGTCTTGAGGACCTTTGTGAATTTGGAGTGTTGGTGTCTGTCGGAGGTGGACAGGGAGTGTGTTCCATGCCTTGGCCGCGAGGAAGGAGAAGGAACTGCCTCCTGTTCTGGTCTTCTTGATGAGCGGCACCGTAGCAAGGGAGAGCTGGGCTGAGCGGAGGGATCTTTGGGGTGCGTGGAACAAGATAGGTAGGTCTGGTGTGGAGGGCTTTGTGGGCGTGGTTGAGAAGCTTGAAGGGGATTCTTTTCTCAACGGGGAGCCAATCTAGTGTCCGCAGGTGTTGGGTGATGTGGCGAGATAGGTTGAGGAGTAGTCTGGCGGAGCGGTTCTGGACGTTTTGTTTGCGAGTGAGAGTCTTGTTGATCCCAGCGTAGAGTGCGTTGCCGTAGTCTAGTCTGCTGTGGAGCAGAGCGGGGGTGACCGTTTTCCTGTGCTCAAGAGGAATCCAGTTGAAGGTCTTTAGTAGGGAACGGAGAGTGTGGAAACAGGAGGACGGAAAGGCGTTGAATTGGCGGTTCATTTTGAGTTCAGAGTTCAGGATGATTCAGAGGTTGCATGCGTGGTGATGGGGGAGGGAGGGTTCCACAAGGTGTCATTACAGGCGTCTGGGTGTGGGCCCATGGGAGTACTTCGGTTTTGCCCGTGTTGAGTTGTAGGCAGCTGTTCTTCATCCACCTGCGACAGCTTCCATTCCTTCTTGGAAGTTGTGTTTGGAGACTATTGGGTTCATTGGATAGTGAGAGGATGAGTTGGGTGTCATTTGCGTAGGATACAATGTTGAGTCTGTGGGATCCGACGATGGGTGCGAGCGGGGCCATGTAGATGTTGAACAGGGTGGGGCTGATGGAGGATACTTGGGGAACTCCGCAGGTGGTCGGTGTGGAATCCGAGAGGAAGGGTGGGAGTCTGACCTGCTGTGTTCTGCCGGATAGGAATGAGCGGATCCAGTCGAGGGACACGTTCAGGATTTCTGTGTCGTGTTTGGCCTAGGGTGCGGTGAGATACAGTGTGGAAGGCTTCGGAGAGGTCCAGGAGGATGAGGGCCACATTCTCTCCTCTGTCGAGGAGGGAGCGGATGTTGTCTGTTGCGGCGAGAAGGGAGGTTTCTGTGTTGTGGTTTTTCTTGAAACCGGATTGGGAGGAGTCGAGGATGCTGTTTTCTTCTATGAAGGAGGAGAGCTGGCTGTTGAGGGTTTTTTAAAAGGCGAGAGTTGATCTTGGCGTGATTCTAGTCGTCAGGGAAGGAAGAGTCTCGAAGGAGCGGTTGATGATTCATCGAAGCTCGGGGTCGATGATGTCGGCAGCTCTGTGGTAGATGTGGTGGGGGTAAGGGTCCGTGGGGGATCCCGGAGTGGGCTGACTTCATAGTCTTCAGGGTGACATCGATGGAGAGGGCGTCCAGCTGTCGAGTGTAGGCTGCATGGTGTAGGGAATGGTGGGTGTAGGTTCCGCATGTAGGTTGTCCTTGAAGTTGTCATAGATGGTCCTGATTTTGTGGTGGAAGAAGGGGCGGAGTCTGTCGCAGAGATAATGGGGGGAGGGGATGTCGGTTGTCTTACTGTTGGGTTGGGCGAACTCTTTGATGATGCTGAAGAGTTTCTTGCCGTTGTGTGCGGAGATTCTGTCCTGGAGTGCTTTCTTCCTTGTGTATCTGATGAGCTTGTGGTAGGCGGTGGTGGCTGCTTTGAAGTTGTCACGGTTTGCTGTATTTTTGGAGTTCCTCCTTATCTTTGAGGCGTCTGCAGGTTCGTCTCCATTCTCGGAGTTTGACGGAGAACCAGCTGGCTCTCTTGGTGTGTGGGTTGGTAGTTTTGAGGGGGGCAATGATGTTGGCGCAGTCGGTGAGCCAATTGTGCAGGGTTCGGGCGGCGGTGATTGGGTCATCATCCATGGCGGTGGGAGCGGAGCTGATGAGGGAGGCGGTGAGCTGGTTGTTGGGGATCTTGTTCCAATTCCTGCGTTGGAGCTGGTGTGGACGTTTGTGGGTGATGTTGGTTTTGAAGGTGAAGTGGACGCAACAATGCTTCATCCATGGGAGTTCAGAGGTGTGGCTGAAAGGGATGGAGTTTCCCTCTGTGAAAATGGGGTCGAGGGTGTGTCCTGCTGAGGGCGTGGCTTCTGATACGATCTGTTTAAATCCGATGTTGAGGAGGTTATTTAGGAGGGAGGAGGAGTTGGGGTCTTGGAGGTTGTCAAGGTGGAAGTTGAGGTCTCCCTGCAAGGTGTAGTCGATGGAGGTAATGTCTTGCAGGGTGATGATGTCGGTGATGGAGTCGGACAAAGGTGTGCAGGGTCTGTAGAGGAGGGTGCCTAGGAGGGTGATGGTCGGGTTGGTCTGTATGTTTAAGTGAAGGTGTTCCATCAGGCCTGTGGGCCCGTCAGTGTAGGTGATCAGTCGGAGGTTGGATTTGTGAGCGATGGCGATGCCTCCTCCGGGGCGGTCCTTCCGGGTGATCTTAAAGCCATCGGGGATTGCGATCGGGATGTCAGGTCCCAAGACAGCGTTTGTCAAGGTTTCTATGACAATGGCAAAGTCAGTGGAGGTGCTGTCAAGGAGGTCCCAGATTTCCAAGGCATGTTTGTGGAGGGAGCAGACGTTGAGTAGGATGCATTGCACGGTTTAGGGTGCGGTGGAGTTGTGGCGGGCGGGTTGAGGTGGGTCCTGGGCCTCAGTGAAGGCGAAGGAGTGTGGACAGTGGCAACAGGTAAAAGGTCTGTGGGTGTCGATAGGTGAAGAATGCTTGCAGTTGTCCTGGCCGCCATTGAGTGCGTCGAGGGCCATAGCGCTGGTGGGTCGGAGGACCAGAGTCCCTGGCAGTGGTCGGGACGTGGACCAGAAACAGGAAAAAAAGCAAAAAGGAACATGAAAAGGTAGGAAAAAAAATAATTAAAAGGCAAGAATAAGGAGGAAAGGATCAGGCACAAAAGCGGAAACGAGCAGGAGGAGGCACAGAAGCCTCTAACACCAACCTTGCAGCGCTGGGAGCAGGCACTCTACGGTGGTGCTGCATGAGGGGAAGAGCCGTATTCTGACCAGGAGGTCCGAGGTCTTGGCGGATTAACTCAGCAGACAGCGCCCAGCGGATCATGAGCAGCAATTACACCTGGAGGCAGGGCAGGTTCTCTTCCACGAATGGGGAGAAACTTGGCTTGATCTGTTTGCCACCATCAAAACGAGCAATGTCAGCACTTCTGCAGACTAGTGTTTCCAAGGCATCTCTCACTCAGACGTGCGTTCCGCCTTAAGTGGAATGTGGGACTCCTGTTTGCCTTCCTGTCGATACCACTCCTGTCTCACGCTCAAGAATATTAGGACCAACTTGGATCCAGAGGACCCCAATTGGGCACGGAGGGTACGATATTCAGAATTCCAGGGCTTGAGTATCTGTCCTCTGATGTGGCTGCGTCCACGGGAAGACCTGCTATTGCAACAGCAGGGCTGGGTTCTCAGCCTAGGCATTCACAAAATCCATGTCCATGCATGGAGATTGAGCGGCGACAGCTGAACACGTTTGATCTTACTCCAGAGGTGGTTGATATCCTCTTGGCAGCCAGGCATCCCTTAACTAAAATTAATGCCTGTTGTTGGGACAAATGTGTCGTCTGGTGCAGTACTTGGAGCACAAGTGAGTGCGGACCTTCTATACAGATTGTACCAAAGACCATCAGGTGGGTCATCGGCTCTTTGTGGAGTTCACTGAGTGAACAAGCATCAGCATAGCCAATAGTTTGCGCTTTTGGGACCTTAGAAGTGTTCAGCCGTGCAGCACATTATCCTGGGTGCTGTGCCGCCAGGGATTGAAGAGCTATACAATTATTACACACTGGGCCATGCAGTCTGATTCAGGAATACATGCTTTCCTCAGAAAACAATTATGGACGCATTCCAAGGCTTTTTAACGCACAGACAGAAAGACAAGTGCATTGATGCAAGTCAACCGCTCAATAACATTATGTGTGCAAACAAATCACTAGAGAATTGAAGAGCCTATGAAAAAAAGCAATGAAAAATGTTCCAATGGCGGAGACGTCACATCCCTATTCACCAGGTGCCCTTCTCCAGAGTTTTCCATTTAAAACAATGCACGCACCATCCGTTTACCAGCAGGCCACGCTCCCGCCCTGTGTCCTAACCCCCTCGGTACAGGAGCACTAAACATGGCAACAACATCAAAATTCTCCCATTTGTCAGGTACAGGACAAATAATAAACAGTGGCGGCAATGGCTGGGAGTCCTAAACAATCAAAAGGAAAAGTGGAGAATTTAGAGCAATGACAAAGATGGCTTAAAATACCAGACAATCTACAAACATTGCAAAGACCAAGAATTTAGTGAAGTAATGAATGATATCAGCAGACCACATAACTATAGGGGATGTCTATGTGATCCGTCCCACAGTGGCAGGGCCAGTATTTGTAGTTTCACTGCACCCAGTACACACCAGACTGTTCTAGGTGAGTGTTCCCTATAAAATCTGGTTTCCTGACCTACTTTTCCCCATTTCGTCACAAACAGCAAAGCCAACTACCTCTTTGGCAGTATCCACGTTCCCACCGAGTGCAGGTGGTGTGAGATTAAACTAAAATGTATGCAAGCCATTGAAAGCTTGAGCCAGGTGTCTGGCTCTGGTGCAGCGCAAGGTCCCCTTGAGCCCAAATAATCCGAGCTTCCATGTGTCTTCTGGCTGTCACCCATGCTGTAAACTAAAGCGCCACAAATTACAGAAAAACACATTATTAACATTAACCTTTGATGTAAACTATGAGGGGGCATGACATGCTCATCTAGTGGCTGAATGAGCAATGTAAAAATCAGAAAACCTAGGATTTTTTCCTGGCTTCCCCACTTGACCAATTAGTTAAAAGTGCTTGTGCCTGAAGCTTGCAAGCTTAGAGTGGTGTGCGTGCAACTCCTGCATTTCCAATCCCTGGTGAGTTGCACTGCTACTGCTGAAACAATGCCAATGGAGGTACCAATGGGTGAGGCGGACTGGCATCAATAGTCCTGTGACCTCAGTGACAGTCACTGTTGCTCTAGGGTGTGCTGCTTCGTAGGATTGCCTGGAAGACTGGAGGTGAACTGCAGTACGGATTGTAGTGGACAGGCCTTCAAGGTTAACCCACACTTGCCACCGTTAGGGTCCACCTGTTGGTGCTATGAAAGCAGCGCTTGTAAGGTCTAGTGGGGCCATCCAAGGTCTAGCATGGGAATGTGCTCACTCTGGAGAATGGTCTGGTCATGAAGGCTGAACCGTGATTCATCAGTTCCAAATTCAACAGCTCTGGCTATAGTGCCACATCCGCTCCCACACTGAACACCATACCGCCCCACTGAGAGAAACTTGCAGTGCTTTCAGCTACAACCCTATTGTGCCCCGCTATAAACACCTAGATGCGACTCAAATCAAATTATGCACTAAACAAGAGTATTATGCTGCTTGGAAAAAAAAATAACAGCCTTGAAAAAGTAAACACTCACAGTGAATGCAAGATTAAGTAAAGCGTGTGAAATGTAAGCAGGAACAACATGGTGAACTTTTTTAATTATTCAGAAAACAATGAGTATTTTTGCCTGAAAAGTTAACATGACAGCAGTATGGTTTAAAAAGATCACATCCCTGAACACAGAACAGCGGTACACATATTATAAACAAAAGTTAAAAAACAGCTGACACAGATCACATTAAACGATTTCCACTCCATGTATCAACTAAGTATTGGAGTACCTCCAGGAATGGTGCACTTCCCCATCCGGGGAAAACAATGCTGTTCAAACAAAAACACCAGAAAACAAAGGTAGCGCTTCACTTGGAAACTATGTAAAGTGGCGCTAATGTGTTTGGGTGTGAATAAAACCAATCTGGCAACTTTGCGAGCACTCTGGTTTGCTTTATTTAATTATTTATATTTTGAACGTTTTTTTCCTCTCCGGCTCGAGGCAGCACTGTGGAATCCAAAAATGTCATAAAAAGACAACATTTCCAGCAAAAGTGTTTTTCTTTTTTGGGTCCATTTCACAGGGGAACGAATAGAGAGAATATTTAGGGTAAGAGTCAGTGTTTTTCACTAAGTGAGGAGCGAGACAAAAAGAGAAGGAATAAGAGGAAGGAGAAAGAGAGGGGGCAGCTGCCAGCAGCAGAGCAAAAGTGGAGACTGTCCTTGTCTGATCTGGGCGAGAAGGAAAAGACAGTCCTTTTCCTTCTCAGCCCTCCCCGCCCGTCCTCCAATGGCCAGGGACGGCTGAGTTATCTACAGGCCTTAGCTTTTCTGCCTATCTAGGATGCATTTTTAAAATTAAAAGGAGGGGGCGAAAGAGTGATATGTCCATTTGAAGGGAAGTGTAGGATAAGCCCTGTAGTGTCGTGGGCGGGATGGCTGACCTGTTGGCACGAGGCAGTGTTATGGCCAGTGCTACGTAAGGTTTGTGAATGAAAAGACCCTGCAGCCGATCGTAGCAGGGATTAAGCAGCACACCTGGGGTACTGTGGTCATTTGGGTCACCCACATCCTTGCAAACACTACAATGGCGACATGCAGGGACCAACGAGCCCCTCTCCCCTGCGCACTTAGCCGCCTACCTCACCTGCCTTCCCCTCAGCTTACTGCCTCCTGCTTCCCCACAGCAGCAACCACGCAGCGCACTGCGGCGGCCCACCAAGGCACTAGGAGGCGCCTTCCATGATGAGGTGGCCATGATCTGCACACCGCGAGGCCACCCGAACATGGGGCGCCCACGCCATCAGCGCACCGGTCTGCTGCTCTCCGGGCCGAGGGGAGTGCTTCCACACACACACACCGCGAGGCCACCCGAACATGGGGCGCCCACGCCATCAGCGCACCGGTCTGCTGCTCTCCGGGCCGAGGGGAGTGCTTCCACACACTGGAAGGGGCTTGTCCGTGTAACTTTCCACAATCAATGGTAGTGGTAATGCTGCTGCGGGAGCTTCGAATTGAATGGCAAATTACATAGTCCGCATGCGTAAAATCACACGCATGCGCACTAAAACGGCAGAACACCGGGGGAGCTGAAAAATACTGGCGCTTAAGAAATAAGCATAGTGCGCAGGATGATGCGCATGCGCAGAAACGCGGGGGGAGCGCATATAGATGGGGTACGGATATCGATAGAACACCAGCCTCACAGATACTGCCTCATTTTCCAACAGTGTTAGAGAGCGTTTTTCCTTTTCAGCTCTGCCTGAGGACAGGCCGTTTATCAGCACAGCAGAGATTGTCACTGTGCTCTCAAGACAGATTTGGCCAGATGCTCCCCACCTCCCATATCTCCAACTCCATACTGTGGGAATTGCTTGGGCAACCAGTGACACCGCCAGGCATGTGTATTCTTCATCTGTGCAGCATAAAACTGACTGAAGATAAACCGCGCTCGCAGATAATAAACATCCTCCAGTTGGCCTTATCCAATAAAGCATAGCTTTAATTGTCTGTGTGCCATGCAAACAGGTAAATATACCTTTTGTATTACTGCCTGGGGAATTTTAAAATATGCTTGTGAAGCTGCAGCAGCAACATAAGCATGGATTGCCCTGGGTGTTTGATGAATCACTAAGATTGCAGGTTCAAAAGTCATGTAAAATGGCTATAATCCCGTAACTACCTGCTCCATCTGCTTCAAGGCACCAAGGACCGTATTGTGGTTCATTCTTCTGCGCTGAGCAAGCGCAGAAGGGGGTCTGTGCGCTTCTTTTTGGCATCTTCACCATATACATTAACTTGAAAAGTCTAGGAGTTAATGCATGTTTTCACATCGCAGAGTTCAGAAATACAAAGAGGCAATTACTGCCATGAATTAACAGGGAGATTTTTCAAGTTAACCTATGCGCTGAAAAATGCCAAAAAGACTAACATTAGCACTGAAATTAAGACTGGAAAACCAAGGCTCTATCGTAGTAGTTTCACTGGAAGAAAGCCCCATAGCTTGTTCCTAGCCTTGGCAGTGCCGTGCAGTGAAACAGCCTTCATAGGAAGGAAGTGTTGCACTGAGTCCCAGTGGGAGTGATCTCTGTATCACTGCAGCCTTGAATAACATGGCTGGCTGGCTGGCTGGCTAATGCACCAGTAAAAATGGCAACACTCAACATCTAGGACAGGTGACATCTAGGATAGGTGCAACACCTAGGCTGCGACGGGGCTGCACCTGGTGCGCGCACATTCAAAACCTTTTCAAAGAGGTTGGCACCTGTGTGCAGCCGCAGTCCTTGCAGGTAACAGCGGTGGGGCTGGGTAAAGGGGGGATTTTGAGGGACGATGCCGAGGAAAAATTAAATAAATAATTAATTTTCCCTCTGCATAGTCCCTCGAAATTCCCCCTTACCTAGCCCCACCACTGTTACCTGCACGGACCGCGACTGCCTGTGTGCCTGTCTAGAGCTTAATTACTTAGGGCTGTGGCTGGGCTGCTCCAAATAATACTGACTGACCAGGTACAGCTACTTCTCAATATTGGAAACCAAAGAATCAACACAAACATTAGGGGCCCAATTCACAAAGGTAAAATGAGATGAAAGTCTAACTTTACGACTTCCGGTATTCACAAAGGGCATTTACTACTTGTAAATGCCCTTTGAGACACCAGAAGTCGTAAAATTCTACTTTTGGTATTCACAAAGGGCATTTACGAGTAGTAAATGCCCTTTATGAATACCAAAAGTTATAAAATTAAACTTTCGTCTCAGTTTACCTTCGTAAATCGGGCCCTAGGTCTTCAAGTGGCAGCAGCAGGACTTTCAGGATGCTGATGTTGAATATCAGGCAATTGTGGTGTCACAACTCACATATTCATTCACTCATCCACCAAATACATTCTACTTAGTGAGGTAAGCTCCCACTCCAGAGATCTGTCTGTTACTTCTTTGCAGGGCCTCTGAAATGATGCAGTTCGGCAACTGTGGTGCTTCCCGAATCTCTATGGATTTGCTGCATTTGTCACATAGTCGATCATCGGCTGCATAATTTGCAAATTATAACAATAAAAAATTGATTCTAGCTCAAATGGATCAGAAGTTACTAAAAACACATCACAGTGGACCTTTGCAAAGTTTGAATGTTCACTCTTCATTTGCTTATTGCTGCATTTGAGTGCTTAACTGGTACCAATGAACAGAAGATTTCAGTTGCTGCCTTCTGTGAGAGAGTGAAGCTTTGTTTTTATTGCTGTGTTGTGTCTGTTCTGCAAGGAAGCAAAGCTTGCATTGCTGCTGCCCAATTTCTACGTATCCCAAGCAAAGGTTGCGCTGGTACATCCCTGACTGTACCTGTCCTCTAAAAAAGGGAAACTTAAAGTGTTTCTGCACAAGATGTACCTATTCCACTGCTTTTGTCCTTTCATACATGGGATATAATTACATAACAAACCATATGAATCAGGGACTGTATCACAATATATGAGGTGAGATACAAATACCTATAGTCCTGAAGAAGATGCATTACTCTGAAGGGACAATATAAGAGTGCCAAAACATGTTGACGGAAAAGAGAAGGCCGACACTCCTGTTTTTAATCTTTTGGTAGAGTGATACCTGTAAATAAATAGCAGCTCAGCCACACACAATTTTAATGCAGGTTTGACAGCTTAGCAAAGGGAGAATATATATGCGTGCACAAGGGACATAACCTCACCCAAATTACGGCATCTATAACTTAGAGACTGTACAACCAGTGAACAGTACTACTCTTAAAAGTGAAATATGTCAGGTTCATTATCTTATGCGAGTACATGAATGGTTGGCAATTCCATTAGAGGTTTGGCAGTTTCTTTCAGGAATGCTGAACTTCTTGGGCCTGATTCACAGAACTAACTTACGTCAAAAACGTAAAGTTAGTACTTTTTGGTATTCACAGAATACACTTACTCATTTTGGTATTCACAGAATGAACTTACTCATTTCGGCATTCACAGAAGTTGGTAGTCCTAACTTTAGGACTCCTAAATGCCTTCTGTGAATACCGAAAGTCTTAAACTTAGGATTTTTCTCAGTTTAGGAGTAGTAAAGTTAGAAGAAGGTTGTTCTGCTGCTGCCCGTGTTGTACTGTACTACTTCTTTAATCACAAGACAAAAATATGTGAAACATAATGTTTGTCAAGAAAGTTACTCCCAAAAATGCCTCAAAAATCGCAATTGTTTGTTGCACAATTTCCATTTTTATGCCGCAATATTTCCTAATCAATGCTGCAATATCCTGGGGAGGGTGGGGGTCTGTTTGAAGCTTAATTTGGGCCATCCTCCAGAATACATTGCATGAAAGAAAGGCAGAGCATCCAGAAATCAATATGATCTGTCATTTGCGGCTAGCACGGCTTGAACAGCTCTGAGGAAGACTTCAACTTGTTTTTGTTGGTTAGTGATTTAGCTTGTTGCCTCATTCAGGTGAGCCGCAGCCTCCACATATCACATGCTGGGAGACAAATTGGACAGAGTGGGCAGAATCCAGCAGGGAGCAAAGAATCTCTAGGAAGACATCAAACACATGGTGGATGGCCAACACCAGCGTAACCAATTTTTCCCAAACTTAAAAACTTCCAGCGCTGGACACTTGTTACCTGGAACTTAAAGTCGAAGTCACAATGAAAATACACCCAAGATTCATAACCTCCGACACTGAGGATGGAGTAGGTTCAAGGGCATCGAACCTCCGTCCTTGCACTAGTGAAGACAAGTTTGCTTCACCACCATACATGAGTATCCTGCAGGCAGGTATATGGTGCAATGCTCTCCCCTTCAGTAGGTGGAAATAGTGCTTTTCTTAGCGTCAACACAGAGGAAATCTATGGTTTTATCAAAGTCAAGGAGGCAATTATAATATGCAAATTCCTTTTTCACTGTGACTCCCAGCAGTGATGAAAAAAACACAAGAATGTTGTGATGTCGGGGCGTGGCCGGCAGCCGATGAAGATGGCCGCCGCCTCGTAGAGCTCCGGACTCCGGGGGCCCAAACGCAAATCCGCCACGTTTATCTGCACCCTAACCCAGCAATAACCACCTGTGGGAGCGCCAGAACCCCTCCCGCATCCATCGAGCTGACCGCCTCGCTCGCAACTGTCGTTCCGGCGTGCATCTGCCGAGATAAACGAATCGCGGCCTTGAGGCGCGCCGCGGCCGGGGACTGCAGTGGGTGCTGTGCCCGGCGAAGACATCCGACATCGCGGGCTCGACGGCGCTGAGTGCCAGTAACTCCGGCCGAGTGACGGGACCCCCGGGGAGTCAAACGCGGGGGGTCCCGCCGGCCGTGTGCACCAGTGGCCCGGAGGCGCGAGCCAGCATAGACGTCCACACCGAGGTGGGTGCTCAAGATCGGACGTTGGCGTACCGACGAGGGGGATTCCTGCGGCACCGAAACAACGGACACCTCGGCGCACCTCTGGCCTGCATGCAGTAACCCACGGAGGGACACCCTGCACGCGCCGGGCCGCTGTCACGATTGACCACCGCGTAGTGGCGAGGCCCAATGAGTGCCAAGATTCCACGAGGGCCCGCTCTGCACCTGGTGATAGCAAGGACCCTGAAACACAACCAGGCCCACTAAACAAGATCGCGAGCTGACACTGGAGCCACGCGTCTGCGGGGGCCCGTGCAACCAACCACTTTGAGGCTGGGGCGGCCCCACCCTCTCCTGTCGCGGCCCATGGACTGACCTGCTTTGGGTCTCCTGTGTGCGAAGACTGCAGCTCTCCAAGCTCCGTGACTGACCCAATTTAAAACCCACATTATGGCCCCATAATAGATCCCACAGTCGCACACACCGGTTGGTAGAAAACCCGACAGGCCGCGTGCACCACGAGGCAGCACAGGCAGGCGGCGGTGAGTACTACCATCAGGTGGCCAGCGACCACTGGTTGTAGCTGCAGAGTGGGGCGAGATGGGGGGCCGGGGCCAGCGAGTGACCCAACAAAACAAACTTGAGAAATATGCTTTCTCCAAGGCGGACAAAGATACCCACGACCGTGCCGAGGCTGACGCGGCGTCAACTAAAGAGCCCGCACCAGGGAAATAGATCACGCTACAGGACATTATGACCACCCTCAACAAGGTACACACTTCTCTAGAGTCCCGCATAGATACCGTGACCACTGAACTCTCACTTATCCGTGCTGACTTCCGGAACCTCAGCTCCCGGGTGACGGAGGTAGAAACGACAACAGCCACCTTAAATACGGACACAGCCGCCCTGAAGAAACAAGTGAAACAGCTAGAAACAGACAACAGAACTATGGCAGCGAAGCTCGATGACTACGAAGGTCGCTCCCGACGTAATAGCGTTCGTATCGTGGGCGTACCGGAGGGAACGGGGGGCCCTGCAATGGACCTCTTTGTGGAGGACCTGATCAAGAACCACCTGCAGCCGAGGGGACTCTCCAATTACTTTTCGGTCGAGCGGGCGCAGACCCCGGCCGGGGGCGCCCAGCAGCCTATCCTAGCACACATTTTTAATTTTCGTGATCAGGACCTCATCCTCCAAACGGCAAGAGCGGCCCCCCCGATCCGCTATCAACAAAGCGTGATATCTTTCTTCCCAGACTACACAGCGGCTGTGGCCAAACAGCGGCAAAATTTCATAGCTGTGAAGCAGGTACTCAGGAACCGAGAACTCAAATACTCTATGCTGTTTCCTGCAAAACTAAGAGTGGAGGCGGATGGGAAGGCATGGTTCTTCACCACCCCGGAGGAAGCACAGGACTGGCTGGAGGGATGGCGACAGGTCCAACACCGTGGTAAGCCCGGACAAAACGCCGCTCGTGACACAACAAGATCACAATCCTTGGACCAGATGGCTAGCTCGCCAGAGTCCGGGACCCGGCCCAAAGAGGACTAAAGGGACAAACTGGACACTCTCTGAATGAGAGACTAGTGCACAGGGACCTGTTTCGTAATCCGGATGGCGGCAACAAATGAAGACGCACGACGCTGAGACCCCGACACATACGAGGAGGGGGCCGCTGGCCCCTCCACAGACCCGCTGAGGGTCGATCGATTAGCGGTCCCCTGAGGGACTTTGTGCAGACAAGGGGTTTCCGACACCTCATTATATTCATTTAAATACAGCTGGGAGGGTATCTCTGTCCTCGAGAAGGCCCCCGAGGGGACAACACAAGAGCTCTCTCCCCCTACAAAGGTACCGGGTAATGGGAAATAGGCACTCTGCAAAGTTGGGGTGGCGGGAAGTTTTAAAACAGTCTTGCAGGGAGGCGGGGAGGGTATGAGGGTTTCTTGGGGAAGTTCTGATTTATTGGGTTTATCTGTTCACATATGGTATATGGCACATTGTAGGTCCATTCATGCTATTCGTGCGCTATTACAAAACAATCTAGATCGTATAGAGCAGGTTACACACATTTTCCATGCCGACGTCCCATGATCCCACAACACCTGTGGCACCTCACACACAGCACCTACTAATTATATCCTGGAATGTTAATGGTCTTCAAGATAAGCTTAAACGAGGACTAGTTCTGCAATACTTAAAGCGTAAGGCACCAGCAATAACTCTATTGCAGGAGACCCACTTAACAGGGACAGTTTGCAAAGCACTAGATAGGTGGGCTTTTAAGCTCGCGGTGCACTCGGAGTTTACATCTGGTTCGCGGGGAGTGGGAATCCTCCTTAAAAAACAGTACCCGATTGTCATTAAACACACATACACAGACGACCAGGGCCGTTTCGCGGCGCTGTCGTGTCAGTGGGAAGGACGTACGGTCAACATAGTGTCCGTTTACATCCCGCCCGCGCTCCACTCTTCAGCATTTCAGGCGCTCAGCGACTTCCTACTCCAGCTCCCACAGGGCAACCTAATAATAGGAGGCGACTTCAATGCCACACTAGATGACACTCTGGATCGCACACCCCCTCGACAACAACACCGGACACACTCTGTCCTGACGGACTTCCTAGACACCATGGGCATGGTAGACATTTGGCGCTCCTGCTTTCCACGGACGCGACAATATACATATCATTCGGGTGCACACAACAGCCTCTCCAGAATAGACCACATACTGGCGCCAGCAGCCGAACTTGAAAACTTTTTAAATGTAGCACATTTACCAAGGGGCATTTCTGATCACTCCCCGGTCAGCGCTCTATACACCTGGCATTCCACAGCGCAGAGCCGAATATTCCCTATATACCCCGGATACCTCAGAACCCCTACGATTTGGAAAGACTGACTGACACTACCAAATACTACTTTAGCGAAAATGCACCTTCCGTCTCTTCGCCACTCGTCCTCTGGGAGGCGTACAAGACAGTGCTTCGTGGACAGGCGGTCTCACTCATAACCCATCATAAAAGAGAGAAAGTTAGGACAGTAGCGACACTTGAACAGGAGGTAGATGACCTGGAGAGAGCCCACAGTCAGGACCCCTCTGACACGAACACTCATTTATTGCATCTTAAAAAGCAGGAGTATAAAGATCATCTGTGGGAGGCAGCGAAAATGCGACTCTCCAATACCCAACACACCATATATGAAAGCGGTGATAAAGCCGGCAAGCTATTGGCCTGGCTTGATAAGCGAGAAAAGGCAGATAGGTGGATCACAGAACTCCAACTTTCCACGGGTGACACCACACGGAATCCCCAATGCATAGTAGACCTACTAGCACATCACTACGAACAGGTCTACACTTCCGCACTCACAATTACACAAACGGATGCAGAGGAGTTCCTCCGCGATATCAAACTTCCCAGACTCGCGGAGACAGAGTCTCAATTATTAGAGGCAGAGCTCTCCACGGAAGAAGTTGCGACGGCAATCAGTGAACTTCAGTCAGGCAAGGCATTGGGCCCAAACGGCATCCCCATAGAGTGGTACAAACGTAATGCAACGACACTCACACCATATTTGGTAGCTATGTATGAGGCCAGCTTGGACAGGGGGGAACTACCTCGAGACCAAAGAACGGCAACAATAGTGGCCATTCACAAACCTGGCAAACCGGCGCAGGAGTGTTCCTCCTACAGGCCCATATCTCTGATCAATGCTGAGGCCAAGATATTGGCCAAGACCCTAGCCAACAGACTCACGCCCCACCTAGCAACGCTGATACATCCGGATCAATCGGGGTTTATGCCGGGGAGAAATACAGCCTTAAATCTGAGACGCCTCCACAACGTGTTGGGCCGGAAACATACTATTCAAGAAGAAGCCGTTGTGCTGTCCTTAGACGCGCGCATGGCCTTTGACACAGTCGAGTGGCCCTTTCTCTTCGCTGTTCTCGAGAAATTGGGGTTCGGACCGAAATTCTGCTCCTGGGTTAGGTTACTATACACTGCTCCCCCGGCCCATGTGGTGGCCAATGGGCATAGACCCGGAGAGTTTCCATTGCACCGAGGCACGAGACAGGGCTGCCCGCTGTCACCGCTTCTCTTCGCCCTGGTGCTGGAGCCTCTGGCGGCCTGGGTACGACAGGACCCAGTCATCCGAGGGCTTCGATGGACTGAGGGATGTGAGGATCGAATATCCTTATATGCGGACGATATCCTCCTATATATGGCCTCTCCCAGACGCTCCCTGTCCCGCCTGTTAGATATCTGTAGCTCATATGGACGTTACTCAGGGTACACGATTAACTGGACAAAGTCAGTGCTCTACGTCTTGAAGGGACCCCCGCAACTCCTTCCGGCTGGCTGCGATGTAACAATTGTCGAGGACACTTTCAAATATCTAGGGATTCACATCACCCATTACCCGGAAGTATTTATGACCCTGAATCTTCAAGTCCCTTTGAAACGGTTGCAAAGGGATACCAAGCACTGGCAGTTGCTGCCGTTGTCGCTCCTGGGAAAAGCGGCGCTTTTCAAAATGATGGCGCTCCCCAGGTTTCTTTACGCCCTTCAAAATGCACCCTTCTTGGTCCCCCAACCCTACTTCCGTGCCATTGAGGCAGAAGTCACTAAACTCCTTTGGGACAATAAACCGGCTCGCATAGCTATGGCGAAACTATATCGCACCTGGTATGATGGGGGCATCGCACTCCCGAACATACAGACATATTACTGGGCCTCCCAACTGATAGTGATTAACCACTGGATTCATATCCTCCGCACGGACCCAGCCTATACCCTCGACAGATTGCTGTTGGGTGAGGAGGGGCCATACCTGGCGCTATATAACAAGACCCGGACCCCAATGGGCCCCACAAACCACACACTCCGAGTATGGAATATAGTGCAAAAAAAGTTAGGGTGGCATAACATAATCACACAAGCAACACCCCTCTGGGTCACGGACAGGCTGGGAAGGTTGGAAAAAAGCAAAGGCTTTAATCACTGGGACCATATTGGAATATCCAAGGTGGGTGATCTTTGGGTACGGGGAAAAATGATCCCATTTACACAGCTCCAAACGCAGTATGAGATGGCGCCAATGGAGCACTTCCGCTACCAACAGATTAAACACGCCCTTGAAGCGGCAATTCCCCCCGACACCACCCTACCTGAGGCCTCCCCGCTAGAGGATAGGTTGCTGATGGATCACATGGAAAAAAAAGGAATCTCAATGACCTACCGGAAAATTATTAATAACACGCCAGATCCAGTGCAGAAGCTAAGAGACAAATGGCAGGCAGACCTGGGAGAGTTAGATGATACGGATTGTCAGGAGGCACTAGCATCCCCTAGAGAGGTGACGATCGCATCCAAATTGCGCCTAGTACCACTCAAGATCTTCCATAGAATCTACTACACTAGAACTACTTTCTGCAAGATTGGGAAAGTAGACACCCAACTCTGTCTGCGACAATGTGGGGAGGTTGGTACTTTCTTTCATACTATATGGGCATGCCCTGCAATAACGTCATACTGGGAATCAGTTATGTCCCTCATCACGAGGGTGAGTGGGAATCTAGTCCCTGCAGAGCCCAAATGCTGTTTACTCAATATTTGGGATGCGACAGACCTTAATTCGACATTACAGACCTGGGCTACCCTGGGTACTATGCTAGCCAAGAGGAATATTGCTAGACGCTGGTGTGTAGCAACCGCGCCCACACTCACGAAATGGTGCAGGGATATGGACACGGCCATGGTAGCGGAAAAGACCGTATACATACACAGGGGCTGTCCCAAAAAATGGGGAAAAAATGGGGAGGCTGGAACACATATAGAGGGGATATCTGCGAAATGCCTCTTGTGAATCAAGAATTTGACTAATCAAATGCAAATGACACTAATTTGTAACGCTATTTATGCAACCGACCAGGTGCGAACACTCTTGCAATGTACCTAGAAGATAACAAAGAATGTATACTGTATGGACTGTATCTGTTATATTTGATACGTGTAAAGAATTGATTACTGTGCCTTTCATACTTACATAAATAAAAGTTTTTAAAAAAAAGAATGTTGTGATGTCAATATTATGCCTTGCTCTTGTCTTACCTTAAATTTAAGGCGATCTATCCTAGTGACCTAAACTAATGCCTGCATATAAACTCTGAAATGGAGGCGATGGTTCCCTGGGGCATCTCCTGTGGCTATACTGCTGCAGAAGGCGAGTTAACAAGGCAGCCCCGCTGTTGTAATAAGCCGAGTGGGTGATGTATTGTGCTGTGAAATACATATGCGGTTTCACCGGAAGCCATTGAAGGAATGTGCAAGCTGCAGAGACATAGTAGTATTTCTGGATCTTACACACTACCTCCCAGCCACATGCTACATCCACTGGAGCTTGCCAATCGAGAATTCAAGGAGTACTAGAAGAGGTTCTCGTAGTGGAGACGCGACCAGTGGCGGCTCGCTGAGGGAGTGCTGTGGGGCGGTAGGGCGGGGCGGGGGAGGAGCAGGGTGGGGGGGTAGTGGAGTCCGACATACGACGGACAGGAGTAAGGTAAGTAATTAAATAAATAAAACAATTTACCTTGCGCGCGCTGCATCACCAACTCGGCGATGCAGCGCGTGCAAGGTAAATTGTTTTATTTATTTAATTACTTACCTTACTCCTGTCGTCGTATGTCGGACTCCACTACCCCCCCATCCTGCCCCTCCCCCGCCCCGCCCTACCGCCCAGCAGCACTCCCTCGTCGAGCCGCCACTGGACGCGACAGGACCCTGGCTCCAATAACTGTAATATATTGCAGACATGGAGCAAGAATAAACAGGAAAGTCACACTATTTGAATTTAGGCAGCCAATAAAAAGTCACAATCAAACATAAAACCTGTATCCCTGTTTGGTAATTGTGGGTGCCCACCGTGCGTTAAGTTCCAGTGCCATTGTTTAGTGATTATCAAGGACCTAGTCTGATGATGGTCGGTGTGAGTGGTTGGTGGTTGATAGTGCCCATTGTTTGCTGGTGACTGATGCCTAATGTATATTGATTGCCAGTGCCATGTTTGTTATTTATTGGTTCCCATTGTTTGGTGACTGCCAGTGCCAATTATTTGGTGGCTTCTGGTGTTTATTAGTTGGTTGCTGTTGATACACAATGTTTGGTGACTATCAGAGTCGATTATCTGGCGATTGTCAGTGCCCTTTAGATAGTTACCAATGGTGTTCATTGGTGATTGCTGCTTGGTACTGACGAGTATACTTGTTTTGGTGATTGGTAGTCGCAAGTGTCTGCTGTTTGTTTATCACCGGTGGCCAATATTTTCTGGTCACCAGTCCCTACTATTCAGTTATTATTTTATTGCAGAGGCTCATTTTATGATCCCTGCCTTTGAAATTGACTATTGGTGCCTGTGCCCAATATTTGATGATTGCCAGAGCTCTTTTTTTGCTGCATATCTATCTTCATTAAGTTTTCAGTGCCTACATTGGTTGTTTGAAGATTGCTGCTGCCCATTGTTTGGTAATTGCCTGTTCACATTGCTTGATGGTTACTGATCCCCTTTGATTGGCAACTATCAGTGGCCTTGGTGTGGTGGTTGCTGGCACTTCTTGTTAGGTGGCTGCCGATGACCATTATTTGATAATAATGAGTACCAAAAACCTCGCCCACAAATCCTCATTTGGGAATTATTTTGATGTAAGCTTTGAATACTTTCACTGGTCCATACCTAGAATAAAGGGAGCAGAGAAAGATCCTGAGGGATAGTCTGACCTTTCCCCTGTTTGCACTGTCAGGTCATTGGAAAAGCTCACAGGAGCATCTGTGCACCACGCGAAAAATACATTAGCCTAAGTAGATGTCACAACAGGGCTTTCATTAAAAAATGGATTAAAAAAGAAAATTAACATTGATCCAGCATGGGTCTGACTCTGCGGTAGCAAATAAGAAAGATGGGCAATCGATTGCAAGGAATTAATACTGCAGACAGCACATTTGGAGAGACAGTACTGGTTGCAAGTTTGTGGTATCCTTTTGCTTATTAAGTGAGTAGGAGAGTTTCTGGAGGAACAGTTCTTCTTTAAAGATTCATCCTCCTAATCACACCGACGCTCTGTGTCCCTTTGAAGTAGCGTGCATGATCTTGCCTTGACTAAGCTATTTTTATCTCTATTTTATTATACGCTGTTATTTAAATATCCCACACCTCACAGGCTGCCCCATTCCTTAAGTGATAAAGACCTCATCCAGCTTTAGCCTCATCCTATTTTCTCCCTCTCCTGCTAGGAGAATCTGGGTGTGACTTAGCTTCAGGTAAACTAGCGTGACCTAGGTCCATGTAGGTGTAATTGCTATTCTGTTTTGTTCACCATTGTACAAGGGCCGGGCATGGATGTTGATTTAATAAAATGCCAGAGGTAGCAGAAGTGGCATCACTCACTCTTTGTCATTTACCCCATTCCAACATTTGGCCCTCAACAGCTTGTACCGCTGCCAAGGGGGCTATGGTAATGGAAAGCAGTAGAAATTACAGAACGTAAAGAAAGTCCCTAGAGACCTCTTTACTTTCTGTTTCTAACGCTTTTTTAATGAGCCCTAGGCTAAAGGATAGCTATCTTGTCTACTGCAGTGGTACAAAAGGAACAATATTGGGACAGCGGGTGTTACATCTTAAGTAAACACACCGCAAGCCTACTGTGTAGAAGAAGTTTATTCCTACTCGAACCTGGTCAGCACTGCACAACACGGAGCTTGACGGTTCACGTCCTCTCAACTGTCCCTGCTCTCGCCTCTGCTCTGTCCTTGCTTTTGCATTCAAAGAACTCAGAACAAGGGCTTTAAGTGGGCCGGGTCTGAGCACCGGCAGTTATTTTCAGGGGGCCTCGAAACGGGTCTCTATCGGGCTCTATTTTCGGGCCTTACAAAGGTAGTCCGTTTTCTTTTTTTTTCTTGGACTACAGTGAGAGCATGCTTTACTTTGAGATATTTCCCTGCACTGAGGACAGGGGAAGTCTGTCTGCAGCCCCTCCCGGCACCGAGTGATACAGGTCAGACAGAAAGTGTGCCCACACTCCACAAACACGGGGTCCGTGAAATATTCCAGACATATGTAGCACGTGGTCTCATCCTTTAGGCTCCGGAGCTGGTTTGCTGCAGCCATGTTCCTGCCCAAGAGGGAGTGGTGAAGTTAAGTTTTGTTTCTCCCTGTTTGTGAAGTGGGAGTGTCTGTCCCTCCTTCCTTAGACGCCCTCCCACCTTCACTGGCTGCTGTACCTGCACTGAGAGTGTCTGCAGCAGAGAAGGGACTATCTGCCTTCAACCTAGGAGAGCATGGAGTGTCTTCAGCGGAGCTGAGATTATCAGTTTACGACTCGGACTGTTTGTATCTCAGCTGGGAGTGTCAACAGTTTACCTGGGAACATACGAAGCTGTACTGGGGGTGCCTGCAGGTGTGTAAGTCAAGCACCTGAGGCATCTTTTAGGAGCCTCCCAAACGTCCATTGGCCCTCTTTACATTCTGCTGGTGGGGAGGGGCATGAATCATGATTATGTGTTATGCCACTGGATGTAGGCAGATGACCCTACAATGGTTGAGCCTGTACTTGGGGTGTCTGCAGGAGACACACGAATGTCCGGGTCTGTACTGGGGGGCGGGGGCGTCTGCATCTTGGGGTGCCGGAGTGTGTGCTGTGAGTGGAAGGGAATGGAACACATTTGTGAAAATGTAACGTTCACCCAAGAGGACACCTTGGCGCTAGGAATAAAACTAACTTAACAGGGAAAACAGGCATCGGGAGGTGGGAGCGAGCGCAGCACAGCAAGGAGTGTCTGCCTGTGCGCCGGGAGTGTCTGATTGTTTGCTGTGAGCGCCACCATCATGAGGTCTGCATCGGCTCTGATTAGTGACACCTTTTACAGTCTTGGCCTTTACGGTGCTGTACTTGCACGCTGGGATTGAATGGTAAAGCAAAACTACAAGTCCCAGAATGCAAAGCAATGTGCGCTTAAAGGTCAGAACAGGCTGAAAGTGTCATTCTTGGCATGGGGTCTCCTATCAGCTCTGATTCCTAGTACGAGCCCCTGTAATGTGAGGGTGTCAGTGTCTGCAGTCTCTGCGCTGTGATCAGAGTGTCTGCCCCTGAGATGGGAGTTGTAGCTGGAAGTATCAGCAGCTTACTTGAAAGAGGCTTCAACTTGAGAATGTGAAACCAGTGAAGCACTTTTAAAGCCACGCCCCAGCCCTAACAGCACCAGGAAGTTACAAGTTATCTTGTTTTAGACCACGCCCCTACTTGGATAGGCCACACCCCTTTAAGAGGTTTGCCCCGCCTCTTTTAGAGCACCCCCAGGTTTTTTTTCCCACTTAAAGCCCTGCTCAGAACCTATGAGTTCTTAGAGATGTCACGAGCGAAAGCGAGCACAAACACAACACTTCCCCTTTCTCACAAAATTATAAATACAACAATAAACTAAAATATGCATTCAAGAGAACATAGGGTACGAATACACGTAGCTTTCTGGGCAACCTCCACCTCATTGGTTTCCGTAATAGGGTTTACTTCCTCAGAACACCCTCCTACATTTATACAACTTTGCGTAACAGGTATGGATGGAAAATTCCCTTCTAACCTGGGCTTAACGGCCACATGGTCCACCCAATCGTACCTGCCTCCATTAGTTATTGACCCAGAAACCTCTCCCCCTGAACACGAATCTGAGGACCCTCTGAATAAAGCAAGTCTTTTTGCATGTCAAACCTTCCCATCACTAAGCAAAGTGGCATTGCATTGCACAAGATCTTCCTCACCTCCAGGGGAGTTGAGTATCTACTTTCACCCTTACACACCAATCTTCTCCGTTTCACTTTAACTATGTCCCCAACCTTTAAGTTTACTTTCTTGGCACTATGCAATTGATCACACCTGAGTTTATATCCCACTTGTCTAGATTTCATGTGTTCCTTCACCTTTCTGGATGTCCACCTGACAATTCTGGTATTCTCCACAGGTTCGAGTCACTCGTTGCCAAATTCTTAAGTAAAGACACTGAAAGTTTATTGTGTAAAAGAAGTTTGTTCCGACTCAAACCTGGTCAGCACTTCACAACACGGAGCTTGACCGTTCACGTCCTCTCAACCGTCCCTGCTCTCGCCTGTGCTCTGTCCTCGCTCTGGCATTCGAAGAACTCGGAACCCATGAGTTCTTAGAGATGTCACGAGCGAACACGAGCACGAACACAACATTACACTTGTCTATTTTCTAACAGGTTGACCAGGAATGGACATAGAACCTAATTCGCGAACACTGCAAGCTGTACCAGAAGTGACATAGCACACTCTTTGATCACCCCTATAACATCACAGGGATTACCTTTGTCCCACCATCTAATCCTCAGCTGCCTTCTATTGCTGCCACTTGGCTAGGAGAACGTCGTGCAGTGCAAATTACAGAAAGTAAAGAAGGGTCACAGAGCGCCATAGTAAATGCAGTGGCAATGGTGCGAATGGAAAAGCTTTGGGTAGCAGCCATTACACTAAGCTACTCCATTGGATGTCTGTAGTCGTCTTCTAACCTGGGATGGATAAGTCTAGCTGCAGAATTCCCACCATTGTCCTGTCTTCTTCCCTGTTCCTTTGCAGAATCTTCCACGTGCCTCCCTTAGTGCCATGTGGGGTCCAGGCCTCTGGTTAAGTTCTAAAGACGAAAGTGAGCTAGAATTGACCATGGTCCTGAGAACTAGGCCCCCACATTATTTGGTGGAGAAAATTCTTGGATGTGCTCAATTCTCGATTCAAGAAATAGCTAAAGGAGGTAACCCATAAACCCAGTTGAGACCTGGTGCGATCAATTGCATGCCCACTGGCACGGGATAGGTTCCCTCGAGCATTTTCCTATTCAGAAGAGCTCTCCCCTGGATTTTAAACTTTGAGCCCCTTTGTGCCGGACCAATTTCACAGCACTATCTACTCCTGACCTTCTAGTACCCCAGATTGACAGTCGACTTTACCTTTCTTACTCATTTTATTGGATTCCGTTCAAGCTGCCACAGTGTGTACTTTATTCCATTTGTTGGTATAATCGCACTGGATACATTCCTATGAGCAATTTCCCAATCGGATATGCTTGATTTGCCATTCCTTCCTTGAATACAAATCACTGAGCACCTTCTGAATTACATGTAATCCGGTCCTGATGCTGACCTAAATTCATACAGGTCAAAACGCTGTTGACCACTCAACGTATTCTGTGGCGTTTTTCTGGCTTTTAACATGTGCTCCATTAATTGTGTCTACATTGCCCATGTTCTGTAATCATTTTTAATATTGTTGCTCCTTTTTCGCTGTTGCTAACACTTTGTTGCGTGTTCACGTGTGCCGTTTACTCTCACACGAGCACTAATGTGTACACTTGCTCGGGTATTACATCTGCATACAATGTATTAGTGCTGATATAACTAATACTAATTGTATCTGCAGTTTTTAATACAAAAAACTCCCCTTTCTCTCAAAAAAATGCTGTGGCCTTTTTGTTTTTCGTTCTGTCACAATTTATTTTGCACTCCATGAAATTGCCTTTAACATTATCTGTTGAGACATTGTTTGTTACAATTCTCTATTCCAGCATCAATTCAATGCACAATACTAAGGTGACTGCCTTTCCAGCCACTTCTGTTTGCCATGGTGCCTTGGATGGTGAAAAGGAATGATCTATGTAGGCAGGAGCGGCTGGTCCATTGGGGCTGAGGGGCCACGCCCCTCCACCTTTCGCCCCTCATTTACAGTGTCTGTCAGCTCCTGTGGGCGTGATGTCCTCAGCTTAGCAAAGGTCCCTGAGCCCCCCCCCTCAGTGAGGAGGGGTGTGTCACTGATTGCCTCGCACCTGGGCACTTCAGTTTTAAGCCCTGAAGTGCCCAGGGTCGAGTGTCAATCAGTGACACTTCATCACAGAGTGGGGTGGGGTCAGCAGCCTCACTGACCCCATCCCACTCTGTGATGACATTGGGACTGCTGAGGGAAGGCAGCAGACCCAAGCCTCCTGGAACCTCCGAGGCAGAACTGGCTGCAGGTAAGTCAAGTGTTTGTTTTTCTTTTAAACTGTTTGGTGCGTGCATGCGTGCGTGTATGTATGAATGTTTGGTGAAGAGTGTTGTGAATGGATGTGTTTGTGTGTGAATACATTGCTTTGAGTGTTATGTGTGCGTGAGAGTGTGTCCCATCCGCCCCCCTCCCTCCAAAACTTACTGGCCGCCACTGTACGTAGGCAGTGAAACTGACACCCCCACCCACCGGTCTAGTTCCCCCTTGCTTTCCACCCTCACAAATGTGTAGAGCACATGTGACATTAGAGCTAGCGCATCACTTATTACGTCTGCCCTAAATTCACTGAAAAAAACAAAGGTTAGAGTGAGGTTATATTTAGGTGACGAAATGAGAGAAGTACTAATGTTAAAAACACAAAACGCATGGAAATACAGCAGTTATAGTTTAGTTTATTAACTATAACTTGTGCCCCTATCATCCACTGCTTAAGGCCATGTGCAGTGGGTGTTGGCCTCCTGCAAGGTTTGGGGCAGGGCTAGGCTGAAGCCAGTTCCTGCGGCCAGCACTGCTCTGCACTGCCAAAGGCTGTGGGCAAAGGGTTTAATACAAGTACTGTAATATATTGTGCTCCTATCTAGCGCGTCCTAACCTATCATGTCTAGGGTGAGTGAATTTTTCAAATCCCTGTAGTGTGATCTAACTCCCCGTTACCTGTGGGTAAGTGTCGTCAAGCCCCCTGTCCTGCTGGAGAGCTGGGTAGCATCCCTCGCATGAGGTAAACAGAAATCCGCTGGGCTGGAATTTCAGCATGGGTCGGCCTCTCAGTGCCAGCGAAATGCTCCTCTGTCTAAATAAAGGATCGACGTCATATATATAATAACATCATCCAGGCTGCTATTGTTTATTCTATTGTGATAGTTCTGTTGCCGAGCAGCCCAAAAAAATAACAACATCTTGCATGATGAACTAAACCCTTGTACAGAATGTTCAAGGTGTTTTGATAGGGTGCCTACGAAGTGGCAGTGTAAGCAAACTGAGTTCGAAGCATATTATCCTTTATGTGCACACAAATTAATGTGTGTTAAATGTCATCGTCTTTAGGGAGAGAAGCCAACTTAAGAACGTGAGCATGTAGAAATGGCATTTCTACCTGGGCCTAACGTAACCACTGACAGAAGGAATGAACTCCACTGTTGCTGTGGTGGATGAGGAGGGTGTGGGAGAGGATGGCGGCAGTTGAGCGCAGGTGTCTGGACGGTAGATGGAAATTCAGTCAGTGGTTGATGTACACTGGTCCGAGGTTGTGGAGGGCTTTGAAGGCGTGGATCAGTATCTTGAACTGGCATCTCTTCTAGATGGGGAGCCAGTGGAGCTTCTTGAGGTAGGGGCTGATGTGGGTCCGCTTCGGGAGGTCAAGGATGAGTCTGGCTACTGACTTCTCTTTTGTTGGAAACCTTTTGAGGAGTTGTGAGGTGATTCCTGCATAGAGTGCGTTGCCATAGTCCAGTCGGCTGGTGACCAGGGCTTGAGTGACTGTGCGTCTAGTGTCGATAGGGTGCTACTTGAAATCTTGCAGAGCATGCAGAGGGTGAGGAAAGGGGTGGATAAGACTGCGTTGATCTGTTTTTCATGGTCAGCTTTCTGTTCAGGATGATGCCGAGGTTGTGGGCTTGGTTGGTCGGAGTAGGTGGGAGTCCTGGTTCGGAGGGCCGCCATGTGTCGTTCCAAGGGGAGGAGTTTCCGAAGATCAGCACTTCTGTCTTGTCTGTGTTGAGTTGTAGGCAGTTGGTTCTCATCCAGTTGGCGATGTTCATCATGCACTTGCAGAGTGTTTGTCAGCATGGTGGTGGGGTCTTCTGATAGTGAGAGGATGAGCTGGGTATCGTCGGCATAGGATATGATGTTTAGTCCATGTGATCTTACGACGTTGGCCAAGGGAGTCATGTAGGTTTTGAACAGGGTGGGGCTGAGGGACGAACCTTGAGGGACGTCGCAGATGTTGTTCTTGGGTTCTGATGTGAAGGGCGGGAGGCGGATTTTCTGGGATCTACCTGTTAGGAAGGAGGCTATCCACCTGAGGGCGTTTCCTCTGATTCAGATGTTGGGCAGCCTTTTGATCAGGGTGTGGTGTGATACTGTGTCGAAAGCTGCTGATAGGTCAAGGAGAATCAGGGGTGCCATTTTTCCTTGGTCGAGGGATCTGATGTCGATTATGGCTGTCAACAAGGCGGTTTTGATGCTGTGATTGGTGCGGAATCCAGATTGGGAAGAGTCCAGAAGATCATGGTTCTCCAGGTGTTTCGTAAGTTGTCTGTTGATGGCCTTCTTGAGGACTTTGGTGGGGAAGTGGAGCAAATAGATGGGGTGGTAGTTCTTGAGTTTGTTGGGGTTGGCAGATGGTTTCTTGAGTAGGGGCTTGACTTCTGCGTGCTTCCATTCTTCGGGGGATGTGGCCGTGTTGATCGATGCGATGAGGATGGTGGTGAGCATGCTGCTGATTGTCTTGCTCCTGAGGTAGAAGATGTGGTGAGGGCATGGATCCATGGGTGTCCCTGAGTGAACGGAGATCATGATGGCAGTGGTGTCTTGCATGGTGAGCTGGTCCCAGATAGTAAGCAAGTGGCCGTGTTCTTTGTTTCTGGGGTCGAGATGCCTGGGAAAGTCAGTGGGTTAGAATTCAAAGATTCTGTAGCTGGTGGAGATCTTGTTGTGAAAGAAGTCTGCCAGTGAGTCACAGAGTTCTTGTGAAGGGGTGATAATATTTTCGGTGGCTGAGGGGCAGGAGAACTCTGTGACAATGTTGAAGAGTTCCTTGCTGTGGCTGGTGCTTGCTTTGATGTGGTCAGCCAGGGTGCTTCTTTTTGTCTTTTTCAGAAGTTGGGGGCACTGATTGAGGGCGGTTTTGAAAGCTGTTCGTTCAGCGAACTCCCTACTGGTTCGCCATTTCCTTTTGAGTTGTTTGCAGGTACGCTTCGACGTTCTTAGATAGGTCGTGTACCAGCTGGCTTGCTTGAAGGATCTTTTTGACCTGGTGGGTTTGCAGGGGGTGACTATGTTGGCACAGTCTGTGAACACAAAGAGATGATGGACGGAGCGCTAAAACATTTCAGACACTCACCCCCAGTCACAGATCTGGGTTGAATCCATCATCGTTCTTTAGCTCACTTCGCCACCCCAGTTCAGACCCAGTCATATGCAAATCAGTCTTGACCCTGTGCCTCATGGGAATAGTCCAGCCCGAACTGCCAAGCCAGGTCTTCCCTGGACCAGATACAAGCGTCCTGGTACCGGTTTCGGGGTAACACCCCTCATCGGCCAGGCTAGCTTGAATCCAGTGGCAAAGTGAGCAAGGGACCAACATCTGGGCAAACCCTGCCAACTTAGGGCGAACAAAACAAACACAAAGAGATGATGGACGGAGCACTGAAACTTTTCAGACACTCGACCCCAGTCACAGATCTGGGTTGAACCCATCATCGTTCTTTAGCTCACTTCGCCACCCCAGTTCAGACCCAGCCATATGCAAATCAGTCTTGACCCTGTGCCTCATGGGAACAGTCCAACCCAAACTGCCAAGCCAGGTCTTCCCTGGACCGGATTCAAGTATCCTGGCACCGGTTTCGGGGTAACACCCCTCATTAGCCAGGCTAGCTTGAATCCAGTGGCAAAGTGAGCAAGGGACCCACGTCTGGGCATACCCTGCCAACTTTGGGGCGAACAAAGCACAGTCTGTGATCCAGGCGGAGATGTTCTTGACTGCCTGATCGAGGTTGGTTGAAGTGTGAGGGCAGTAGGTGTTGAGAGCGTCAATTCATTGGCTCTCTGAGATTTTGTTCCAGCTGCGGTGTGACGTGCTGGGTGGTTTGGAGGCAGTGCCAGGTAATCATGAGCAGGTAGTGTCTTTACTTGGTATAAATCCATGGTGGTTCTCATCAACCAGATTTGAGATCACAGAAGATAATCTATTGGCCAAGATCGGGGTATAGATTTTAGAATTATCGGTAACGAAATCGGTTGATATGACCACACAACATAGGGTCTTTCCCTTTCTTAGGAAAAATAACAATGTTTGTCTCTGACCAAGATTCAGCCACCTGTCCAAGAGATTCAAAAGAGTTAAAGAGGTCACATAGGAGAGGTGCGAGGATATGTAAAAAGGCTGCATAAAACTCAAGGGGAATTTGATCTGGACCGGACACTTTCTCCCTTGCGAGTTGCCTGACAGCAGTCTAAACTTCAAGCAGTGTAACTGGATTCTCCAACCGAGACCACTGTACCCCAGTCAGCTCACAATGATGGTACATACTGATAAATTGATCGATGGCATCTTTGGAGGCAACCTAATCTTCCAGATACAGCCTCTGATAAAACCTACAGAATTCTTCCTGAATAAACGCTGGGTCATTGACCTGTTCTCCCTTATCAATAAGAATTTTGAGACTAGTATTTTTTGCTAGCTCTATCCTTAACCCGGAAGGAGAGTATTCACCCCATCTCTTCGTTATTTTCAAAAGTGGTTAATAGTTTAGCTTGAATCTTCTTGACTGATCTGTCCCAAAGTCTCTCCCTAAGGGCGGCCTGAGCAATTGTGAGTTGATCTAAGATTGATAAGAACACTTCCCTAGACTGGTTAATTACACTCTGTGCCAAGTAATATTCTATATAGCCAAGGGAAAACTGTATATGATCCTCTGTCTTGCGCTGCTCCTTTCTTTGATACGATGAATAGTTTATAGTAAACTCTACACCACAAACTTTAAGCGTATCCCATACCACCAACGTAGAGGCAGAACCAATGTTAAACTCTACATACTCCCTTAGTTCCTTATTCATAAACTGGATAAATTCATCATCAAATAAAAACCTCCTGTCAAAGGTCCAGTTGCGAGCCCGATAAGTCTGAGATGGTCATTCCACTGAAAGAAACAAAGGCAATGAATTGCAATCAGGGATCGCTCTCGTATTCAACTGGATACGAAGGAGGTATAATATATAATAGCTGGCAAGGAACATATCAATCCATGAACATGAGTGGTGAGGGGCTGAGTAGAAAGTAAACCCAAGCTCCATAGGATAACAGATCCACCAGACATCAATAAATGCTAAGGAGACCATTAATAGTCTCAAAGCATCCCTAAGATGCAGCTTGACCTTAGGAGCCATACTCACTTTCCCGCAACGCGAACAGTCTAATCTAGGATGGAACAACATTAAAATCACCACAGAGTATCAATGGGTCAGGCCACTGATGCAGCGATGCAAGCAGACCGTTAAAAACTACATGGTCATTCTTATTAGAGCCATAAACAATACACAGAGTTCATTGAATGTTTTCTCGGGTAATAGTCACGATAAGGCATTAACTATTAGGATCCGAATTATGACCTGCCATAGCCCAGCTCTTGTACTGCACTACACCAGGAGAGCTGAGCACAGGTGAAGCAGGCGGTACAAAGCACTCAATAACCCAGATCATCGAACAGCACAGTTTTCTGCTTGGTAAGATGAGTCTCCTGTAGGCAAACGATATGTAGGTGTAAATAAAACAATTCCTTCTTGATCAATTTATGTTTATGGGGTGCTTTGATCCCATTTACATTCTAAAATTGTTTTTTTTCAACTCTACTTTGTAGTTTCTTTCTGAATGGACGTAGGCAGCCAGTGTAGAGACCAATATGTAGAGAAAATAAGATATTTCTTTGTGAAGTTGCATGCCTCTATTGTCATACCCTTGATATACGAATCATCTGTAGATGGCATATGGATTTAGCACGGGGGAGCAGAATAGACACAGCTGTCATTATACAAGTGGGAATTGATCAGGCTTCAATAAACTATGCTTTTGCACACTTAGGGGCATATTTGCAAGGTGATTGTGCCACCAGAACGTCACTTTTACTGACGTTTCGATGGCGCAATGCCCTGCACTATATTTACAAAGTGCCTTTAAGCCACTTTTTGTGGCTTAACGTGGCTTTGTAAATATGATACCCTTTCACGCAGGTATATGTGTAAACAGGGTGTGCAGTGGCTGTTACTATGGGCGTTCCACCGCAACACCCATTGCTTTTTGACGCAGCCCCAGATTTACAAGGATCTGTAAATCTGAGGCAGAGCCAAAAACTAACGTCATGCAATAGCAGGCGTTAGATTGGCGCAACAAGGAGAAATACTTTTATTTCTCCTCGTTTTTGCTTTTTCTATGTGTGCTGCATTCTGCAGCTCACATAGAAAGAGCAAAACGCCATTAATGATGGTTTATGTGCAGGAAGGTGCCCCTTCCTGCACATAAACAATGATTAAATAATGATGATTTGCTACTTCTATGTGTGCTGAAGAATGCAGCACACATAGGAGTAACAAATTGCCATTATTGTTTATTTATGTGCAGGAAGGGATACCTTCCTGCAAATAAACAATCATTCCCTGCGGCGCAGGCAACCTTGCACTATGGTGCAAGGGTGTCTGGGTTAACGCTAGGCAGCTATTAGAGAAAACACAGGGGTGCACCGTATTGTTGTGCGTTTTTGGAAATGGCGGAGAGCGGCGCTGCAAAATTTGCCGCAGCACTGCACTCCGCCACTTCCTTGTAAAGATGCCCCTTGGTAATAAAACAGGATGTGGCAGTGAAGGTGGTTCTGAAATAAACTGACCTTAAGAACAGCATAAATCAATGCCATGAAAAACTGTCTGGGATCAAAGAAAACTATGAAACCACAAATATGTTTCCTGGGAAGGTACACTGACGTGGATTTATTTTAACTTTAATGGGTAGCCGTTTAAGCATAATGGCTATAATCCTTTATTTTGTGATCTGTCTCAATGTATTGTCTGTATTTATGCTGGCACCCAAGAGAGGGATAGAGTATATTGACAATGGCTTGGCGGATAGTTCCTGGCAGGGTGATACAATCTTCTGTGCAGGCTTGCATGTTCTCGGGGAAGTCAAAGTCATGTATGGCCAAAGGCATGGAGGTGTTTTTTTGACTAGATGGGGTAGTCCTAAGATTTCGAGTTCTCAGATGCATTGTGAGGAGCAGGTGGCTAAATACCCACATATGTGTTATGGTATAAGGACTGTGGCACAGGAACATGATGCATGTTTTATCTAGCCTTGTGGTGGGGTCAAATGGTAAGTGGTATTGGTCATCAATCCACGTGGTGGGATGTGACACAGGGCTTTGCAGATATCCCCCTTTCTTATATAACAGAAGCATAAATATGGTTGCCTGAAAGAAGCTAAAACAATGTGAACCAGGAAAAGGAAATAAAAGAGAGGAACACAAAAAAAGCTAAGTATGTGCAATGAAGTGAGCAAAGAGGAGAGAGCAGAAGGATAGGTGGAAGTAAATGAAGAGGACGCAAAAGAAAAATATACACAGATAGGTATAGAAGAGGAAGCAAAGGATAGATATACACAGACAGATGAATAACCCACCCTCCCCTTCTATAAATTTCAATAGAATATAATACAAATGTAAGGCACAGGGCACAACGAGGTAAAGGATAGACATAAAAGCACCAGATGACTACCCCCAAACACACCCACTGGCCAGACAGGCATGCAAGAAGGAAAGACAAAGCACAACACAAACTAAACACCAGCCTTACACCCAGACACCCAGAGAAGTGAGGGAAGGATCTCCTACTAAACAAGGAAGAAAGAGAATAAAAACTACAATGAGGGAAAGACTGGGGACAAAGGAAGACTAACAACCAAATATAATCCAGATTCCAAGGATGAAAAGAATATTAGACATCACGAGGAGAACTGAACAGGAGAGAAAACAGAGAAGATGAGAAGAAAATACAAGAGGTATAACTCATCCTCTCCCATTTTCAAATTGACAATATAACAATATAAGCAAAACGTAGGGTATAACTAACAGCAAAGTCTTAAGAGAAGACTCAGAATAAACTGTACCCCAACCAGGGATTGATAATGTAAAGGATAGTGGCGTGAATACTGTAAATGGGAGTGACACCCATGGGGACAACCCTAGAGAGGCAAACCACTAGCAGAGATGGGACTGACACCCAATAAGACACACCCTGTGTAAGGGTAATAATGTACCACTAATACGTGAAGATGGGACTAAAACCCATGACCTACCCCGGACATAAGTGTGGAAGCTACTGTAAATGGGACTGAGCCCATGACCTACTCCCAGAAATGAGGGTGGGAAGCTAAAGTAAATGGGACTGACACCCATAACCTACCCCCAGACATAGGGATTGTTAGCTAATGTAAATGGGAGTAACACCCATAACCTACCCTAAGACATAAGGGTGGGAAAATTAATGTAAATGGGACTATGACCCATTCAATGATGCCCTGTGTTAGGGTTGAAAACATAATTCACCAATGTAGGCAAATGTACTATAAGAGAATGGGGCTGGAACCCATTCCTTCCCTAATGTAGGGAGAATAAAGAGAAATGTAAAACAAGCAAAAGGAACAATGTTGCCATACCCTGAAGGAACAGGTTTGTGCCCAATGACGAAAAATGTAAGATAATGTGCAACCAAAACCCACCAATAAATCCATGCGGTATATGTGGGCAGCTCAGGAGCTATGTATCACAATATAAGTATGGCACGTTAAATAATGAATGTCACTAGACACAAAAATATTAGTGCCAAATATTACAAGCATAAGAGATATGCTGAGAATAACACCAAATTCCTTCAGATATGGCGCAAATACAAAACATAGAAGCTTTACTGTGATTTCAGCCCAGTACACAATAGGCTTATAAACGGAAGAACTATCACAAATGCTGGCAGTCAAAGTTTAGGGTGTGCGTGTCACCGCAATCCTGTGTTAAACGCCAGAGTTCATGAGCAGACAAACTTGCCTCTTGCCGAATGAGGTGTGCGTGTCACCGAAAACAGACAGACATTCGATTCTGCCTCGAGAGATTCTTTAAGCGCCAAACGAAAATGCTGCCGTAGAAGAGTAAAGTATGGAAACCAACCTTATAGATGAAAATAGAGAATGTGACCCATCTCTGCGGCATCCCTTGTCCTCTGTGCGTATAATACATAACACACAGATAGAAAGAACTCCGTAGAATAACACCGGATGACAAAAAAACATGGTGGCAAGTACGAGACGCTGAGCCGGAAGGCTCCTGGCCCGTCCGTGCTGAAATGTGTCCCAAAGCTGCAAAGGCTGAACACAGCCCAACACGTCACAGAAGATCCTTCTGTGACACCGCGCGACTCCATCAACAAGATAAGGAGCGCGCGCTCCGTTCAAAATTTGAACCGCAGAGTGACCGTTAAACTGGCTTAACTGTTGTCAAGTAATTGTGGTTGGTAACCAAAAATTATAACGAAACTCACCACAGTGTATGTAATCTACTTGCGGCCCCAACAAGCTGCCCGTACACAGGCCGCGTAGCAGAAAGTAAATACAGAGCAAGACCCGGTGATCGTAACGCACACAATGAAGAGAGCATAATAAATCACCAGTTCTTCCTTGCGATGCCAGAAAAAAAAAAGTCAGTCAAAACATTTCTCTCGGTGACAGGCACGACCCAAGACAACACGATGAAAAAATCTTGAGCAAGCGTGAAAAATGCCTCACTAGTGTAAAATCAATATTGTTGAAATAATACATTCTCAGATGGAGGCAATAACAGTAAGAGAGTATGGTGCACATGTATGAACAAACCGTTTTGCGAGTCCTTAATAGCGATTTTTAGCGAATCGCTATTAAGAGTCATAAAATGGATTAGTATGTAGGAATCGCAATAATAATTGCGATTCCTTAGTATTCCTTAATTGCGAGTCGCAAATTGCGATTCGCAATTAAGGAATACCTTCCCATTCATTCCTATGGACCTAGAGGCCCGTAGGAATGAATGGGCAGACATTCGCAATTTGCGAGTACCCATTAGGTACTCGCAAATTGCGAATGCAATTTCAAGGGTGCAAGGGTGTCAAAAGGACACCCTGTTGCACCCCTGAAATATGTATGTGTGCACATGTGGCATACATACATGCCCTTAAGGGCATGTATGTGCGCCACATGGCACTTTGAAAAATGCAAAAAAATGCATTTTTCAAAGAAATCGCAAATTACCACCAACTTGAAGTTGGTGGTAATTTGCTATTTCTTAGGGCAAAATCACACAACTTGGGTGCTTCCTGCATTGCATTTAAGGAATCGCAATTTGCAATTCCTTAAATGCATTCGCAAAATAGGGAATCGCAAATTTTGCGATTCTCTATATTGCGAGGGCCTTTTGGGATGATACATCCCAAAAGGCTTTTTCCCGTTCGCAAACGGGCCGATTCAGAGAATCGGCCCGTTTGCGAATGGGAAAATGGCTTCATACATATGCCCCAATGTTCTTTAAGTATGAAAAATAGTAATGTAACTAAAAAACAACATTTTGGCTCTGTGCAGCTACGCGTCTCACAAACACCGAAGCACCGTAGTGGCAGGTTGTAGCCAGCAGCAAACATTCTATTGTAGACTGGATTCATCACGCTGTGTCATTTGCTGTGGAAGATTGTGGGAAGAGGCCGTTCTTCCCATCCTTGTTGACAGGATTGTTTTCCCTTGCTACGTGTTGTTTTTGCATGTCCACAGGGTCAAAAGAATTTACAGGCTGTAGGTTGGTAGACTTGATGACAGAATCAGTGCTTTTAAAATTTAAAGTCCCAAGTAAGTGATCCAGAGGAGCACAGCACGCCTGGGCTAGGGCTGTCAGATGGTGATGACACTGGTGGGGCTGAGAGGCATAGTGCTTCATCTTCATGGGTTTCTTGTGTACATCTTTGGTTTTCTGTGAAGAACTTCTTTTTTATTGTAGTTGTCTTTGTTGTTCTGTGTAGAACTCCCTTGTTTCTTGTTTGCGGTTTTTCTTTTCAGTGGATACCTCCTCTTGTACATTGTGTTGCCAGCATCTGTAGGCTCTGTAGATTGTTCCATCTTCAGGTCCTCTTTTGTTCGCCAGGTCCCTGAAATCCAGTTGTGGCACATAGGTAGTCACCAACTCGTCGCCAAAAATCTGTAGTAATGAAGTCCGTGATCAGGATGTAGTTTTAAGTAGATTTATTAAGGTTAGTTACAGGTAGTTGATGTAGAGATGCAGCCCCACCAGGAGCAGTCTGCCTGCTGCTCAGCTCATACTCCAACTGTCACACTCAAGCATGCAGGCACCCAAACATTCCATTCAAGACCATCACACCAACATTCCATGCACCACATTCACACTGGCTGAGCAGCTAAGGAGAAAGTAACAGGAAGTAACCAGATAAATATTATACAGGTTACAACACAGAGTCCAGGCGAGGAAGAGATGGAGATTTGGCTTCACAAGGGTTTCCCCATTAGACCTTGGGGATCCAGACTGTGCCATGATGAAGAGAGATGAGGTCTTGTGGATCAAGCTTGTTGATCCTATAAGGCATTACTAATCAGGTCCTCCACTTGGTCCAGTGAAATAATGGTTTAGGTCTGGAGTCCGTGACATTGTGGGGATATAAGGAGCTTTGGTGATTTGAACCTCTTGTGGGTTCTTGGGAGATTGAGACCAAGCTAAAGTGGTCTCCTTAAACCACAGTGCGAAGCATATTAGCCCTTTTTGGTGAGCCCTACATTTTTAAGCCATTTTTAGAAATCTTGAGTTGGCCATCCAAAAGTAAGTTTGTTGTCAAATGGTATTGTATTGTATTGATTATTTATATAATACTTTCCATACCCTTGAGAGGTCTAAAGTGTTCTCCTGGTTGGTCCAGTTGCATTATTTTGTATAGCGCTTTATACACCCAGCAAGATCGTCAAGTGCTCCGATTTGCATTGGGTTCCTGGGTGCCGATTGGCATGCATGGTTGAAAGGGTGTTCTTTGAGGTTTGGCCTGGGACATGTTGATGAAGTGTGTGAGGTTTGACGACGGAGGGATGCGATTGCCATGCTGTAAGCTTTTACCTCAATTCTGTTTGCTCTCCATTTTATTCCATTCAATATGGCTGTCCGTAACACGTTACCCACCTTGATGACGCAACATAAATAAATGTGCTTTTTACCTACTGTTTGGTCGTGGTTTAGGGGTCATTCATTGTTTCAGTTTTGATTTTAGTCTTTTAAAAAGATTTTCTAAACATGAACTGGAATTTACCTTATGGTATGAAACTGTATTTGTATAACACATTCCCAATATTTGTTTGGTTCTGTAGGGTGTCAGGAGTTTGGGCGCCCTTTATAGTTCTGGGATGCTCACTGACTGGATATTATATTTTGATTGTGTTTCATATTTGTCAAGGTTGATCATGTTGGGTAGTGACTGTTAAGGATATAGTGAATCTCAGATGAGTTCATTTGAATATTTACACTCTGGTTCATAAATGCAGAACCAAGAGAACCCCGGAGGCAGTAACCACTCAACACATACCTTCGTTTTCTTCATCACTTTTATCGAGAATGCATTTGCTGAACGAAGAGGTCTCATGTTGCATCCAATACTTTGCCACATCAAACAATCACAGGCAACCCAAACAGTTGTCAATAAAGAAGCCACATGGTTGGTAGAACTAGGATCTAGTTTATTACTCTAGTTTATTATGTACGAGTAGCAACAGGCTAACGCCCAAACGGTACAAACTACAAAATACCCATTGTGTTTCTGTGTATACAGGACAAACAATCATTGGCTCAGTGGGATTGTGAATATCACAAGAGGGAAAGCAAGATAGGAAACAAAAAAGGCATGAAAAGTGCTTTGCATTCTGCGTTTTAAACAATGTTCATTTCCCTGAATTTGGTCATCCTATCTATTTTCACAGCTGGGACGTCAGTCTAATGTTCTCACAACACATACAAGAACCAAATCCTCAACAGAAGGCTTGCAGGTTTTGTTCACAGTGGCCCACTGTCAGCTGTGTCCCATTCCAATCTGAATAATGTATCCACACTGTGGACGAGTTACTCTCGTCTTGGGTCAGGTACCTAGGTAGGCCACCTAAACGTTTAACTTACCAGGGAAATTTATTGACAGAACTGGACATCTTACTGTGTTTGGATAAACAACAAAAAACATATTTCGAGGTGAATACACCGCAAAGGCATTATTGGATGAACCTGAATGAAAGGTGGCAGCTCCAAGACCAGCACTGGGACTGGGTGAAACATTTACCAATATGCTAGAGACAAAGAACTGGAGACCCTTAGGACAGAGGGCCACTTCTCAAAATAACCTGGTTAGCCCACAAGTTCACAACCTTAAAAAATATATTCTCTTTTCATGACAATGAAGCAATAAACACGTACATGTTGTTTCACAAGAATCCCACTTCGCTGCTGTGTTTTATTCCAGACAAACACACACTGCAACAACATGACTGTACATAGACGACATCCACTTAACTGGTATGCACACTCCATCCTCCAGTTCCGAGTGGTGCCGATTAGTGAATGGTTCATTTTAACGACCTCCCTCATCTGACCTTTAGTCGCATTGTATGAGACACACCTATGGATTTTACAATGAGATGCCCACGCACAGGACAGAAAATTGCTTTTATTCTTAGATTCTGGTACATTGGCATTTTAGTGGATTGCAAAGATCCCTAGGGTGTCTGCGTACCTATCATTTGTGAACTTCTAGGTTTCTGCCTCGTGGTCAGTGTGTACATGTTGTCATGTTCATGTCAGTGAACTTGTGATGTTTCCTGAGAGGTAAAAGTTGAGCTCCAGATCCTGAGAGAACCTATCTAGAGCTACCCCTCATTGCAAGGGGGTCCTGAACCCCATCCATTTGAAAAGGTTCCTCTTGGTGTGCTCTGCACTGAAGGCCACTAGACAACTAGGTGGAGAAGCCAAATACGAGTCTCAAGTGAGCACTTCCTAATCGTCTGGTGGTCTCTCATCAAAGGTAAATGTTTCAGACGCATTAAGCAGAGAGACTCCTCTTGCCGGCACAACTGGGACACTGTTATTGGAGAATTTGTGCGGCAAATTTTTTGCAGTCCTTTACTTTTCAGTTTTTCCTACTGTCCAAACACATCACCTCACCAATGTTTACTTCCCGGAACCTTAGTTATCACTCACTGGGTGTGGCCTGGAAGGCAGCCGAGCCATTGGACATCTTGTGCAAACAGTTCATGGTCTTTATTCTTGTAAAGTCTTCAAATTCTACACTTGAGGCCTTTGAGCTATTGAGATCACTGTACATCTGTATCAAAGTTCGGCAGCAATGGATTCTGGGAATTGGAACTGGGCTTTTGACAAGAAGCCGACTTTACAATCCTAGCGCAGAGAAGCTGAGAAGTTTGCAAACTTGGAACACATGACACAACCGCACTCCAGTGAGGGCAGGCTTGTTTTGGTTTTGTTGGAAATGCTTTGTCTTCCTGAGTGGGGCAGGGACAGCTCAGCAGACCTGGTTTCTTTTGTCATTGTTCAACTCTTAATCCACATTATTTGCTCTCTAACTAAAGCCAACTGGGTTTAAAAGCCTGTTCCCAGGAGCATGTTAATAATCGTGGCATGTCTTTTGTCATTAGTGGGTGCGGGCCATCAAATTCTACAAGACACCCGGCTAAGGAGGTAGATCATCGGGCAGCATTTTGCTTGTCAGGCCTGGCCGGTACCTGACAGTGCCTGACAAGCAAACAATTCTCACTTATCCCTACCACCCTCTCAGCAATAACAGAGGACTATCCCTCTGCTGTGAAGATGCCTGGACTGGAAAGCAGCCATAAACACAGCAAACTGGAGCATGGTGGGCCAACAATTATTACACATCAGAGGGATGAACAACCTTCTGAGTCTGGCCTCCCTCGTAACTCGCAGCAAGAAGCTTCGGGGCTTCTTGCATGCCTGGTGGCTTGTCGCCTCAAATTGGCCACCATTGAGAGAGGATGGCTCAGGCCATGATCACAAACTGCAGAAGGGAGCACTAAATGCACTGTTGCTTACTGCAAACACTTTGGATAACACCCATGTGCATTCAAAGACGTTTTGCAACTGACATTTCCGTATAATATAACAGATTTATGTATTTTCTATTTAGAAAACAAAGGGATTCTGTATTCCTTTTTTGTGGTTGGAAGATGATATGAATCTGAATTTTTGGTGCAAGAAACATATTCCGCAGTAGATGCAGTACCTTATGTGTTCGACTACACCAGGGACAGCAACAGAGTGGAAATCTAATCTAAATCTGGATATTAGAAAAATATATATTTATACATACGTATTTTACAAAGATCATACATCCCCTAAACCCTCCCCCTTCGAAACAGGATTACCAAAACACACACATATATATATATATATACCGGCTTATTGATTGGTTTCACAGTAGCAGGTTCACATCTATTGCTCACCAGAAAGCAATGCAATGTTTAGGTGTGGAAATGCAAAGAGGCAAGCAAGCAGAAGCGCCTGTTGCATTGTGCACTGTGCATCCAGCTGAGGAGTCACCCCCCTCCATTTCAAAGCTTAGAACACAGCACGATTGTGCACACACTGTCTGTGTGAAGTTTTATAGAAAGGTATTTGCATTATCAATGCCTATATCAGTTTTGCTCAGTCTGGAGTGATTCTGGGGGTTAGTCCAAGACAGAACTGCGCCCAGTCATAGGACACACCAGACTCTACCAGGAATAACCAAACTTGGGCTGTGTGCAGCTCTTGAATGCTCCCAGCCAGGATCCGAACCTGGCAAAACGAGGTCAGGATCAACGTACTCTGTTGTTGTTAATACTCCAGGTAAGGGGACTCCTGAACTGCGCTTTATGCCAATCACACAATGCCTGAAAAATGAAATATGGTGTTCTCTACTAATAATGTTTTAACAAATTCTCCAGTTAGAAAGTCCCGTTTATCTTCTTTTGAATTTCTTTGTATGCATTTTTCTTACCAAGACTGCCTTTCATTGTGTGACACAGAAGTGGCATGAGGTGGACAGGAAATGCAAATGTTCAATCAAATGCAACCGCACAGGTGCAGAGTAAAGGTCTGCTTTCACAAGAAAATGGTACATTGGACTGTGCTGTGCACACATGGTGAAGTAGTCACTAGTCGTTATACTGATTACCATTCATGTCCTCTTTCTACGCCAATTCCAGTTTTAGTGGCAGGACAATTAAGGTGACAGTCTCAGTATGCTTACAAAAGGGTGAACATTTCTAATGTAACTTTAATTTATTAGGTATTGTTGGCTTTATTTTTATATTTTATCTTTGATTTGTATCATGTTCTGTTAGCCAACATGGGAAGGGTCGAACTGGGAAGGCGGGCAATCGGGCATGGGGCGATGTCTAAGGGTGACCTATGGATCGTGTTTTTTGTTTTTTTAAAGGCCCTCTGCTTCATTTTCCCCCTGCTTTTGCACTTTAGCCCTGGGGGGGGGGGGAGGGGTGACTCTGAAAATCAGCCTCGCTCCGAAGGACTCCTGCATTGTTTGCCTATCACCAGTGTTTTAAATGAGCAGATACTGTCTGGTACGGAGTACCTGCACTTCTTTAATTTGAAAGGGAGAGTACCTGCAATCTCAGCACTGTCACAATACATTTAATGGGAGAGTACAGGCACTTTTCAGGAGAAAACAGGTACGCTGGACAGTGGGTACCAGCACACCTCTCCATTTAAAGCACTGCCTGTCACCATTGTACATGTGGAGCTGTGGCCCACAAGCAGTGTCTTTCCCCTGACCCCTCCCCCGCCATGCCATCACCTTCAGGCAATGGTGGGCAGGGAAGGGTGGGAATATACAGGGGACTCGCTGGGGGGCCAGGTGGTTTTGTGGCCCTGGGCCATCACTCACCTTGCCAAAATATAGTGCTCCTAGTTTTCACTAATCTTACTGGTACTGCAGGCTTTAAAAGGCTTACGTTACCAAAACATTTCTCTACAAATTAATCCAATGAGACTAACCAAAGGATGTTTCAAGAAAGTGCACGATACACAAATGTGGGCCACTTTTTTGGGACTGCCCTGGCGTAATTGCAATCCCAATTCAACCCTGAACATGGGCACTTTTGGAGATATATATATGAAACATAAAAATAAAATAAAAATAAGAGATGGAAAGAGTTTATTATTGAGAAAGTCAAAAGAAGTTTAAAGAATAATACTACATGTTTGTAAAACAGTAGTGCAGTTTCAATGATGCTGCATCCCTAAAAAGAATAAGGGGCATTCAGAACATAGACTTTTGCCCCCTTTCCTGGACAGTCTCAACCAGGCCGCACCCAGCTTGGCACAACAAGTGTGTCTGCTCATCCTTGGTATGAGGAGACCATTTAAGTGAAAAAATAATTTTATATAAGGGCGTAGCTGACTGTAACAAAATGATGCATTTCGAAAGCAGGGAGACACATAACCCCTCATTTATATTTTGTCTAGAGCCCTATTACCCAGTCATGGAGATATTAATATATACATGGATTTGTAGCAAGGGCATTTGCACAACGTTGGACGAATCAAGAACTGTCCCTCGAAAAAATGTCCGGCAACATCTAAGAATCCCCTTATTTTTTTATGAAATTAAACTCTGAGATTATTTTTGTATCTCTTTGTAAGGAGGTCATACAAGGAATGATTAGAATTGTGTAATTTTCCAGTCGACAAACCATGAGGCAGATGTCTATCGGAGCCAGGTGAACCATCGGTGCATGGAAAGAGAGCTCACCACCAGGCTGACTGTTCACCAGGGTCCCTTGAGCCGAGACCAGAACTGCAATGGTGGTTGACATAGCCGAGGGAGGCTATGAGTCCTGAGTACATACAGGAGTAGATTTCTGTAGCTAAGCTTCGTAAGATGGCTCACACCCCCTCTTCCCCCCATGAAGTTTTACATACAAAGTTGCACACCTCTATCATATCACCACATTCAGAACTGAGATGTGGAATCTAGGAGCGCAGGACAGTCTTGGGGAGATAGTTTCAAAAGTTATTTTTCTGTACAACGAACAAAAGTGCAGCCTCGTCTGGATTGCCATGGGTAGGTATGGCACCTCTCATGTTTACCAGTCTATAACCTGGCACTTGCAACATGTCTATAAACATAGAACCCTCTAGACACTTGACCAAAGAACATCAAGACATCTACAACCATTGAAACAATTCCACAGTTACTGCACACTGTTTTAAATACACTGGATAACTATATAATATTTTTATATATTTAAATATATATAAATATTGCTGATTATTAAGACAATGTAGTCCAATAGCAGATAGTCAAATTCTTCACACAAATAAATGTATGAGAACACAGCCTCAGTCACTTGGCACAAAACAATCTTGGTTCATGCTCCAAATGGACACATGTGTCACTTAACTCTGTCATTTGCAAAATAATGTTATTGGTAGGTTCACAGCCAGTCACCGGCCAAAGGTATGGTCTGGCAAGGTTTGAAGCAGCTTCCGATAAAGGAGCTCAAACTAAGCTAAGGGCTTTTTCTAGTTTGGGTACTAAAGCATAGTGTATCTTTCCACATCACTTGAAAAACGTATCTATTGAGTTTGTCTTTCGTAGGAAGGCTCTCCACTTGGGTCCACACAAATTCAGCTTGCCCTCGCCCAAAAACCCTAAAGGTATACACTAACCATAAGTGACCATTTAGATAACTGGGGCAGGAGGAAGGCACAGATCATTCCAGATTTAACTGAAATGTAAGAAAGAACCTTTCTGTTGATCAAAAGGTTTCTTGGAAAATGCAGAAATATACCAGTGAGATATTTGAGCTAGAGACAAAACAGCACAAAGGACTCATGGACTGGTGTACCCATTTTACCTCAATACCTCTATTACTGGTATAGTTTTCTGTACAAAGCACAATGTTGTGTTAGCAGTGATGCGTGGCCATAAAATTAACTTGTCTGTCTTTCAATAGTTTATAAAATACAGGCATCCTGGAGAACTAGTTCAAGTCTCCTTCCATGTTTAGGTAATTCCCACACTTTGTACTGTATTGCCATAAATATTGAAATTGACCTCTGCGCAAATGAAGTGAAGCACTACTTTTCTGTAATGTATAATCTAGGATCTCTTTTATGCACAGCCACAGGTATGCACCAGTCTTTTGGTACGGTACAGGAAAAGGATCATCTTCTTTACAGGTCGAGTTATGGAAAATGGTCCTATTCACATACAGGTTAAATCATTCATCCTGTACAGGTACAGTAAATGACATCTACCGGGTATAGTTAAGGATTTATTTCTTGTGCCGGTATAGTGAAGGATGCTTCTTCTCAATAGGTCAAGTTTAGGACCTCTTCTTTTTACAAGTACAGTTAAAGAATTTCTGAAGATCTTAAAACGTTTGAGATATGAGGAAATCCTTTAGAGTGTCATTAGCTTTATTGCTCATACCTGGACTGCCATTGACAGCTGCTCGTTCGTAGTACAAAATACCGTGTGTGTCTACTCGAATCTCTTTTGATGTTAGGCTGACCAGTGCTGGCTGTGTCATATGGCTCCCCCAAAAGATGTCAAACCTTGGATGCCTTGAACTGGGTTTCTTAAAATTGCCCTGTGGCCTTTGCATATCCACATCCAGTGTTCTTGCAATCTTCTGTGACCAATGGAATGCCCCGAAGATAATTTGAATGGGAGATCTTCTAATGAATCCCAACAGATGCACATTGGGCTGTGCATGGTGCTTCTCAACATGACTTATCAAAGGGACCCAGTGTGTTCACCAGATGTTAGTGAACGCCTGAGCTGTGTTCATGCTGAGGTACCTGATAGCTTTCCAAGCAAGGTGTCGAGACAAGGAGCAAAGGGGGATATTAGCACTGATGGCAGCATCATGAGAGGTCTCTGATGGAAGTCAGCTATTGTCCATTATTCACAGTTATCGGGTACAGTCCATGCAAAGTACAGTCTTCACAGTGCACCAGAGCTTGAAAAAAAAATGGATCTGGAAGCCAATTAGATGGCAGTGTTAGGGGAATGACCTGTGAGAATGAAAGTTTCTTCAAGCACATCTCTTTGAAAGAAAAGGAGCTAATATTCCCATATGAGGACAGAATCGGCTGGTTCAGGCCCTGCAGCCCTCTTCTCATCTCACATATGTTTTGGTGGTATTGGGGAGGTTAAACACTTCTTGACAGATGGATTTATTGCATTATCAAAGCCTGGACTAGCTGCTGCACTGTTCCATGTAGTTGAGCAGAGTGGCTGAACCCTAGTGGAAGGACACAGCCACGGGCACACCGACCATGTGCGCATTGGATGGAAGAGGCTGGAATCACAAATGGGATTAATAAGGAACTTGATTGATCTTCTCCACATCTGCCTTCATCACCTGCCACATATTTAGCAGATTTAGGCCACAAAAGAGGCACATCTGCTATTACTTGGCATTGCAGCATACAGAAGTTATTATTAATGTAATATGCAAGTGAGTATCATATATGCCTTATTTACATGCCACCGCCTTCTTATTAAAGACAAGTGAGCGAAGAGATGAACAAAGATAACATTACTGCACAGTTTACAGGTCATCACACAACAATGAGAATTAAGTCTGTCATTCGACTGCTTCTTTCAAAAACTCATCTGAGGTTTGAAATCAGGATGCAGGAATGGGGGTAGGAGGACAAAATGGGACTTGAGAGTTGCCAGGGAAGCACCGTAGTCATCAATGAGTGAAATAGGGAGAGTCTGTTTAACGGTAGAGTGACAAAGAACATTTTGGTGACTTATGCAGAATAAATTATTCAGATTTCTACACAACAAGGCAGGTAAAATGTAAATTCTCATTTCAGGACCGAAAAGCACCCAATCTATGGAGTTGTGCTTTCCCAATCAGGAAAGGACCAAGAAGACTTTTGACAGCCTTGTTGTATAAAGGTGGACGGGAGGCATTTTTATCTATAGTAATATCAAAAGAAATATGCCCATAAAAAAACACCTCAATTTTTGAAGCCACAAGGTCAATGGGACCCAAACTGTACATGGCTGAAAAGGAAACCTCTCATCAGAGGAAGCCTGGAGGTGGCATGCGCCCCTGTTATTATAACATCTCTTGAACATTTTAAGTAATGTACGCAGGTTTACGTTGTCCCATAGTAAACAAGTGGAAGTCTCTTGATTACTGCTAGGAGAAGACTGGCATACTGTAACACTGAGGGATTTATTTCACTGGCTTGCCCGGCCGTAGAGCAATATCACAGCTTGCCAGTCCTTCTTCGACTCTTAAGGTGAATGGACCTCTGTGCATTTATTAATAAAATCCATCTGTGGAATATCGTTACAGGTTTCAAGTTTTCATAATAAAGAGCAAAAAGCAGTTTATAGCAGTTGATCAGTAAATGCATGGAAGTATCAGTTTCTCTGATCGAAAGCTTACAGAGACGTATTATCCCCAAACGGCAGTATTACTGGGTCTATTTTGCTTGAAACTGTACAACTTCCTCCTCCCAGCCTATACAGCAACACAGAAAATGTCTAAGATTTCTTTGCGGGCATTACTGGAAGTCATTATATCTCAAGCAGTCCTCAAGGAAAAATATAAAATACAACTCATATGACATTTAAAACAGAACGCAAAGACTTAGCAAAAATCATGTATAAACCTGGTTAAAAAGCTCTAAAGCTAAATAAAACACAAGGATAATATTCTCTATACTTGTTTAAAACATCACCTTTCAATTTCGGGTTGGAAACTTGTGAGTTTTTTGCTATTTCTTATCTTCAGATAAACCGGTTATATGAAACTCGGGCGGGAGGGGTGCAAGACACCTCTACAGTCCTGTAGGCATCTGCTCGGGGTTTCTGCTGAAAGGGTCAAAATATAGAGGCAACATTCGAAAAAGAAAATATCAGGAGGTTCCATTAAAAACTTGAGGTAGAAATTTTTTTTCTTTCAAAGTTTTGGAAGTGCTTTACGGTTGGAGCAACGGAAACATAACATAAAAGTGAATCAACATTGAAAAAAAAAGATTTGTAAAACAAAACCCCAGGGAAATACCCAGGTCGGCTAGATGTGTGTAGCATGTGTTTTCCTTTTCTGAGGTAGTACCAAGTGTGTGTACTGACCGAGTGTATTTGCACAGTTTATGCAACTACTTGTTGAGTAATGCAGGACTCGCCATTGGCTGCAGCTGCGGTGACATTCAATCAGGTTGAGGTAGATTACTTCTGTTGACCGGAGCAGTCTTTCCTTGTCTTTCGCAGTTGGCTCAGTGAAGGATTATGTCTGACAAGCTTTTCATCCAGTCCTCCTTCTGTGTGTATGTTTACTTTTTTTTTTTTTTGTTGTCGACAGCCAAGCAACAAGAAAACAGGTCTCCTGAGAAAGGGTGTATAATCGTGAAGCCACAGAAAGTTGCAGCCATCCGTCAAAGGTTGGCCATTTGGATTTTGTTCTCATTTGCTCCCTCCTACTGTCGAGTTGACCATTACTTGGACCTGGAAAGGATATAGTTTTGTGAAAACAAAAGAAAAAAATAAGATAAACCTAACAAAACAGACATTAAGAATACTGGCGAGTGGCAGTGTGTAGAGTCCTTCAGCTGCCAATAGGATAAGAGACAAGAGGACAAGTGAGAAGCAGGTGTGAGAGTAGGAAAAGGGTTTTGTTTAACTCGGTCCCTCTCAACAGGCTTGTCCCAAAATTCTTCTTCTGATAGTTGTGGTTTTTTTTTTAGCAGCCAGTGGTAACATAAGAGAAAACGAAATCAGGATCCAGTCCTGATGAGTTCACAATAAAAAATGATTGGAGGCCTGAGATTGAGAGAAACACTTTGCAGGAGGTGGCGATTGCCTCTCCCCTCCTCCAATACATAGGAAATAAAACATTCAAAAGACCACCCCATACAAAAAAATAAAGAAATTGCAGAAATCTTCAATTTGACCTGAGATTGAAAACTTGCTGTTAAAGCCAGCAGTGGCAGTTCCTCTGCCGAGTCCTAGAGAACTAGAGAATGTTCAGAGCCGTGGAGGGAGAGCAGGAACGGTTTCACCCTTCGCTAGTAGGACTGTGGTTCGAGGCTTTGCTTTCCAGTGAGACGCTGACTTGGGATCCAGCCTGACGGTCCTCCAATGATGGCCTCGATAGGGGTTTGATGGCCTGCTCTTCGGTGATGCTGAACTCATCCGGGGGGAGCATTGAGATCTGGGTGTCATCCAGTGAGGTAGGCAGTTTGGGAACAGGCTCCTAGAAGGCAAGTAGAGACAAGAGATACCCTTAAAGTGTTAATTAAGAACATACTAGAAACATTTTCCACAAGTACCATAAAATGAATAAACGTATCACTTGGGATTTTCTAGACATCTAATGTCCTTAAATTGCAATTCAGATCCTCTTGAACAGAGAGTCCCGAAATAATGTTACTTACCTGGAACAGGGATTTTTCAAGTTGTATCTATTATAAATTCACATACAGCATATGATCACACAATATAAAGGCTGGGCTCACAATAAGTACTTGCTATTCCCAAAAGTTATGGAGACTGTAGTAAACACTGTCTGCACCAAAACCTAAAATACAAGCCCTATGGTATGAAGGCGTCGCTGCATTGAATAATGTGGTTGCACGTAGAAGCTTGATCGCTCAGGCATCAGTGACGACGTGGACAGGTGTGGCTGTGTGGTTAAGTGTAGACTTGAACAGAGACTCAGTCAGGGAACAAATGCTATTCCATTACAACCAGTAAAGCCATTCCTACTTATGGGGCCAATAAAGTGAGTGTCATTGAATTGGGTAAAAGTATCACCTGTTAGTTACAGGCAGGACTTATAGCCAGCAGATCTATTGAATTGTTCATTGTATAATAAACAAAAACAAAAAAACAAGAGCGGCTTTGCGTACAGGAGTGTAACAAAGGGAGGTCTGCATGGACATGCGTGTCAGCATAGATGTCACTAAGCATTAGAGATGTCACTTACCATGGTTCCCTTATCCTGAGAGGCTTGAGGATGGGACTCAGGGAACAACATCTCCATTTCATTCAATTCTGGCTGCTTCCCTCTGTCACGCAGTTCCTCCACATCCTGATGGGTTAAGCCATTTAGAACAGCTCCTGGACTCCGCTGGCTTCGTGGCACTTGCGGGGTGGACAGGTGATCAGACCCCTTTCTACAAATAAGCAACCTGGATGAAAAAGAGAAGAAAACAGATATGGAGTTAGTTGTAACATGGGACAACCTATTAACCCAGCAGTTTTATGCAGCGTCTCTGGTACTGATTCACTTGAAATCACCATTGAAAAGCTTTGAATAACAGTATAATAATTACTTATGAAGGATATAACTACATAAATCCAGGCCACTTTGCTCCATTTATCGGCAAGATTTTTTTTACCAAACTGGATTCGTAAAGTAAATCTACAAATACGTTTCATGATAGATAGACTAGTTGTTTTCCACCAAGGTGTTCCAAGTACCACCACTGATGACAGCGAAGCCCACATTTTGTGTTTTGTTGTTACCTGTGAGTAAACGCTTGAAGCCTTTCCAGTTTTGCACAGGGCCATTCTACTCTCACATCAAGTGGTTGGTATTGGAAAAGCATCTGAATAAACTATAGAATAGTCTCAAGTTGCAAATCCGTTGTTATGTATAAGTAACGTCTTACTCTTGCAGCATGACACTATTCTAGCTCCACATGTTGTGCATTCATTATGTAGGATTTGCAGTATGAGTTGATGCAAACAAATGTTCTAACACTGCCTACACCATTCTTACTCTGTGGTATGTTTGAATATCCATACAGTAAGACTTAGTAAAAGTCTGAACGTAGTTTCAGCTTTAGATATGGCAGCAAATGAAATGCCTAACATGAAAAACAGTGGAGCTGTTTATTCCTGAAAGCTAGCGAAGCTGTTTTTTCTAGTAGAGTGTGTTCTGTATCTAACTTTTTTTACATAAATCCCTTTATTGATTTTTCAAGTTAATAAGCATCATTAAAATATGCATTTAACAATTGTCAACCAACCTACTCTTTGTCTAACTTGTAATGTGTTTCATGCTAAGAGTAACAACACTTAATTGTTTAGTCTATCCATCTAGCAAGAATTCATTTGTGTTACTGGTTTTCCCAACACCTGTAGAACATGCACCGCAAACAGTAGTTGTGTTTGATGTACAGGTTTTTTGTTACCCATGCAATACCTTACTGACCTTCCGACATCCAAAGCATTTAACACCCTTTGCATATAGTCATCTCTCAAAAGTGAAAATGAAAATATAGCAAGCAGTGAGCGACGTGATGATTTTGGGGTCCTCCCTAACCTAGGGCGAGAACAAGGCAGATGCCTTGAACGATTCGGTGGTGGTCCCATCCTCCTAGGACCACCCCATGCACAGTTATGGGCAAAAATATAATCCCAACCAAAGGCCCTGCAAAGCATTATGGGACGAGATTCTAGAGTGCAGTGAATATTATAGTATCCAATATCAAAATATTCCTCAAGCGCAGTGGCTCTCCCGGCTCAGCTGAGAGCTAATACTATAATATTCACTGCACTCTAGAATCTCGCCCCATAATGCTTTGCTGGGCCTTTGGTTGGCATTATACTTTTGCCCATAACTTTGCTTGGGGTGGTCCTAGGAGGATGGGACCCCACCGAATCGTTCAGCATGATATGCTCTTTGTGTTCAAGGCATCTGCTTGGTCCTTCCCCTAGGTTAGGGGGGACCCCAAAATCAGCACCTCTCTCATTGCCTGATATTTTTCAAAGCTCACTTTTGTGAGTTGGTTATATGCTTTTTAGCATGCAAAGGTAAAGTTGGTTTATTAAAGAGTTGTGGATGCAGTAGCTAACTCCGCTACGTGGCGGAGTCGGAGTTTTTGCATGAATTCCGTGTTTTCAATGCAATGCGTAGTTAGCAAATCTCCGCAACCTCCGCTAGCGGAGCGAAGTTCATTGCCCACAGTTAGTCATAGCCACTAAAATGCTACTTCGCTAGTAAAATACTTCAAAGATGCCATATTAATCTGCTCAAATGGACATAATATTCTGCTAATTGATACCATTTTTAAAATCCATGTTGAAGAAGGTCTGCTCTTGAGGATACCTTCACTATGTACCTTCTAGAAAAGCACGAAAGGAAAGAATGCTGATTAGTGAGGCCTGTTCTGATCTTTTCATATGTACAAATACATACTCTAATGGGCATGGAGCTCAAATGTTTATTGGGCAAGGGCAGAAAATACTGCAATAATACTTGTGTAAACAGGAGTGACCTGTGTTAGGAACACTTTGAGTAAACTGATGTGTAGTTGTGCGTTCTTGAATGACTACAATACCTGATATGTAGATTGCCCCAGTGTGCCCCAAGCCTGTCTGACTAGCATCTGCTGTAATAGTCTCAGTTGAAACCGAATTGGTTATAATCCTTCCCGCTACAGAGTTCAGTTTGTAAGGCACAACCACCACATTGTCGCAGTCTCCAAAGACTCGGACCACTGATTTGAGGGATTTGTCTCATGTGAATATGCGTATAGGATTAGATGCATAAAAAAAGTCATAATTTCTGATGGCTGCATCATGGTTTTCCCTCTCAGAGGCAGTGGTGGCTCCTCCGCTAAAGCGGAGGAGTGTCGCCTCACTGCTTTTTAGCAGTGAAATAAAGGGAAAAGAAAATGATAATAAGTTGCGTTATTATCATTTTATTTTGTCCTACTTCCGGCAGCTTTGCGTGACGGGACGGGGCTGCTGTGCTCACAGAGCAGGGCAGGGGAGGAGTGGTAGCACCCTCCTAAGTGCGCAATGACTGTTGGCCGGCCCTCACAAGCCGGCCAAACAGTCATGGAGGCTGCATTACAGCCTGCGTGGAGAACATCCTCCTGGGCATCAAAATCCTCTCTTTTTTGGAGTTGCCACAACTTTCAATGAGGGGGCTTAGAGAAGCCTCCTGAAGGTTGGCTGTTAAGTCCAACAGGCATATCAATTGAGTATCACTGCCTGTGCTACTCTTACATTGCTGAAAAAATATCCCTTTCACCAGCCAGTCATATACATATGGGTACACATCTATGGCTTTAGATGTGCTACCACAAAGATTTTATGAGGGCTCTTGATGAAGACCTTATTTTAAAAGGTAAACAATGAACGTACAGTTTCTTACCTGTCGGTGTAGTTTTGCAGCTTGAAAAATTTTCTGGATTCACATGCTGTGCATTATTCCGCCACCGAGTGGTTGGGTTCGGAATTGACATACCACCATTTGGTGTCCTTCTGTGACATCGACGTGCTTCCTCCGGAAGCTCCCCCGTTTGGTCGCCATCATCGGATTCTTTTTTTTTCTCTTTTCTTTTCCCTCTTGTCTCATCTTTCTTGGTGGAAGAGGGTGGGTTTGCTAGAGAATCCAGAAAATTCTTCAAACTGCAAAACTACATCGACAGGTATTAAACTATACGTTTTGCAGCGTGAATCTTTTCTGGATTCACATGTTGTGCATAGACTTTGTAGCGGTTTGCTAGTCTTGTAGTGGCTGGGTGGAAGATGAGCGCTGGTTTGTGAATATATGTTGCAAGACTTTTTGTCCTACTTGTGCGTCTTTATTCATTTGAATGTCCACACAATAATGTTCCGTGAACGTGTGCACTGAAGACCATGTTGCTGCCATGCAAATGTCTTGAATTGGAGTATTGGCTAGAAATGCGATTGTTGCTCCTTTGTTGAGTGAGCCTGCGGGGCTCCTTGTAATGTTTGCCCTGCTTGTTTGTGGCATAACTGTATGGCTTGTGCAATCCATCTTGCAATTGTGTTTTTGGTTACTGGTCTGCCCAGAAAACTGTTTGCAAAAGATACAAAGAATTGCTATGTTTTTCTGTATTCTTTTGTCTTTTCAATGTAATACATGACTGCTCTTCTATCGTCAAGAGTATGCAATGCTTTTTCTGCCTGTGTTTTTGGATTTTGGAAGAAACTTGGTATTTGTACGGTTTGGTTTAAGTGGAATTTTAATACCACTTTTGGCATGAAATGTGGATCTGTTCTCATGACGATTCTGTCGTTATGTATTTGGAAGTAGGGTTCCTGTAGTGTTAGTGCCTGCAGTTCACTAACTCTACGTAGCGATGTTATTGCTGCTAAAAAGGCCGTCTTCAGTGTGAGCCTCTGTGGCGTTGCCTTGTGTAGCAGCTCAAATGGTGCTTTCATTAGCTGAGCGAGTACTATATTAAGGTTCCATGTGGGTGAAGGCACTGTTTTTGGCGGAGCGATTCTTTTTGCCCCTTCTAGGAACCTCTTGACCACGTGAGAAGTGAAGAAGCTCTTCCCGGTTTTTCCTCTTGTATATGCTACAATTGATGCTAAGTAAACCTTTAGTGATGTATAAGTTAGTTTGCTATGTAGTAAATGTGTTAAGTACTTCAGAACTGTTTTTTCTTTTGTGATCTTTTTGGAAAGGTGTTTTTTGAGGCACCATTAAGAGTAAGTTGTTGGCTTCCTTGCCTCTCGTAGATCTGCCATTGTGCTTTCTGGTAGTTTTAGGTGTGCAAATTCTATGTCCTCAGGAGCCATGCTGCAAGGCTCAGGCTCTCGGGTTCTGGGTAAAGTACTTTTCCCTCTTGCATTGTTAGTAAGTCTTGTCTTTTTGGCAATTTGTGAATTGATCCGTGAGATATCTCCATTATCTCTGAGACCCAAGTCTGTCTTGCCCATTGTGGGGCAATGAGAATCATTGTCATGTGGCTGGTTTTGCAGTTGTTGATTACTCTGTGGAGAAGTTGTATAGGGGGGAAAGCATAAGCAAATATCCCTGACCAGTCTATCCATAGCGCATTCCCCAGGGACTGATTGCAAGGTTGCCTGGATGCGAAGCGTTGGCATTTTGCATTGTGGGGTGTAGCAAAGAGGTCGACTCTTGGAGTTCCCCATTTGTGAAAAATCTTGAGAAGTTCTGTTTGATTCAACACCCACTCGTGAGATGATGACGCCTGTCTGCTCAGCCTGTCTGCTTGGGATTGCCCACATACAGAGTTACTGAGCTAGCTAGAGTCGAGAGTGCCCATGATTGTGTTCCTCCTTGCTTGTTTATGTAAAACATGGTGGTTGTGTTGTCTGTTTGTATCAGAACTGTCTTTCCCTAGATCTCTTTCTGAAATGCTTTTAAGGCTAGGAACACTGTTTTTAACTCTAGGATATTGATGTGCTGAAGAGCATCCTGCTGTGTCCACAATCCCCTTACTTTGAGGTTGTTCATGTGAGCTCCCCATCCTATCTGTGAAGCATTTGTCGTTATGGTCACTGTTGGAGTTGGTTGTGTGAAAGGTCTCTCTTGTGATATGTTGTTTGGTTCCACCATGCTATTTCCTGCTGTACTGTTTGCGTGACAACCACTAGATCTTCCCAACTCCCTGTTTGTGACCATTGTGCTTGAAGCCATTCTTGGAATGGTCTCATGTGTAGGCAAATGTTGGGAATTAAATGAATGCATGAAGCCATCATTCTTAGCAGCTTCCTCACTGTCCTCGCAGTCAGAGCTTGCCCCTTCTGGTATAGCTGTGTCTCCTTCAGTGGGGCTAATATCCTCTTCTAGCTTGGGAACACCTTCCCCAATATTGCATCTATTGTTGCTCCTAAGAACACTTTTTCTTGTTCTGGCTCTGGGAAAGATTTGTCCCAGTGTATGGAAAATCCGAGCTGAACTAGTGTCTATATTACTTGCTGTATATGTTGTTTACAGAGTCTGTATGAGTTTGCTCTTACTAACCAGTCGTCTAAGTACGGGTATACATGGATTCCTTGTCCTCTTAGATGAACGGCCACTGCTGCTAGGCACTTTGTGAACACTCTTGGTGCTGACTTTAGACCGAATGCTAGCACTTTGAACTGGTAGTGTTTCGTTGACCACAAATCTTAATAGCCTCTTGTGTTTCTTGTTTATGGGAATGTATAAGTAGGCATCCTTTAAGTCTTTGATTGCCATGTTGTCTCCTTTTTGCAATTGAGGAATCACCTCTTGCAGTGTTGTCATTTTGAACATTTGAGTCTTTATGAATTTGTTGAGAAATCTGAGGTCTAATATTGGACACAGTGTTCCGTCTATCTTTGGAATTAGGAAGTACGTGGAGTAATTTCCTTTGTTTCGTTCCTTGTGTGGTACCTGTTCTATTGCTTCTTTGGCTTGTAATTCTTGTACTTCTTGGAGTAACTGAGTAACTTCTCTCTTTGAATGTATTTTCCTCTTTGGTCCTTTGTTTGGAGGTTGTTTGATTAGCTCTATGCAGTAACTGTACTGTATTATGTTTATGATCTATTTGTCTGAAGTTATCTCTCTCCATTTGTGGAGGAAGTATTTTAACCTGCCTCCTACTGGTGTAGTATGGTGGAGGAACTGTTTGCTTATTTAATGTCGTTGCTCTACTGCAGGCACACTGTGGTGTTTCTTGAGTGTGTGTACTGCTTGGAATGCAGTCACTTTGTTGTTGTTGGTGCCCCCCCTCTTTGTGGAAGGCCTCTTCCCCGGGGGCGTCCTCGAAAGTATTGTCTTCCTTGATGGTATTGCCAATTTTGTTGTTGCCCTTGTTGTTGTCCTTGGCTTACCCCTTGGTAACCCTGCTGATATGACTGATGAGAGGTTATAGGGTGATGGTTACCTCTGCCCGCTGGCCTCCTTGAGGGGGTGCCCCTACGCATGCCTCTGAATTGTAGAGCGCCCATAGATCTTGCTGTTTTGTTGTCCTTTTTTATCTGGTTTAGCTTGTCGACCCCTACGCTTCCAAACAGCTGTTCTCCATTGAACGGTGAGTTCAGTATATTGTTCTGCACCTCTGGTTTGAAACCTGAGATCCACAGCTATGCGTGCCTTCTTTCAGTGGAGCCGATCATTATCTGCCTACTTGATGTTTCTGCGGCATCTAGTGCAGATTTTAAGCATAAATTCGCTATATTCTTTCCTTCCTCTACTAAGTGGCTTGCTCTTTTTTGGAATTGTTCCGGTAGGTGCTTTAGTAGCTCCCCTACTTCCTCCCAGTGTTGGTATGCATGTCTGTTCAGCAATGAATTTGAATTTGCTATGCGCCATTGAATTGCCGCATTTCTCTCGACCTTTCTCCCCATAAGGTCCATCCTCTAGCTTTCTTTGTATGGTGGTGTACCCGTGGTGGTTGGTACATTAGCCCCTTTCCTGGCTGTTGCTGTTATAATGGAGTCAACTGCCACTGACACCTTGATGTAAATAGGGTCCTTGGAGGAGTGTTTGTATGTTTTCTCTCCTCTTGGTGTGACTGCTTTACATGTGGCAGGCTCCTTAAATGCCTCTTTTCCCTGATCCAGTACACTTGGCAGCATAGGGAGGAATTGGTTCCTTGATTGTGTAGGCATTAAAGTTTCGAGTAGAAAACATGATTGTGGTTTTTCTTCCTCAAGTTGTTCTCCATAGGAATCTGCAGCCTTTTTGTTGACTTAGTTGTACATACCAATGTCGCCTGGTGGTGAAGGCCTCGACGGATAGGTATCAACAAACTTTTCTGGGGAGTCGGCGTCGAGGTCTTGCCATTGTAGCTGTTGAACCTCCGAGGTTTTCGAGCCCATATAAGTCTGTTCGTCTTCTTCTTCATCTCCGAAAAAGAATTCTTCTTCTTGCTCCTCGAGCGGTTCGGGTGTCGTTGGAGGCTGTAACTCTTCGATGCTTCTTTCTACTTCTGTCAAAGTTTTCAGCGGTATCTTGAATTGCTTCAAGCTTTCGTCGAACTCTTTGCAAAATACTCGCCATTTCAGCTTCTAGCCTCTTCTTTTTCTTCTCGATCTAGGACGCGTGAGTTTCGGCGTCGAGACTTTCTGCCTTTCTCTTCACGGTCAACTGCGCCTTCATGGCAGTCGAAACCTGCTTTGACCTCTCTTATTTCGACGTTGAAGCGTCCTTTCCTTGACCGTCTTTCGACGTCTTTGATCTTTTGAGGGTCTTTGCCGTTACGGAGTCCTTGTCTAAGGTTCCAACGGAGTGTTTCTCTCTGGATGCAACTGCGGACGTTGAGTGCTTCGATGCCGAGGCTCCCTTCGAGGCCCTGGAGTCTCTTTTTTGGGACTCGTCTAGTTTCTTCGAGGTCGACAGTTCTCTTACCTCTCTCAACATCTTCTTTTCGACATCTACGACTTGGACGCCTATGTCTGCGTCGACCTCTGGACCTTCGGCGACATTGTCCTCTTCCTCGCTGGAGAGTCCCAGGTCTCGTAGCGATGGTGCTGTGCCCTGCCCCTGCATGCTTTAGTTGGCTCTTCTCTGTCTCTTTCTTACTCTCAAAGTCTTTGGGGTGAAAGTCGAACACGTGTTGCAATCTTCACTTTGGTGATCCAATGGTAAGCAAAGGTTGCATACAGGATGTTGGTTCTTTTGGGCGTACTTGTGGTGATAATTTTGGCAGAACTTGAACGGTGTCTTGTCCATTACCGCGCACAGGGAGTCCCCTGTATGCACATTGTCCATTCGCCGGCGAAGGTTGTTCTTTTCAGCTTTCGGCGCACTCTGGCCACTTGATTCGAAGTCCGATACGTCGAATCCTCGTACTGTTTGTTTTTGAAGTTTATTCCTTAGTTTTCGTCGATTCGTCTCTATAAGTATCAGGAGCTCCTACCGTATCGATCCAGACCCAACAGCGGAAAAAAAGAATCAGAAGATGGCGACCACAGGTGGGAGCTTCCGGAGGAAGCACGTTGACGTCACAGAAGGACACCAAATGGTGGTATGTCGACGCCCACCAACAAACAGAAAAAAAAAAGGACAATTACAACAATTCTGGACCCAACCACTAGATGGCGGGATAATGCACAGCAGGTGAATCCAGAAAAGATTCACGCTGCAAAACTAATATTTGCATCTTAAGACACAAATCAGATGTTTCTGATAATTCAGGATGAGAAAATCCCCATCTTTGAGGTTGAGCGTTGCAAAGTAAATGCCCTGCTTCAGTTCAATATTTATACTTAAGCGCAAATGCAGTTGTTTTTTGCCAACTGTCCACTCATGTGAAGTTATCAATTCTGCATGAGCAGACAGTGACTGTATGTCAAAATGAAAGAAAAATGCATTTTTTCTCAAAGATGCGGTTTTCTGGGGGGTTTATGTCCTGCACAGAGGCGCGCTGAGATGGTGGGTATGTTCCACAACCAGTGCTGTGTGTAGTATGTATGCAAGTGCACATGCATTCGTTTTCCTCTCTATCTGTGTGTGAATGATGCTTATCTGTGTGTATGCATTTGCATTTTCTGGGTGTTTTTGTTTTGCTTATGTTTAATATGTGTGTCAGTGTGTGTGTGTGTATGGTTGCTTCTGTATAAGCCTACCTGAATGGAGAGTCTGGATCCGGGCACCTCTGCTCACCTCATGCTAACATATGGCAGTGTGTGCACGGTAGCAAAGGCGGGGTGTGAAAGGCAGGAGGTCAGTCCTGACTGTCTGGCAGTCCCGGAGAAGGGAAAAAGAAGTTTCAAAGTGCCACGAACTCCAAAACTACCATATTGACGAAGGTGGTATTCTACCGGCATCCTGACAGTGCCTCAGTCAAGTATAAATGGGAGGTAAGAAGAAAATGTGCGATAAAAAAGTAGAATATAAAACTGCTATTTTAGCGCCCTTTTTCCCCACGTTCCACCGTAAAAAAACTTGGGCAGAGTTAAATGCTCTTTCTCCACTGGTGCAGACATAGTGTAAATAAAAGGAAAATGTGCGAAGCCTGAATACACTTTTTCCTCATATTTTCCTTGCTTCTCCAAACTTCAGCGGAGTACAAATGAGGGTCTGAATATTCATTGTGCCGCTCTTCTTGTAAAATAATGTACTTATGGCCGCTTTTAGCAGGAGTAATTGCACTTTTTCTAGAAATAAAGGCATGTGATCTCGCTTTAGTCTTATATTTTTTGGCTTGCAGTTTTGTGTTTTCTTGAAAAACTGTATAGGGAATATTTTTCTTATTATTTGTAGCACCCATTTGTCAGAGGCAATATTTTTTTCATTGGTGACAGCCCCTGATCGAGGTTGCATGATCAGGGTTGGGGGGTGATGTGCTCTCACTTTCTGGTAGGGATGAGCCTCTGTGGCACTGAACTTAATCTTTCTTCATTCCTTGAGGACCTTCATTGACCGATGTCCATTGACATGACGTACCCAGCTGTTTTCTTTGATGCGATTATTGCTGCTGCTACCTGCATCCTCTTTGTTGTAATGTACCCAGGTAGAGTTTGTCATCCTGACAGTGCCTCAGTCAAGTATAAATGGGAGGTAAGAAGAAAATGTGCGATAAAGTGGAATATAAAACTGCTATTTTCCTGCCTTTTTTCCCCACCTCCCACTGTAAAAAAACTTGGGCAGAGTTAAATGCTCTTTCTCCACTGGTGCAGACATAGTGTAAATAAAAGGAAATTGTGCGAAGCCTGAATAAACTTTTTCCTCATATTTTCCTTGCTTCTCCAAACTTCAGCGGAGTTAAATGAGGGTCTGAATATTCATTGTGCCGCTCTTCTTGTAAAATAATGTGCTTAAGCCGCTTTTAGCAGGAAAATTGCACTTTTTCTAGAAATAAAGGCATGTGATCTTGCTTTAGTCTTATTATTTTTGGCTTGCAGTTTTGTGTTTTCTAGAAAAACTATATAGGGAATATTTATTTTATTATTTGAAGCACCCATTTGTCAGAGGCAATATTTTTTTCATTGGTGTGACTAAAACCTAAGACAGCCCCTGATCGAGGTTGCATGATCAGGGTTGGGGGGTGATGTGCTCTCACTTACAGGTAGGGATGAGCCTCTGTGGCACTGAACTTATTCTTTCTTCATTCCTTGAGGACCTTCATTGACCGATGTCCATTGACATGACGTACCCAGCTGCTTTCTTTAGTGTGATTATGGCTGCTTCTACCTACTTCCTCTTTGCTGTAATGTACCCATGTAGAGTTTGGCAAATTGTTGTGTTCTATATCTGTACCTTTTTTAATTTCGCATTGTTTGCTCGGTAAGCAGTGGAATGTTCGGGCTCTGGAGCTCAGAATTCTCAAGAAGGGGAGAGCGAGGAAGCGGGGTGGACGGTTGGTTGTCTTCCTCCGCTTACTTTGACAGCAGCCGCTGTTCTGTGCTCACTGAGAATAAAGAAGTCTGTGTTGGACTTAACCTGTATCCAGCCGTACTTGCCGACGTCATAATACAGATGCAGGGCATTAGCCATAGAAAATGACAGATGCACCGCCATCCAAACTTGTGATTCCCCCTCACCATCTTGAGGTGGGTGAAGTGAAGCATTCCCAACAGAAGCCCCTTAATTGGCTCCATCATCAGAAACCCTTGATCTTATGGCCCATTCGTCACACGGCTGCTAATTCATGGTGATGGTCACTCAAACCTCTCTAGGTCCAGGGCAGAAAAATCAATTAACAGCCTCCACAAACAGTGCTCAAACTCTCTGCACGTCAGGGCGAATGATAATTTCTTTAATACTAAAAAACTTTGAGAGTTTGTTTGTGTTAAACAAATAGAAAAGCTGAAAAAGGCCCTAAGAGCATGGCACCCTCTCTGCATTTCAAATGTCAACAGTAGAGCCTCCAGACCTCTAAACGAACTCCGGTGAGTTCTTCCGCCACAATCCATCCAAAGAGGTGCTGTCCGTCAAGTTGTATATTTATGAGGTGAATCTAAACATTTGGTCTAAATGCCGAAATTTGAAGTCATGAATGGTGGTGCTGAGCTGTCTAATGGATGCCTCTACCTTAACTAATGAAGATTATTAAAAAGTATTAGATATAAGTTATCCTTGAAAAATAAGAATAAGCACAGAATGCAGAGAAGAACAAAGAGGCCATTGAAATTATGTTTTGGAAACCTTACCGTCCCCGGTAACCGAACATGAGAAAGAGCACACAGAAGATGATGCAGGTGACTCCGATGTGTATGCCGATGATGATGCCGGTGGTGGAAGTCTTATTGCTCTGGTCATCCTTGACGCAGTCACAGGGTGGGTTCAGTGCTGTTCAGGAGAAGAAAGGGTTTATAAATATCTCTTAGGAGTATGGAAAGTACCATGAGAGAGGCAGAATGAACTGAGAATGGGTCATTTCTTCTACTGGGCCACAGCCCACGGATATCAAACGACGGATTAGCGTTCTAGTGCCCTCATCTGTTCAGACATTTTCTTTAGAGCTGACCAGGCCCCAATCCAGCACTAGAGTTCCTTAAGAGGAGAGGGGTTGTGGCAATAATCTACAATTGCCTGACCAGGATCAAACCCCATTTTCTATAAGACTATAATCTATAGTAGAGCACTGCAGTTCTTCTACACACAAACGACTGTGGTACCAACCTAAAGAAAAGTACTGCAGTGATTGCTGTTCAGTAGTAATCACCTACAGATGGACTGGAGTTGTATTAGATAATGTGAGAACTTCATACAGGAGGAAACAGCAGTGGTTGCCATTAAAACAGAAAGGGCTGAATGCATACCTGTTCGCTCCGCAGTCTCCTTCAGGGACACAAAGCGCACAGTTGCATTTCCATCCCCATGCTGGTTATAGGCTAGGAGTTTAACTTCATACACGACTGATGAATCTGAGGCAGAAAATATGAAGAAAACAAGCATTTTAGTCTTTGTAACTCACATGCGCCACCTGTCTCTTTAAGGTCTCATAAAAAAGGATTAGGAACATAATTGTCACAAAATAAATTCAGTACAGTGGTAACAATACATATAGTTAACACACTGTTTAATAAGTGTGAGTTCAAAGTCTTTGGTTCCTCAGACTATGAACAAACTGAAACTTCATTTTTGCTGTTATAGATCTTCAACATGTAAAAAGAAAACTGAAGTTGAAAGAGTAAAGTTATTTTAAAACATTTGACTTTAGTCTTGGTTACCTAACAAGCTTCATCATTGGTCTGGTCACAAAAGTAAATATACCTGTGTATTTTTACTCATGTGTATATTTACGCTTGCAACTATTTGTAATGCTACACTTTTTGGCCATTTACCATTTCACCTAGGTGTAGACGTATATGTCTCCACCCCCTTCAATGAGAGGGTGGGGCCTCCTAAGAATGTATTTGCAAATGTTAAGTTTCTAGGAGTAATTTTACAACTGTATTTTATGTTTAAACTAGTTGAAAGGCATGTTCGCCACCAGGGCAGACACCTCTGCCACAGAGATCACCCTATGGTAAAGTATAGGGAAAGTATAGGTAATGTTTATAACTCAGAAAAAAAAATACACAAATTAACTTAATGTAGACTATAAATGTAAATTACAATATTTATTATTAGACTGAAAATAATCCAATACATTTTTACAGCACATTAACTCCTCAAATCACATTAAAAATGTATTGCATAATAAAATAATTTAGATATATTAATTTAATTTATAAATAATCAGTTTAAAAAAGCGACTTACACTAACATTATTTTTTATCTAAGATTCAGTAAACTTCTTAAAGTTATATATTTAATTAATTTAAAAAATGTAAAGTTATCTTAAAAGTTTAAACCTTTATTTATTTTTTAAATAAGGTTATTCAATTTAAAAATAAGCATAACAGCTATACACAATGTTTAAATCACTTAAAAATGTAAATATTCAATTATAAACGCTGAACCAATTTAATTTGTTTAACATTAGTTCCTATGTGTGTTTTTTTTTTATTTCCAACGTCCATTGTTTTCCTGTGTAGCAGGATGGGTACTTGGCAACTTGTGGTGCTTAACTTACTCCAAGGCTGGGCTGGAGTACATTTGCACTAGTTGTGACACCTTCCCAGCTGCAGTAACTTTATAAGTTTATTTTGTGAACTGCAATTGTCTTACTCTTTGTGGATGTGTGTTTTGTTTTAGAATGTCCCTACCAAACCCTGCCTTTAATTTTCCTAAACCCTTCTCATTTAGTAGTAATTGCGCACTGTTTTAACAACAATGCCCCGGTCACTCCCACATTTACTAATAATTTATACTCCTACATGTGAGAAGATCTCCACACAGAAGAGATAGGCGAAATGAGGGTGGAGGTCTCTGGCCGTAGATTTGTGAATTGCATATTGCAGTATGTGAGACAGTTGCAGGTGATTGCTCGGCCTGATCCCACACTAGAAATGGCAACACAATGGTGGAATCGGTTCAGATTAAAGTGCAACGGTGCATGGAGACCTCCAGGGATGAATGGCAGGTAGAACACTTGGTACTGAGCCTACCTCGATAAGAGAGCTCTACCGGACCTTCTAGTTCTTACTCAACTAGAAATCTTACAGGATGTCCTCTGAACGACACTGAGATGAAAACTGTTACAGGAGATTGCTTGGCATGAGCCACACTAGACATGTTAGTAACTCAATGCCTGAAACTGGTTCAGATACAAATTCCCGTGCTCTGAGTAAATGAAGCATGGTTACAAGACTTTAGTTGTTCCCCGGTAACATGGCACATTATAAGATCTACTGAGGCTGGTCATGTACTGACACACCATACCTTCTAAGCAACCAATGACTTCTACAAATGGCAACTACCTGAAGAAATGGTGTATACCTTTGCTGAGAGCTCTGAGATTGGGCATAAAGTAAACTGTGCAGCAGTGGTGAAAGGATTACTCTAGGAGAAATGCCGGTCCTACAAATTGTGCCTCACAGGGTAGAAGGCCCTACTGCAGAAAGCTACAGCAAACGTTATCACCGCTTACATCTGTGGAGCTACTACCCTCTTGAAAAAGTTGATTATAATCATCGTCTGTTTCTTGATAACTTCATGCTGCACTTTTAAAGTTCCTCTGTCACATGATCTTTGTGACAAGTTGCCTAATTTTTGTATTGATGAGATCACAAGAGTCTATGACAACTTTCAGCAGACAGCTACATGGTGGCCTCTGGACTATCAGCTTGGCCTGAAGATTTGGAGGCCGCTGCAGATCTCAGCTCTTGCCACAGATATCTGTGGATGAGGTCTGCAGATCTATTATGCGTCTTCAGCCTGGCTTTCTAGATGAATGCTGAGCAGTGGCCATCTTTCAGGCCTTGGCCTTAATTATTGGGGTCTACATCTGTAACCTCATAAACACCTCACAGTCTTTCGGCACTGTTCCTGCCCTTTCAAAAGGGCATATTGTTATGTCACTACACAGGAGCTAGTGTTATGTCGCTAATCCAGATAGTGGAATCTGATTTGGCTGTTCTGAAAAACTATCTCCCCATCACTCTCCTGACTGCCATTTTAACAGTGATGGAGAAAGAATATGCAAAGTGGCTTTCAAACTATCTTAATGCACAGTGGTTTTCGGACTGGGCTCAAGGAGTCTTTTGACCCCGGTACAATATTGAGAGAGTGGTTTTAGCCAGGGGCGGCTCCTACATTAGGGTGGAGGAGCATCGCCCCACTGCTTTCTCGCAGTGCGAGAAGCAGAAACATAAAATGGTAAAACTACCATTTTATGTTTCTGCTTCTTGCACTGTGAGAAAGCAGAAGTGTTTGGTTGGGGGCGGGCGGGTGGGCCGGTCGGTGAGGAGTAGCTTGCCCTATGTTGAGGGCCCTGACTGTTTGGTCAGCCCTCTGGGGCCAACCAAACCAGTCATGCGCACTCTCCCTTTTCTCCATGTAGGCTGCATGCAGCCTACATGGAGAAAATGGCCTCCCCATAGGCGCCCGGCTGGGTGCCATCCCCACCAATCACAACGCTGCCATTGCAGCGTTGTGATTGGCTTAGGGGAGGGGAGGGAGGCTGCCTGCTTCCTGTTCAGCAGGAGAGCAGGAAAACCGGACCTAGCCAGGAGCTGCAACGGCGCGGGACCCAGGAAGGTAAGTTTCTTTTTTTATTTTATTTAACGCCCCCGCGTGAACCCCCGCGCAAATCTTAGCCCGCGAGTCATGTTGGCCGCGACTGTTTTAGCAGACCTGGATGAATTGTTAACTATTGGGGACAAAGGTGGGCAAGGAGGACTCATGTTGTTAGATATATGTGCCACGGGTGGGGTGCCCGAAGACTTCTACCCTCTCCCCATTCTTGAAACTAAATGAGGGCAAAACAGAGGAATTGGGGGTTGGTAATAGCATTTCTTTTGACTTACTGGCCTCCTACCCTGTTCCAGCAGCTTCTGTCATGAACTTAGCAGTCTTGTTTGGCTGAGATCTTTTTAAATTCCCACGTGAAAAAGGTTGGGGCAAAATGTTTTTCACAACTTAAATTGCTGTGCAAAGTGATACCTTACCTGCCCCCGCCATGCATTCCACAATGAAAGAAAGAAAGGAAGAATTGTTGATATTTGATTAAAAAAATCCAAATCTACATGATCCCTTGAGGCTCTTACCCGGATGGGAACTGTTATGTAAGAGCATGTTTCCTGGCCCTTACCCAGAAGAAAAATGTTTAAGACATTGCCCAAACTTTGCTCAAATTGTAAATGTTAAGTATTGTTAGTTAACCATTTTGCTGCTCCAGCACATTGTATGATCATCTCCTAAATTAGAAATGTCTGGCATGCTGCTCTGCACTGCTCTTACTAATGTGAGTACTGTTATAGGGTACTTCAGTACTCTTACCTAGGTGAGTAAAACTAGAGGATGCTCGAACAGTGTTATCCAGGTAGACGGTGTTACAGGGTGCTGTGATGCTCTTACCCTATTACCCCAGTGAATAATGTTACATATTAATTACTGCAGCACTCTTACAGAGGCCAGCAAAGTTACAGGACACTGCACTGCTCTTACCAAGGTGAGTAATGTTGCACAAGGTCACATTGCTAGGCAGGATCTTCGGTCCGGTGTAGTGGGGTGTATGCACCTTGCGGTAATAGAGCTTAAATCCGTCATGCTGCCCTAGCTTGGCAGAGGGCTCCCACTGAGCTTGCATGGCTGTAGTGTTCAAGACCTTTATGTAGAGCGAAGGCATTGCTGGGACTGAGAAGAGACAGATAGAGAAGTGTAAGTGCGAAGAGTAACAACAAGCTGCCCCCACAATCCACAGCTAACATCATACACAGCACCTACAAGACATATGCCATGTCTGCAACCCAAACATCTCGTGTGGCCATAGACATCTTAATACCTTGGCTTACAAATTTAAATTGTATCAGTGTGTTGCTGTAAATGTGATGTTTCAGTTACCAGTACTGTGAAACATTTTGAAGTAGTGTGACACCACATGGGCAGCTCTATTACACAGCACCTGCTAACCTTAATTTGAAACCCCACATAGCATTGTAAAATCTTTCTGAATCACTTCTACTCATTAGCCAGGGAATGCCTTTTCAGAGAGTTCAAGTCACTGAGATTCAACTCATTTCCTTGCTGGTCCCTCTGACTCCAGGACATTTGCTGCAGCCTCGTCCACAGCTATCTTGTCACTTCTCGGTTTCACCACCCCCACGCTCAGTAGAGCAAACACAAGGAGATAATGGACAGAGCACTGAAACTTCTGAGACACTCACCCCTAGTCACAGATCTGGGTTGATTCCATCATCGTTCTTTAGCTCACTTCGCCACCCAAGTTCAGACCCAGCCATATGCAAATCACTCTTGACCCTGTGCCTCATGGGACCCTTAGCATCACCATCTAGAGCAATGCCAATGTGAAGATGCTGGGTGCTGCTGGAGGAGTGGGACAGCCTATATCACTTCTGCTAAAGAACAATCTCCCCTGGTGAGCTAACTTGCTTCCAAATTTCAACTTAGATGCAGACAATGCTTTGTACATCAGGCCCTTGACAACAGCACAGGCATTGCGTTCTTGCGGAATGCTCAATGGGTTCCCCACCTACAACTGTGTGTAACCTGCAGGTCATCAGTCTCTGGCTCAGTCCTTCATACTTCCAAATGAGTACTGCTGAGCTAGGTAATAACAACAAGTTGTTCAGTTTAATTTGTGAACTATAGTGATTGTGAGTGTTATTATGAAGAATGTCATTTAAGGTATGCTCTAAGATGCCATGTCCCACAACAGGTGTTACAAATCCTGGTCCCAGACATGCACACGTCTCATGAATCAACATAAGCAGACTCTGGGCTTTTGAGACAGCTGACAGGTCCCTAGCCTTCCTTTATTTTCTCTTTGGCTAACAAATCTGGTCATTTTCTGCATGCAATATCATGCCTGTGATGTAATAATCCTCAGGTGATGTCACAACCAGGCATCTGCATCGAAGTTCATTCTATGCCACTATATTTGATTCCGTACAAAGCTTTTGAAAAGAAATGCAATGCAAAAAATTGTTGTCTTGGTCTCTTTGCAAAGCAAAAGCTGATACACTACATACATTCTAGGATAAAGGTGCCCAGAAATAAACAGAAAAGCTCTCGATCATAGGTGTGCACTGTAGGTAGCTGAGGACACGATTCACGCAGGACTGTGTGGAGAACCTCTATGTCATGGATTCTATTTAGAGCTATTGTATATACATTTATCATGAAAGGATATCCTAACACTCCAGCAGTGATCTGGCCCTGCTGGTCAAGCACTGATCCCCCTACTCTACACTAGTCTACAATGTGTGTAGGCTTATGCCACATTATAAGTCCTTTCTCTGAAATGTTCTCTGCCTCACGAACCTTAACTAACTCGCCGAGAAAAAGGTTCTTTAAGTGGAGAATCTTTATGAGCAACGTACAACTTGTGTGGTTCGGAATTGGAAAGATCTCCTGTATAAACTAAAAAGGAAAACTAACATTTCCACAAAAGGCCTTAAATGCTGCCCCCTGAGGCTCCCTTGATAAGTCAGAGGCGCACTAGAAGAGGTGGCACACTTCACGCAGGTTTGTGTAATTAAGAATAATATTCTGGATGTAGAACAAGAGGGATCTTTTCCCTCCTGGCAGCTCTTCAATCGCAGATTCCTTTTCTGCTTCCATTGGGGAGGTAATTACGAGACAGGCGAAAATGCCTCACTTTGTGGATTACTGCTGTTGCAGGTCGGTAAGAATGTCGCTTTTGCAAGATGCCTACCTAATGCATCACAATAAAGCAGCCAATAGGAGCAAGGCAACTTTAATTGAACTAGAGGGTCAGTGCGCATTCTGACACCAGTTTGATACAGCATAAAGCACTGCACATGGACACACACATTGTGATGCATGCTGTTGCTGCTAACCACTAAGCCCACTCTTGCTACATCAAAGCACAAGTTTATTCCTTGTGGTACTAAGGTGTCACTGCATAAAACGGCAAGCAGTCAGCCATAACGTTTTCAAGAAGAGAATGTACATCAAACACAACCCCACAATAACTCTCCCTTGAAGCAATGTGCATACAGCCACAACTGCTGGCCATGCTTTATGCGCACAGAGAGAGCAGAATGACTCTATAGCCAGACCTAACGGGCATCCATGGCGCAGCAGCTGTATCTTCCTAAGGAAGGTTGACTGATTGCACTAGTGTAGTAGGCATCACTTCTCAGTGATGTCTACGGGCCCTGATTTGGAACTGTGACAGGCCACAAACATTCTGGGTGTCCAAATAGTGAAGCAGGTGCATAGGGGTGTCGATGAAATGCAGCTCAGATGCAGACTGCTAATTAACGCAGATTCATGAACCAAGAAGGAATGCCCACCTTTTGAGTTTATTTTAAATCTAGTTGTATTCGTCAGTCATTTGTTTGCTGAGCCATATAGATCTTGAGGGAAAATACACTGCACATTGTTTCTCAAGGTAGGTGCTCTTGGCAGAATTTAAATATTAAGCATCAAAGTATAAAAAAGGAGTCCTTCCATTTAGTGGCCACCAGTGCAAGGGGGTTCTAGACCCCAAATAAGTCTTACACCAACATCTTGCACTCTGGTGAAGATGTGAAATGTCCCCCCTTTTATAATGTGAAATAAAAGGTGGGCACATCTTAATGTAAGAGCCTCGAGTATCTCTTGGTGCAGAGGCATCTTAATGAATATGAGCCTCATGTTCCAAAGGGAGGCAGCATTGCTTAAGGGCAACCCATAGTCCTTCCCTGCAGAGCTCTTCTCTAGACATAACAAAAAAAGATCTCCTGTCTCCCAGGGTCTAAAGTGCTGCGGTTATTCTTCCCGCCTCCAGGAGCACTCTCCATATCTTTAGGGAACCAACCTGAAGGCAACTATATTTCTGGATCTTTCCCTCTTATCTTTCTCACAGCTCTGCCACATTCCACCCCCTGGGGGACAGCAAGTAGTTTCATAAGACCTCTTGCTGGTGCCATGCGAATTCCACTTTTTATTTCATCAATAATACAAGCGCTACTGCTGCCTTACCTTCACCGTAGGTCTGACCCACAACAACCTCTGAGGGTTTGCTGGCCCCTCGCGAGGTGTAGGCCTTGACGTAGAAGCTGTAGCTGGTAGAGGGCTCAAGGTCGGTCACAAGCTGCTGGAAGGTGCTTTTGCTGACCGCCTCCTGATACTCCATTTCCATGGGGTCTGTGGAAGACAAAGCATCATTAGCAGAATAATTTCCTAATATTTAGTTATGCATCAAGTGGATGTGGCTGATGTGAAACACGAGCAATAAGCCATTTCAGAAAGTGGCAGGAGATTAGGTGGCAAACAAGACGTGCACTACAGCTACCCATCTCATAAGAGTGATGTGGGTGGTCATGGGTTACCTTGTAAAAATGTACATTATACAAAGAATATCTTTACAGTGCTGTGGACCTACTAATGCTTGTTGGCAATTATAAGAAACCCTTACATGCAGTGTGACATTAAACCATCCAACGCTCTAAATTTAGAGGGAAGGGGACAGAAGGATAATACATATACTCAACATCGAAAAATCACATATTTTAACTGGGCACAGAAGGGACAGAAAGCGAGCAAACATCCTACGGCATCAAACAATCACTCAATCTAACTGCTCCGGTGCTGTTGGACAGCAAACACACTGAGGTCACACAACAAAACACTCTAACTGCAGAGGGCAGGGAGCAGCAACGTAACCACACTATGAAACAAAACAAACAAGCATAAACTACTTTGTTAAACAACGTATATACATCTTTATGCCCTAATTTTCAACGCCCAGACTATGCCTAAATTCACCCGTTTATCTTCTTCATTCTCTCCTTTGGCACATCATTTTAAAGAAAATACGTAGCGTTTCCATCGTTGTCTCAAACAGAAATATCTCAGAAGCCTAAAACTATGACTGTACTAATTATGTTAAGTTATTCTATTTGCTGTACCTGATTTTGATTTTGTATTCTGTACTTGTTTTTCAATAAATAATAAAACCTTTTTAAATCAAAATATCAAAGAACATTGTAACTGCACAGTGGAAGGGATAGGCTAACAGCAAACACACTATGGCATCAAACAAACATTTTCAATGCACAGGTAAAGGGGAAAGAAATAAAAAGCACAATAAGATATCAAACAATCAAATATTAGTATTAATACAATATAAGTAAATGTGAGTAGGAATAATTTCTGGGAGAAAGTACCCTTAATTGTACATTATAGAGATGTTGCGATTCACAGAGGAATTCCTTCATAAGGTCATGGAACACCAAAGTGACTTGTAATATCCTTTTAACATACGGCAGAGGGTATTTTATTCCTTATAATGAATGGTTACACCTTTGGCCTTACGCACCCCAAAAAAACATAAATGTTTGGTTCCTTGCTTCTTTACATGAAAGAGTATGGTTGCAGCTATGTAGAGTAAATGTGGAATCCATAGTGCAAAAGTTAACACAACAGTATAAAGCTAGTAATTTGTTGCTAAAACATTACAGGCAGATTAAGGTAAATCGCTTTTTTAAACAGTTGTAGTATAGAGCATGTGGGAACATGCCAAACTTGCCTGATTTCATATCATGAATTAGGGTTGCAAAAACAGCACACACACTATAACAGAACACAATTGAATCTTTTTTTCTTATTTCCTGTAAGAAATTATTGTCTGAAGTTGTTACAATTATAGATCTGTGATCATCCTCAAAGTCCATGGGCCACTACACTGTTAGATTATATACGCAAAGGGGGGGGCGTGGCCAAGATGGTGGCGAGAGTGGTCACACTGTGCTAAGCTCCGCTCCAAGCCCGCCACATATATCCTGCCACTATGTGCCTTTGAGTAGCAGCCCTTACATTTTGGAACCGGAGGCCTCCCAGAGCCGCCTTTCGACCACACTGAGGCTGCCGGTCTGTGGGGAGGCGCAGGAGCCGCACGCCGCCCAAGCGAGTGGGGAGCCTGAGAGACCTGGAGCTCCGATCGGAGACGGGCTGCCTTGTTACCGGCAGACGTTCACGCGTTACCTTGGGAAGCTTCCTCCTGTACTGGTGACCGGCGGCGGTGTCGACCTCCGGCCTGGCTAGAAATTCACCGGGGACCCGGGGGACCACTGACGCAGACCCCGCACTGCTCGGAGCTGACTGGGCCTGTGCACCGCAGCCCCGCTGAAACGCCGGGCCGTGCAATCTGCGTCACTATTGCTGGCTGCTCGTCGGGTGCCTCGTTGCGGCGAGTCGCGGGCAGTGTTCTATCGGGAACCCCGTGGGGGCGACGGGGACGAGTGCAGGACGTAACCTCGGCTCCCCCTTCTATGACATGGCGCAGCCTGCTGCAATTCTACAGACCCGCGAGATCTACACGGCACACGGCTGATAGTGAGGCGGAGGCATTAATAGAGCGGCGCCTGGGTGAGGAGCGGGGGCGTATACGAACACTGCTACGGTCCCCTTGGGGCCCCCCCCACCCCTGGTTACACGCTGACTGCCCGCGGCCGCTGGTGAGCGTAGTTCCTACACAGGTGCCTGGGAGCCCGTCCCAGACAGACACAGACTGCACCGGAGCACCGCACTTGGGTGAGCACATTAGACCGCAACCTTGCTGGAGGGCATTGAGTGTTGGGTGCACCCGGATATGGCCCCTCCGGTCTCCACCCTGCCTTCGTGCTGGGCTGGCCGGTCTGGGCTTGAACCACTGAGGCGGAGCAGCCTCACACGTGTGTGTTCCCTGGTCCACCCTCTTACCTGAGACTACTTCCTCGCACACTCCTATCCGCCCACTGATCCAGGCCACCTCGAGAGTTTGGTCACACCACCGGTGCTAACCCGGTGCGACATTCTACCTCCGTACTCACTTCTCTCCACTGGAACTGCCGGATCCACACTGCTTCTGTGTGGGCGTACACAGGGTCTGGTATCTCTGGACACACTGCTGAGGTCTCTGGAACGACGGTGCAGCCGCTCGCTCTGTCTCCCTGCATCACTCTCTGCCCTCCACCCTGGACCCCCGCCTACACCTGACGCCGCAATGGGCAAGCCTCGACTGGAGAAACCTCAGGTGCAACCCCCGGAACTGGAGCCAGCGCCACCATGCGTGAAGACCACGACTCACCCGGAGTTATCCTCCCCAGTGGACCGCGGCGACCACTCACACAGATCTAATGAGCTGTTGGCAGCAATCCTGGATATTAAAACTACACTGGGGACGAAGATTGACTCCTTGAGTACTGATATGGGTTATCTAAGGGAGGACCACAAGAAGCTGAAAGACAGGGTGGAGGAGTCCGAATCTACTTTGGCGTCACTGCGCCCTACGGTGTCCGTGGCGGCCACCCAATTGCACTCCCTTCAGCAGGAGGTGGACTACCTGAAGGCGCGCGTGGAGGACCAGGAGGGGCGTTCACGACGGAATAATGTGCGCATCGTAGGCCTTCCTGAACGAGAGGAGGGCCCCAACATGGAACTATACCTGGAGGAATGGTTCGCGACAGACATCCTGCAGGGGAAAATCTCGAACTTTTTCTCCATAGAACGTGCGCACAGGGTCCCGGGGGCCCCCCCGCGCCCGGACACCGTCCCTAGGCTGGTGGTGGCAAGACTCTTCAACTACCGGGGACCATATCTTACAGGTCACCCGAGCCCGAGGTCCCTGGCAAATCGACAACTCTACGGTCCACATTTACCCGGACTACACCCTGTCGGGGCAGCGCCGGCGATCCTCCTACATGGACCTCGATATACAATACTCCTTGCAATACCCAGCCCGACTCTGTATCCGCCACAAGGAAGGCACGGTGTTTTGCAACACTCCTGAGGAAGCGTGGTCATGGATCAAGCAACAGGGCCTAGCACACGGCCCTTCCACCTCATCGACGGATCTGCAACAGGCCTGGAAATTGGTGGAGCCCCGCAGGGGGTGAGGCAGAGGACGACCTCGCCGACCAACACAGGCCCAGCTGGCTCGGGAGCGAGCACAAGCTATTAAGATGGCGGAACACATCAGTAGCCCTGCATCTTCTCAAAGGCTGGACTCGGATTCGGACGCGACTATGGACCAAACATTGCCTCTCACATCTTCGCAACTTGAGGCACTATCGGGGGGAGGACCGGTCCTCACTCCACAGACTGCAGATGCATTGGGCTGAACACTTTGAGCACACACAGCGGCTTCGGGTGCCCAGACTACACGCTGTGGGCGTACGGACATGGTACCTGGCTGGGTTGAGTGAGGCGGCAAGACGGCGGCGACATCTGGCCCGGCTGCACCCCCACCCACCGAGGGATAAGTAGCTGATACAGCACCGATATTGTTTATTGTTGTCTTTTGTTCTTTTCTTTCCTTTTTGAATTGCATTTTAGTGCAAATGGCCTATTGCCCGTTGGCAAGCCGGCCTGGGGTGGGATGTTGGGGCTGGAAATTTTTGATTATTATGTTGATCTCTTTGTCAGCTTGTAAACGATGGGAACCGTGGATTGGCCATACTTTGTCACCACCTTATGAGGGTAGTGGAACGCAGGGGGGGGGGCGGAGACTAGTGGTTGGTGGATCGTTCCACAGCACAACTTTCCTTCAAGACTAGACAGATGGCGATTGGGGACTATTCTTTATTGACCTGGAATGTAAGGGGGTTGGTGGGATGTGCTAAGCGACACAAAGTGTATCAGTATCTACGCAGTCATGGGATCACGTTTGCACTGTTGCAAGAGACACATCTCACCACACAAACACTTGCATCGCTTCGTAAACAATGGAGGGGCACGATACTGGGTACTACATATTCGGGATACGCCTGAGGAGCGCTTATTTGGGTCGTGCCGGGAACCCCACTACAGGTCACACATTCCCGAGTGGATGCACAGGGCCGCTTCGTCACTATGGAAGGCCTTCTGAATGGGTCCCCAATAGCACTGGTATCTCTTTATTCCCAAAACGCGGGCCAGTCCATCTTCCTACAAACACTTACACCATCCCTGCTCACGGATCCCACGGTCCCAATGTACTGTGGTGGTGACTTTAATGGGGTGCAAGATCTTGAACTGGACCGCTCCCGCCCCCCTCTCCAGGGGGCACAATCTATTAAGCTGGCACAACATATGTCGGAGTGGGTGTCTAACATGAAGATGCATGATGTATGGCGTAGGTTACATCCCCAGACGCGCACTTACTCGCACTATTCGGCATTACATGATTTATATACACGAGTAGACGCTGTGCTCTGCTCGGACAATGCCCTCCACAGTATACTACATGCTGACTGTTTGGCATGTGCGCTTTCTGATCATGCCCCTTTTGAATTGAGTTTGTCCTGGGGCATGAGGCGCCCCGAGATCTCGACTTGGCGCTTACTGAGTGCCGCCCTAGCCGACTCATCCTACCGGGCACCTTTCCTAAACTCCATCGAATCCTATTTCTCAGTAAACGAGGGAACTGCCTCGTCAGCTGGAGTGGAATGGGACGCCTTTAAGGCTGTTCACCGTGGGCACGCCATCAAGGCAACATATGGCGCCCAGAAAACACTGATCACAGCGCTCCACACTCATGAGTCAGCAGTACAGAGCTGTGAGCAACGCATTCCCACCGACCCCCAGATTGGCCCTGCACTAGCCCAGGCCTGCATGGCGTATAAAAGCGCCATAGATGACCTCTGCGCGTTAGACTACAAAACATATCTGGCACGTAGACACAGGGAGGGTGACAGGGCAGGCAGGCTGCTCGCGTGGCTATTGCGCTCCAACACTGCACAACCCCCGCATCACCGCCATATACACATCCACGGGACCCTAGTGAATACACAGGAAGCCATCAACCAATCATTTCATGAGTACTATACAGCATTGTACGCGGCCCCAGCCATGCAAGACCCCACTTCCGTTCAGGACTTCCTTACGGAGATACAACTCCCACAGATCATACCAGCCCACTATGATGCCCTAGAAGATCCCATTGCGCTTGACGAGATCACGGACGCAATGGGGCAGGTGGCAACTATCAAGACACCGGGGACGGACGGGCGGTTGGCCATTGGAGTTTTATTCCACCTTCTCCGCACAGCTAGCACCTAGGCTAGCCAAAGTGTATGCCGAAGCCTTCGAGATAGGCGCGCTGCCACCTACCCTGAGGGAAACAACGCTAGTGATTCTGCCAAAACCAGGCCGCGATCCTCTCCAAATGGCCTCCTATCGCCCTCTATCGATGTTGAACGTCGACTATAAAATCCTCGGGAAATTACTAGCAAACAGGTTAATCAATGCAGTTCCTCTGTTGGTCCACGAAGACCAAAAGGGCTTTATACCAGGACGTAACACTGGTCTGAATCTGCGACGCCTGTTTACACTGCTGGATTGGGCGCAGGGTGAGGCGGAAAGGCCTTGGTTCACATCCTTAGATATCGAGAAGTCATTCGACACTTTGAGCTGGGATTATCTCACAGCGGTGCTGGCGGGGTTCGGCATCGGCCCCAACTTCATAGGATGGATACGTTTGTTGTATTTCAGACCGCAAGCCAGAGTGAAGACGGGTCGCACCTTCTCTTCGCCTTTCTCGATAGCGCGGGGAACACGCCAGGGTTGCCCCCTGTTGCCGATTCTTTTCGCCATGGCCATGGAGCCATTGGCAAGCAGTCTGCGGCTGCGTGCCACAGACTGGGGCCTGCAGGTCGATCGACGGTGGCACATAATATCGTTGTACGCGGGCAACGCGTTAATATATCTGCGCGGCCGGACTGGGATACTACAGTCGATTATGGACCTATTGAATAAACATGCGAGAGTCTCTGGGCTACAAGTTAACTGGACTAAGTCTGTGGTGTTCCCAATGACGCCAATGTCGCAGACCCAGAGACGACAGGCACCGGACACACCGTTGACATGGGCGTTTGACACTTTTAAGTACCTGGGGGTTCAGGTTTATCACTTAGGGGCTGACACTGTGGATGGAAATCTCGGCCGGGCCATAACTAGAGCTCGCTCGACTCTCTCATTTTGGTTGGGCCTCCCCTTATCCCCTATGGGCCGGGTAGCCATTTCTAAGATGTTGGTCCTTCCCCGCCTCTTATATTTCTTCTACACACTCTCCTACCACCTGCCTCGGAGACTCTTCAGGGAGCTTGAATCCTTCTTGGTCTTCCTGATATGGGGAAACTCAAGGGCCAGGGTGGCTCTTCATAAATTATACTTGCCACTATCGGATGGCGGCTTGGGCGCCCCAAACTATGAGCGATATTATGCCGCGGCACAACTGCAGTGGCCAATGCGGTGGCTCGCTAAGAGCAATCTCACGGAGATGACCACGGATGCCTTGACTTGGGACCCCCCAACAAATCGATGGAATGGTTGTGAGGAACGACTACTCTGACTCAGAAAAAACGAGGCAACATATTAATGACAGCGGGCAGACGGCACTGGTCCAGGTATGTGATACCTAATGACCGAACAGCGCCATATGCCCCTGGCCTACCGCTGGAACTCCTCCCCGGTACACTCTCCTGTCATGGGCGTCCGGAGTTGAGGCTCTGGAAGGAGAGAGGGTTAGACACATGGGGAGACATGTATGCAGACTCGCAATTGCAAACATTCGAGGAACTGGTAGACGCATATGACGTACCGCAAGGCTCCTTTATGTTACATGCCTTGCTCACGCGCCACACTCTGCGAGCATTGAGCGTTGACCGAGTGGAGCCTGCTACGTCACACCTGCTTCAAACACTGCTCACGCATGGCCGAGGTAGACATGCTGTAACAGCTATATACACCTCTTTTAGGCTTGACGACCCGCCGGCACTGATGGCACTACGTGGATAATGGGACGCCGAGTTATCTGTCACCCTCTCAGACAAGCAGTGGCTGCAATGCCTCAACTACCCAAAAATCATATCGACCAACGCCAGATTGAAGTACACTCAAATTCAATTATTTACACCATACGTACCTCACACCCCACAGGTTGGCACGCATGTACCCCGCTGCAGCGGACATATGCCCTAGATGCCGAGATCAGGGAGCCACATTTACACACATGGTGTGGAACTGCACCGGTATTCAAACAATTTGGTCCGTGGTGGCCACTGTGCTTGCAGAGGCTACAGACACACAGATAGAGGCAGAACCCCTTCCCTTTCTACTGGGCGTTACAAGACGAAGCGCGTCTCGTAAGGGCCTGAACAAGTTCTTAGATCTTGCCCTGAGCTTAGCCAAGCGTAAGATAGCTATGGCATGGAAGGCGCCATTGGGCCCCAGTGTATATGCGTGGATGCTTGACCTCCGCAGGGCACTTATATCGGAACACACAAACCAATTATAGACCGCTGCGCGAGCAACCGCGCCCCCGCACCAGACTCCTACACCATGGCAAGATTACTTGTCAGTGATCGAGGCTAGGCTGCCCGTAGCAGCCTCTTCCTCTTAGCTCCGCTTACTGGCATAGGACCCCGGATTTCATTGGACTCCCAGGATCCATATCAATACATGAGCACACATGCTTGCGAACACAAGGTACCTTAGCCCTCCACACTTCTCTTTTCGCTTCCTGCGCACCCCCTTCCTCCGCATCTCTCCTTCTTCTTCTTCCCCTCCCCTTCCCCCCCCCCCCCCAGCACATCCACTAACAGCGACTTACCACACCCCTGCATTTCTACGTATGTCACCCACTGCTATATCAGATCGTCAGGCACAAATACACTGGCAGTCCTACGAAGACATTGTTTTCCCTATTCTTTTCTTTTGTTCCTCCTGTTCAGGTTAAGGTTATTTTACACATGTATACGACTTGATAGAGATATGGCTCCGAGGAATAATGGCGGATTCCCCTTTGGTTATCCTGATTTAACTTGACAATTTATATTTGAACTATACCGCAGAGTGAAGCGGCGAACCGACCAACAAGGTGGACTTTAATGTATCCTAGCTGAGTCTTTTTCCCTGCACCCCACCCATGCCACTCCGATTATTGTTATTTAGCAATGTCAGTGTCGGATTGAATTGTCATGCAAACTGTTCATGATGTTTTTATTATTTTTATTTTTTTGTTTGTCAAAATTAATAAAAATCATTTACAAAAAAAAGGTTATATTCGCAGAGAAATAAGACAATGGTTCCCAAGGATTCATCTGAATAACATGTTTTTGTATTAAAATAAAAAGACCTATGTTCATCTCGCATACTTTATGTCTGGAAAATAATAGTTCAGTTGCCTCATAGCATATCAGATCAGAATGTCAAAACCAAATACAAAATGAACCATTGTACCTGAAATGTATATGCAGATGTATATAAAAATACACATGCACACACAAACACACATACATATATATATATATATATATATATATATATATATATATATATATATATATATATATATATATATATATATATATATACACTATGTACTCAGGTTCCTGTAGGAATATTGGGACTGCCCTGCATTGCTTACTTTAAACGTTATATTCGCTCAGAGCTTCAATCACAGAGTCAAGAGAAAGGAAACTCCATTCCAGAATTTGGCTACAGTAGGTTTATTTTGTAATAGTGTATTTTCAGTTTCTTACCCGTTACTTGGCTTTATACTCTGTATTTTTTCTTTTAATTGATATAGTGATTTTTTAATATAACAGAAAATCATACCCAGAAAAAATGTTTTGTTCATTTAATTGTATACCTTATGGTCTTATGATCATCATAAGACAACTGAAGATTCTAAATGAAAAGTGAATGAGACATGATAACCCCACATGCACTATGAAATGAAACAATACAACATTCTAATTGTAAAAGGGACAGAGAAGCAGTACATGACTTACGATGTCACACAATAGTACACTCAAACTGTAAAGGAACTGAGATAATTACACATGCATTATTAGACTACAGAGATCAAAACTCTGCTTGCATAGGGAAGGAATTAGAAGAATAATGTGCATTATGACTAAGGGTGTGTGAAGTTTGGGGAAATTATGCAAAATTATGCATAATTATGCATAATTATGCAAAATGCAAACCCATCATTTAGCAATATATTTTAGCAAGAAATATGTCCTCACGTCAATTTTTAATGTAAGGATGCATTTCACATTAAACAAATAGCGCAAACAGCACAATTGCAGTGAATGTCTTCTCACGTTATAGTTGTTTGCGTTGTTTCCATGCATCCAGCATTATATTTTTACTTTGAACGACGGCGTAATTAAATGAATAACGTAATGGGGTAATTTTGGGAATTTCTCATATCAAGTTTAACACAAAATTTAAAAAATTACATGAATTTTGCTGGCGTAGTTAAAATATGCCTTTACCACGCAGGTAAGTATAAATAAGGTAAGCAAAAAACAAATATATATATATATATATATATATACATATATATATATATATATTACCTACTGGTGGTCGCCAGTAGGTAGTTATAGTTAGGACCTTGTTTCTATTCAAAAAGCGTTTTTTCCTTTGCCAATACCTTTTGGCGCCGTTTGACGAATCTTTTCAAAACTAATGGTTCACTCAGGTCAGCTCCTGTCTTGAAAGTTTCGGGGTGATTCGTCCAGCGGGGGCCGAGAAAAAAGGGGGGTCCCAAAACGCGTTTTCCCCATGTTAATTTCCATAGGAACTTTAGACACGGCTACAGCCCGAACTGCTGAACGGAATTATATATATATATATATTTTGTTTAATAAATAAATTCTTTTCTTTTTTTATTGGGAGGGAACCACCCCAAAACTCCCTTTATCAAATACCCTTACCACCCTATGCCCCTACCCACCCCTAAACCCTAAAGAAAACTTTTACCACCCTATACTCCTACCCACCCCCAAACCCTAAAAATACCCTTACCACCCTATAACCCTACCCAGCCCTAAACCCTGTAAAATCCTTTATTACGCTATGGCCTTAGCTACCCCAAACCCTAAAATACCATTACCACCCTATACCCCTCCCAATCCCTAAACCCTAAAACACCCTTACAACCCAATACCTCTCCCAACCCCTAAACCCTCAATATACCCTTACCACTCCATTCCCCTACCCACCACTAAACCCTAAAAATACCCTTACAACCCTAATCCCCACCTCTAAACCCTAAACAATTCCCTACTACCCTATGCTCTTACCTACCCCTAAATTCTAAAATACCCTTAACACCCAAAACCCGTACCCACCCCAAAACCCTTAAAAAAAAAACCTTACCCCTGCACTCTACCCACCCATAAGTCCTAAGAAAATCCCTTACTACACTATGCCCTTACCTACCGCTAAACCCTAAAATACCCTTAACACCCTATCCCCCTACCAACCCCTTAACCCTATAAACACCCTTATAACCCAGTACTCTTACCCACCCTTAAGCCTTAAAACAAACCTTATCACCCTACACATATATATGTATGTGTGTGTGTGGGTGTTTAAAAATATACATACACACATATACTTAAATTAACTATACTTACCATGCGTGGTAAAGGCATATGTGTGGTAAAGATTTGCATGGTAAATGATGCGTGGTAAAGGCATTGAGTGCTAATGACGATGTTGTAAAGGATGTTTACTGCAACCACACACATGAGTGTGGTTTCTTACTCAATTGATATAGGAAACAAGGTGGCATTGTGCTAAAGTAAGTAAGAAAGGTATATACAAACTTGACTATTTCACGCATCTCTTTGTTTCCATCATGCTTAAACACAGCCATAAGTTCACTACGACATAATAAGAGCACAACTCTGAACCTCACACACAGCAACAAAATACTTCCCCTATAGCACAAAGACATCACATAAATAACCAACGAACTGCCTGGAGAAAGGACACACAACTGCACATTCATTATAACATCACACACAGTGATTGCAGTCCTGCCAAGTGCCACGCATCAGACTTTAGAATAACGTATTTTGGGCGATCCCCCGCATCACCACTAGTATTTGACATTGTCACACAATCAGCTGAGTCCATAAGCTGATTTTTTCCCTGAGTCGTGGCTATGCTCGGGCAATTTATTTATTTATTTCACACAGGTCACAGGCAGTGCAAGCACAAATGGGGTCTGATTGGCTGACCTAAACAAGGATAGAGGATCAGTGTTTGGCCTCACTGTATGGTTCTGATCGTGCTCCTATTGGCTAAAGTATTGAATCACTTGTCATGCTGTGCTCAGCATGACTACACCCATCCCTGCCATGGGTTGGACTTGTTCCGTCTATTCAAATAGTATTCCATTTGGAAGCTCTCTACAGCAACGAACCACTAGTGACGAGAGCAGGGCCGGCCCTATATCGGATTCACCCGGACAGCACCCTAGGCAAAAGAAAAGGTGGCGTTTGTTGTGTGGTGGGGAGTCGTTGTGGTGTGATGGCAGGAGGTGTGAGGAAGATGGGAAGAGGGCAGGTGGATGATGGGGTGCTAACAATTACGCTAAGGTACCTTACGGGCTGATTACGAAGTCTTTAATGGGACCTGATTGAGACCAAGTGGCATGGACGAGCCACTGTTTGCATGACATTAAGTCAGGCAGCTCCCTGCTGCACCCCTCGGAATACTGGCGCCCCCACCTGGGCCCAGCTCGCCTGATCCCCAAGGCCTGCCCTGACACGAGGAATGGCGGGAGAAGCAAAGACAGCCTTGTTGCTGAGATTCCAAAGTCAGACAGGCATGCACCAAAGTAAGAACACAAAACACAGGCCTTTGACTATAAGCTTAACTTCACAGAGTTTGGATCACAGCAACCAGTGGCCTCATGCCAAACTCCGCCATGCCTTGGTCTCATGGCACTGCATGTAACTTGTAATTGTCCCTGAGCAGTGGCGTAGCCAGAGCTTCTGACACCCGGGGCGATCCCTTACTTTGCCGCCCAGTGGCGGTAAGAGGGGGTTTGCTTGCAAAAGACCATGACGAGTCGGGTGGGGTGGGAGGAGGTATCGCTGGCGAAAGACCACGACGAGCGGGGGTGGGCGACAGACGACAATGAGCGGGGGGCGCTTAGCAATGCCGACGAGGGAGAATAAAGAGAAAAACAAAACTTACCTTGCCCTCAAGGCTCACCGCCATCCCCAAAAATGTGAAGCTTGTGGCGGACCACCCATCCCCCCCCCCCAGCTATGAAACTGTCCCTGTGCCAATTTTTAATGTCCCAAACTCCCATGAGCATTGTCTCTATCTGACATGAATGGCCCGAAGGATAATATCCCTTTGCTCTCTTCTATGCCAGACATCAGATTCTGTCTGACATTACGTTAAGATTTCCTTGCTGTTGCTTAATTTTACATGCTGCAAATTTCTCGCCTGGAGAGAGGGTCTGGTTGTTGGGTGAGGTCCCTGCTTCTAAAACGCTGCTTTCATCCATTTGTCAGCCCCCGTCTCAATTTCTTTACACACATGCACACACGATTGTAACGATGCAGTCACTGTATTCTGGCCTCTGGTAGGAATTTGCAGAAGGCTGTCTGTCCATTGCCTCACACAAACAGCCTTTCTCGCCTCACACAAACAGCCTTTTATGGTACAAGTGGGACCATATTTGCACAAGAGTCACTAGGGGTGAGGGAGAGAAACAAGGAAAGATAAAGAGGGATATAAAAGCTGCAAAGGGAAGTGAAAAACAGACAAACGTGAGAGAATGGGACCTGAAAGGAAAGAGAGACCGGAGGGACAAGAATGAGAGGTGTGACAAGAGAGACGCAACACAAGAAGAGGAGACAGAGCAGAAGAAGTACCGTATGCGAGGAAAGTCGAAAGAAACAATGGGTGGAAGATGATGTTGAAGGATTGAGAAGGGCAAAAGGAAATTGGAGACAGAGAGAAGGAGATTAAGAGAGATGAGACTTGAGAGGGTGGAGGCAGTCTTAGGTCGGCACGAGGAGAATGGCGAGGAGGGAGGAGATGAGAGATAGAGAAGGAGAGTGGAAGAGAGTAGCAAAGGACAACAAGCATTGGCATGGCCAATAGGTCTCGCCTTGGGGACCTTCTAAGTGTTTAGCCATGCAGCACATTATCCTGGGTAGTTCACTTATAGCTTCATTTCTGAATATGTGTAAAGCTATATCAAGCCCAAATTGTATCCACTTATAAAAATAAAAAAACTGCACACAAAATAATAAGTGTATGTCAATATTCAGGCACATGGCGTGTGAAGCAAAGTAAACAAGTGCCATTTGTTTGCTTAGAAGAGTGAAACCACAATATACCTTAACAAAATACAGTTCCTCACGCTGCAAGCCTGTCTAGCACACACATACATCCTCCATTCAGCTGGGTGTCTAAGTTAACGCTGCTCTTAGAAGCCTGAAAAGGTTGTAGTGCTTGCTCCAGAATGCACTAAACACAACTGGACGTCTGTGCGTGTGTGCGTGCCTGCTTGTGTATGACTAAAATGTAAAACTAAATGTTTGCAACTGACCATGGATGCAGAAAAACATGAACGACTGCATCCATTGAAACAGGACTACCATGCACATCCCACAGACCCACAAGACTAAATCTCAGGTGTCCAACGTATTTCCAGGACGGCAGAATACTTTTCAGATTTACAGGATATCCACAGCACCCATTCATTTTTTTTTCAATTTTCATTTAGTAGATGGTGGCTGGTCTTGGAGTGGTAAATTAAATAAAAGGTGCACAAAATAACTTTTTAGAAAGGAGCATCCTATTAGCAAATTGCAGCTGTCGGGCTCATCAGAACAGTTAATAAAAAAAGAAAAAAAGGGCCGGAGAGCAACAGAGGAGTGGAGAGGGGGGTGGGGCTGAGTTGGTGAGCATGTAAAGTCTGGTGGTGGGAAGCAATGGCGGTGGAGTTGTTATAAAAAGAAGAAAAAAAAAGCCAAGTAGGATTAGGGTTGGAGGAAGCATCGGACAAGCTGGATGGAGAGCAACTTCGGGGCAAAGATGTGAAGATGGAAGCAGCATATCGGGGAGAGATCAAGAAAACACATGCACTCCCATGGAGTGCTAAAAAGCAAAATAACAAAAGCTAGTTCCCTGAATATGAGCAGCGGAAGGATACAAGTCATTTAATCAAAAGGATAGGAAGAAACTATGCTCTAAGAGCAGGACAAGAAAATATGAGGAAGGAAAACCACAGAAGAAGAAAGCACATAAGATTGATAAGAAAGACAAAGCAACTGACTGATCCAACGGTTACTCTATCGATGAAGTCCACAATAAACACCTGAAGCGGTTTGCAGGCAAGACCTAAAAGCCCAATGATTATCACAGAACAGAAGAAATTAATTCAATACAAAGAGATCTTTATTCGGACAATCAGGCCATAGAAGCCACAAAAATAATTTAAAACATACGTTAGAAAACCATCATAAGTAAAACCACACAGCATCAAAACATTGCCTACGAAGTAATCATTGAAACCAGTCGAGGCAACCTAATCAGCCAGAGCAGGAATAATGCCATCATCTGATAGGGTTAATTATGCAAAGCGCTAGTGCGTACGATAAGATGTGTAAATATTATAAATAAAAACATTAAAAACCACAGTCAAAACAGCAGTTAAAAGACCAAATAAGAAATGATAAGTTAGAACTTCATAGAGGATGGGCAATGAGCATGCGAACAAAAATATAACCGGTCGATGCACAGCACAACTGCACTAAAGGTGTTAACCCTCCATTGTTTTCCTGCCTCTAGCAGCTGCCTTGAGGAAGGAACTGACCCTAAAGCAAATGTAAGGGGTATTTAACAACTACAAGTGAAACAGTGCTTCCCTGCACCTACGATGGCAAAGAGTTCTTAAGAATGGTTTAAGAAAGCGCCCCTTTGCATGATTGAAGTAGTTACAGAAAAACATGTAATGTAGCAGAGACTGCTCAGAAAGACCATTGCAAGGACAGGGAGCGGCTGATCTCCCCAGAGCAACAGAAAATGTATCAATGCACCGAGGCCACCACACTGTGCCAGATCTAAAACAAAAAGAAGGGACCTCTCCCAGTGGATGAGTTCTAGTGAAAGATAAAAAGTGGGCTCGGCAGAAGCGAATGACCTATGAAAGGACCAGAAGAAATCATTCAAGGTTCAGATTTATCACCTGATGATTTGTGACCGTGTACTCAACAACACATTAACAAATGTAACATCAGCCCCGAGAGAGAGAACAATGCATTAGTACTAGCCTTCATCCTAACACATGGAATGAGCATGTTTTAGAGGGCCTGAAGAGATGCCCTTCCTATCAGACAGAATTGAGATGCAACATGATACTCTACACTTTTCCTTACCTGTCCATCCAACGTTTGGTGGAGCAAAGCCCTCCTATGTTAAGTAGTCCCTGGCAGTACATGACCCAGAAGATGACAGGCAACTATCAGTCATCTATTAGTGAAAACTAGGAACGGGATCTCACGTATTAAAAAATGTTCAAATTGCTATCGTTTATTCGTTTAAACATTCAAAAGTTGCTAAAATATTGTCATAGGCTAGTGTTTCACATTAGAGAAGCTCATAGGAGCCAACATTGTTAACCATTCAAAAGATTATTGTGAATTTCCCACCAATAACTAAACAATTAAAGAAATATATAATTATTCCAGGCAACCTTGTGAAAAACTTTGCTTCACACACCTGTCTGCAGAATGTGTGCTTTCAAGGCAGTACGATCGCTAAGGGCTAAGACTGAGCAAGAGAGTTATCACCAGTGGGCACAGCTGGCACCCAACCCTGGCACACTTCTCGCCCGTCATGAGAAGCCACAGTTAGCTGACCGGGCTGGAACAAAGAAACATGGACCAGCACATGCCTGGGAGGGGTGTTTACACAGGTAGAAAATGGCTTATTTCTTTATAGCGCTTCAAGCCGGTAGATCAGCATGTCCTTAACACTTCTAGTTATTAAGACCGACAAAGCTTGCACACACTCAGATCAATGCTGTCCCCTTTGAGGGCAGGATTAAAAATACTGGAAAACATTGTCACTCAATCACAACCCGTACCTCTTCTGCAACAGCTTAGCGCCATGAAGTGGCCCTAAAGGTCACACTTAGGCGCTCTCTAAAGCGCCAGAAAAAAAACAGACAAATAATGTTGGATGGTCTCCTAAAGTACACTCGAAAATACGCAAACCACATTAATCCTTTAATACCTTTCACAACAGTGCAAAACAGAAGTTTAGCAAGCAGTGGAAAAGTTCCAGTTTGAAGCAGTGCCAACTGTTACATTTTAAAAAAAATTGAAAAAGATATATGGCTCCTTAGAGAGAGCTTCTTGTTAAAATTCAACGGGCGGGAATCTAGCACATATGAAAGCCCGAGCGAGCAGGAAACGCACTGACGGGTGGGAGGTGGTAGGGGCCGGCACCGCACGGGTAGATTAATTGAATTGCGAGCAGCGACGGGATCGACACGAGCAGGAAATGCAGCAAAGGACAGGAGGTGGTAGGGGGACGGCACAGCAAGCCGAGACAAAAGAAAAAGCAGTGCGCCGAAACTAACATAAATGGCCAGAAGTGAACTGATCCATGTAAAAGGGCAAGTCTCCAAGGCGGAAACAAAACAGCAAAAAGGAGGGACAAATGTAAACTATTTCCCAATGAAGCCAGAGGAATTATGAAGGCAGACCAAGGAACCAATGAAAAGCTATGGGCGTGCTGAAAGCCCATAGAGTAGATATAGCATGTTTCGAGAGACAGCGCATGCGCTGCTTAGACTCGACCTAAAAAATGATGGAGAATGGAATATCACCAGAGAGACAATGGAGGAGAAGGAAAGGTAGTTTGAGTGAAAGGAGAAGAATGACCTATTTGGAAAAAGTGAATGGAGTGGATGTGGACACAGAAAATGAAGAGGAAGGTAAGAAATTAAACAGTTAGAAAGTGTGATTGTGTGGTATGACACTCGCAGACTGCCTAAAATTCCTCTGCCCTCCATGTGCACTTAGAACCTTTCACTGTATGACGTCATAATTCATGCGCTACTCCTCTTTTCCTTTTCCCGTGCAGTTTGAATGTTCAATGAATAACGTCATTGCGCTTCTGTGGTACTGTCCCTTTGCTTGTGGAGTTAGAAGGGTTGTTTGTGTGGTACCACATTCATAGTGCACCTACAGTTCATCTGCCTCCCGCCTTCCAGATGAAGTTAGATTGTTGAGTGTATGATGTCATAACACATGCCCTTCTACTCTGTGCCTTTCCGATCTAATGTTTGAACTGCACGGGGAGTGGACATACCGCACCCACTTTATGGTATCACTCAAGTGAATATTTGAAGTCCACGGACAGTGACCAGAACAGCACCTAGATTAGGACATGAAACAATAGCATTTTGAACTGCACAGGGAGAGGACGTATTGCACCTACACTATGATATCACACAACTGAACATTGTAAGTGCATGGGCAGCACACAAAACTGCGTCTGAACTAGGACATCACACAATCAAACCTTTCTAGTGCCTGGGGAATGGACGTACCACACATACACTATATGACACAATGGAACATTCTAAGTCCACACACAGTGGACAGAACTGCACATGGATGAGGACATCATACAATCGAATGATTGAACTGCACGGGGGGAGGGTGTACCGCACCAACACTAAGATATCACACACCCGAACATTGTAGGTGCACAGGTAGTGAAAAGAACTGCATCTAAAGTAGGACATCACACAATTGAACGTTTAAACTGGACGGGGAGAGGACGTACCACACCAACACTATGATATCACACAACTGAGCATTGTAAGGGCACAGGCAGGGAACAGAACTGGACCAGGACATCAAGCAATCGAACGTTTGAACTGAACTGCACGTGGACTAGGACATCACACAACTGAATGCTTAAACTGCACAGGGAGAGGACGTATTGCACATACACTATGATATCACACAACTGAACATTCCAAGTGCACAGGCAGTGCACAGAACTGCATCCAGACAAGGACATCACACAACTGAACGTTTGAACTGAACGGAGCGAGGACGTACCACACTCAAACTATGATAATACACAATTGACCATTCTAAGGGCACGGGCAGTGGATTGAACTGGACCTGGACCAGGACATCACACAATTGAACTTTGAACTGCACAGTGAGAGGAAGTACTGCACATACACTGATATCATACAACTGAACCTTACACGTGCACTGACAGGTGGCAGAACTGCACACACGGACTAAGACATTACAAATGCTTGAACTGCACAGTGAGAGCATGTATCACTCATACACGATGACATCATACATCTGAACATTCAAAGTGCACCAAGTGAAGAGTAGTAGCATGCATTATGGCATCACACAATCGAAGATTCGAACTGCACATGAAAGGGGCCAGAGGGGTAGCAATTAGACCAGGCTTTTCCAACGAGTAGCTCGTGAGCTACTGGTAGCTCTCCAGCTACCTGTGAGTAGCTCTCCTGTGTCCAGCCCAGTCTACTAAATTAGAGGCTTTTTCTTGGCTGAAATTTATATAGATATAGCAAAATTGAAAAGTGCATATTCAAGAGGAAAATGTGTGTATTTCAGAACTCATAAGATGATGTTTGGAGAAAATGGTTGAATTTGCAAAATATATTTTAAGCTGATATTTGAGTGATTATTGGTGTGGCGTTGGGAATACTTGTTACTAATATTATTAACTTGGTGCTCCAAGCATTGCAGCTGTGCATTGCCTATATAAAAGCATTCCAAATTGACAAAGCCTTTTTTACATTGCTGCTAGTAAAACTGTTTGATGCACTGGGGTGATCACTGCTGGTAATCTTGCATAGAATGGTCACTAATGTAATCTTGTCTGATGGTGGGGGGGTCAGCATTACAACACTAATAATATTAGTAGCTCAGGATAATTTTCATTGAATATTAGTAGCTCTTGTTAGAGGAAAGGTTGGAGACCCCTGAATTAGACTATAATTATGGTACCATACAATCAGGTACTCTAACTCTGCAGGAAACAGACTTTGAAGCAGCTTTTGCATCATGACATCACCCAACTGAGCATCTTAGCTTCACATGGAAGGGGAAAAGTTGATTTTACATGCACTTTGACATCACCCAATTTGAGATCTTGAGATGAATGCATATGATAGGAGATTTACCACTTCCGACAGACTGCTTGCTTTAATCTATTGAGACCATTCTAAATGGCCCTATCTTCCCGCCCATCCCTCTTTCAGGATGTAGTAGGTTTGAGAGACACTCTCATCCCAGTGACTGATTCCTTGTCACCCATCACTTACCTGCCGTCTTCCGAATGTGGACAACGTAGCCAATGATCTCCCTGGTGTTCTGTAAAGCCTCGCTCCATGATACCTGGATAGACGTGGCAGAAGTAGTGACTGCCTTCACATTCTGAGGGGGTCCAGGTAAGCCTTCTGCCCAGAGGACAGTCAGCCGGGCGCTGGCCTGGGTTGAGCCGGCGCTGTTCTCAGCGACACACTGGTAGATGGCCTCGTCGTCCTGACTGATTCCATATATGGTGAGGGTGCTGGAAGCAGAAATGACAACACACCGAGGTCAGTCAGGGTCTGCTATTAAATGGTACAAGCTGAAGTAATTCAATAGAAATGTGCAGTTTATCGAGCGTGTCTCGTTTCTGGGCAGATATTATAAGGTGATCACATAGATTATTAATTAAATGCAAGCATAACCAATGTTGTTCTAAAGAAGCAAGGTTTTGTCCCACCCCCTACATATCGAAATATACAGCAACAAGACAAGGCCCCACTGTAAAAGTTAGTCAGGCTCCTAAAATTTCACTTAGACTGGTTGCCTTACAGAGAGTGGGTGTTTCACCAAATGGATGAGGCTCCTCAGCCCTACCGGGGTATGAAGGACATATATTATGTCTCTGCCCCAAACACATATCATAATTAGAACATTTGCTAGGGGATGAGTACACTTTTTTTATGAGGCCATGGTAAAATGCTTAATGTGCAAAACACTTGTTGATCACTACTTAATGATGTAACATGGTATAGATCCAGTGGTATAACAAGGAGGGGGGGAGGGGCGGTCCACCCCAGACGGCATGAGTTTTTGGGCGGCAGCCTCTCCCCCGACCCCCTGCTCTTACATGCAGCCGCCGCGGGCGGCAAACGCAGGGACCACCACCAATCGGCGGCAAAAGGTCTAGCTACGCCACTGTGTAGATCAGAAGGAAGAGCGAAACCAACGGTCACATTTATAAGGGCATTGCACCACCGGAGCGTCCTAGAAAGTGACGCTCCGGTGGTGCAATGCCCTGCTCCATATTTACAAAGTGGCATTAAGCCACTTTGGGCGGCTTAACGCTGCTTTTTAAATATCGTACCCTTTCACACAGGTACCTGCGTGAAAGGGGCATGCAATGGGTGTTGCTGTGGGCATTTTACCACAACACCCATTGCTTAGATTTTCAAGGATGTGTAAATCTGAGACAGCGCCAAAAACTAACACTACTGAATAGCAGGCGTTAGAATGGCGCAACGAGGAGAAATACTTTTATTTCTCCTCGTTTTTGCTCTTTCTATGTGTGCTGCATTCTGCAGCACAGATAGAAGGAGCAAATTGCCTTTAAAGATCGTTTATGTGCAGGAAGGTGTCCCTTCCTGCTCATAAACAATCATCCCTGCAACACGGACACCCTTGCACCATCGCGCAAGGGAGCCTGCTTTGCAGGGATGATTTGCTGCAATGCAGGCACCCTTGCACCATGGCGCAATGGTGTCTGTGTTGGTGCTAGGCAGCATTTTTTTACGCCAGTGCAAGGGAAAACACAGAGGTGTGCTGTAATCTTGTAAATAAGGCGCATCCCTGTGTCTTTTTAAATGACGCTGCAAAGCTAAATGGATTGCAGCACTGTGCTGAGCCATTGTTTTGTAAATATACCCCTAAGTGTTTCATGTGCAACATGCAACCAAGGCCGACTGAAATCGGTAAAAAGTAAAATATAAAAATAAAGAAATAAATTCGAGAATCAGAGTAAAAATGTCCTCGGCCTCCACCTGTGATGTAAAGCTTTCCTGCAGTCACAGTTTTGCAGCTTGACAGCGCCTGCACACAAGGGAAAGTACTCAGTATATTGTAATGGTGACAAGATCGCTGTGCTGGCCAACGCAATCAAGTTTATTGCTAGTTGATGAATTTTAGTGCATCAGACGCTAATACGTGTACCCCACTTACAGGGATGCGCGCTCACAAACACATTGCACACGAGTGCGCGCACGCACACCCCATTAGCATTTTTATGAGTAGTGATACCCGAGCCCGGAAGCCGAAGACGTCGAGAATTCGTTCATATGTGACATTCCGTGCCACTGATAGTAGCGCCAGTGAAGCCTCCTCTTGTGTAGGCGCTTCAGAGAGAGACGCTATGTCTCCTGACGAAGGATTGCTTTGATCGGCTTTAGGCAAAGCCGTAAATTCTTCACACTGACAGAGCTCAAAAGATGTTTCAGAATTAGAGCAGATTAGCCAATTAACTGGAGCGGGGTCGCTGCCAAGAATTACAGCACTGCAGCTGTAAGTAATCAACTCACCTGGCCCAGGTTCCAGCACTAGAGCCGCCTCTGCCACAGAGCCCCAGAGGTGTAGGCAATCACTACACAATTCTAGAGCTGTAGGTGATCATCTGACAAGACCGCAGTCACAGCACTACAGCTTTAAGAAGGCAACTGATGAGGCCCTGCTTACTGCTTTAGAGCAGCAGCCAATCAACTGACAAGGTCATCATTTCCGAACTTCTGATGTAGGTAATCACCTGACCACGCCATGGTTACAGTGTTCTAGTGCTAGGTAATCCACCCAGCGAGGTCATGTTTACACCCCTTGACTGGAGTTGGCCACCTATCCACGCCATGATTGCAGCATTAGATTTGTAGATAATCACCTGGCGACCTAGGCTTCACCTAGCCGCGGCCCGTGCAGTTAAGAGCAGTGGGGCTGGATTGGGACAGGGATTCGACAGACGACCACAAGTGAAAATTAAATAAATGATTAATTTTCCCTCATCGTCATCTGTTGAAATCCACCCCCACCCGTCCCCACTGTCCCACAGCTCTTACCTGCACGGGCCGCGGCTGGCTTCGCCAGCACCGCTGTAGCTGGTCATCTGTGGTTACATAACCAGGGCTACAAGTGTCTGAAGGCTTATTTTCTGTATTTTGGAAATGGCTTAAGGTCAGGTCAAAGATTTGAATACCACTCAGGTCCAACCCGAAATTTAAAATATCCACAACTGGGAAAGAGGGAGACGGCGGTCTCTCAGAGTCCGCCAATCCATCACTGACCAGCACTGTACTCTCTATAATTAAACATACTAGGAGAGAACAGATCAATGAATTGCTGTACAATCAGCTGGTGGGTTGGAGAAAACATGATAGCCATTCACAAACACCGGCATATTTGTCAAGTACCGCTACATGGTCTACTGCTGTTTTAAAAACATAAAACCATGCTTATGTTTTGTCCAAAGACACATATAGTCTGCCCTGTCCTCAGCTGTGAACCTCCTCTTGACAAATGAAACCTTATCAAATGACATGATGGCGAAGCGCAGGTGATTTATCATAAAATGAAGACGTGTGTATGTTTAAGTAAATTTATATATCGGTATGTGCGGGCATGTTCTTATGTGTAAATTAATTTCTATGTATTTTTCCACACCCTCACTTTTTTAGTAAAATATGTTTTTATTGGCTTTATGAAAAATAAATAAGCCAATAAGAAGAAGTTGTAAGCGTAGTGGCACAGCGGACAACATCATTTAAGTAAAATATGAGCATCCAACGATGTTGAGAGAATTTTATATATAATCGTGAGTCCACGTATCAGGGCGTCGTGTATTGCTCAATGAATTAAGGGAGTTATTTGCGCTGCATTTCAGAATGAATAACTGGGGACAGATCTATGTAACTGGGGAGGTGGGGACGTGATAGCGGCAAGGTATTGGCTACGAGTGAATCTCTGCTGCGGAAGAGATGCAGGGTATGGGCTGGTACAATATGGCAAATATTAACATATTTCACATCCTCACTTGTTATACAACATTCTGGAAAATTCTGAAACCCTCTTTCTAAAGTCTGGCTTTCACAAGGGCCATTCGGCTTACTACTATGCCCTTACTTTCCACCAGGGTTGCCATCTACCTGGATTTCGCAGAGGAGTTTCTGGCCCTAAGTGCTTGTGTTGCAAATGTTTTTTGGCTTCACCGAAGACCGGACATGTGCTGTCTGTACCGAGACATATTAATATCTAACAGTGGGCTTAGAGCCCGCCCAATGCTTATCATTGATTTGCTTCATTGTCACTCTCGTTTGCTTGCTTCTTATTCATCTGCTTCTGTGGGCTTTCCTTCCTCTAATTGTGTTTGTCCCTCACGTGGAGTATGGACACATTACTTATATCTTTCCACTGCTCATTTTTCAGTCGCTACTTTTTTTCATTTTCTTTAAGCACTCTATACGAGAGAGTGTGTGTGCCTTTCACCCTTCTCCCTCATGTACTTTTCCCCTCTCTGTGTTCCTCTTTCTCTCTTTCCCTCAGTTGCCATTCTTGCTACCTCCCTGCCCACCTTCCCTTTCCCTTCTTGTTTTCTGACTGTCCATTTACTTCCCCAGCCCTGCCCACCTTCCACTGTCTGTTTGCTCTTGCAGCTCCTTCCGCCCTCTTTTGTTCATGTGCCTCCCCATCTCCTCCAGCCCTCCATTGTCTGTGTGCTTCTCAACCCCTCCAGCCCACCCTCCACTGTCAACTTGCTTCCCTAACCCCTCCTATCCATCTGCCATTGTCAGCTTTCTGCCCCATCCCCCTACCTGCCCTCAGTTGTCAGTTTGCTTCTCCAGCCCCTCCCGGCTGCCCTTCATTGTCTGTATGCTTCCTTAGCCCCTTCCACCCAAACTTTGCTGTCAGCTTGCTTCCCCAGCCATTTCCACTCACCCTCTGTTGTTAGCTTGCTGCCCCAGTCCCTCCCACCCACCCCCCATTGTCAGCTTGCTGCCCCACCCCCTACCTGCCCTCTGTTGTCTGTGTGCTTGTCTCTCCACTTCCACCCTCCCTCCATTGTCTGTATGCTTCCTTAGCCCCTTCCGCCCAAACTCCGCTGTCAGCTTGCTTCCCCAGCCCTTTCCACTCACCCTCTGTTGTTAGCTTGCTGCCCCAGTCCCTCCCACCCATCCCCCATTGTCAGCTTGCTTCCCCATCCCCTCTCCCTGTCCTCTGTGGTCAGCTTACTTCCCCATCCCCTCCAGCACTCTACTTGTTTCCCATCCCCTGTCAGCTGCCCTCTGTTGTCTGTGTGCTTCACCAGTCCCTCCTGCTTACCCTTCATTGTCACCTTGCTTCCCCAGCCCCTCCTACCCACCCTCTGTTGTTAGTTTCTTGCCCCAGACCCTCCGACACACCCTCCACTGTCAGATTGCTCTCCCAGTCCCTTCCCCATTCTTCACTGTCAGCTTGCTACCCCAACCCCTTCCGCCCACCCTTAATAGTCAGCTTGCTTCCCCAGCTCCTTCCACCCATCCTGTTGTCAGCGTGCTGCCACAGCCCCTCTGTTGTCAGCGTGCTGCCACAGCCCCTCTGTTGTCAGCTTGCTGCTCCATCCCTACACCCACTCTGCATTGTTAGCTTGCTTCTCCACCCCCGCCCATTCTCTGTTGTCAGCTTGTTTCCCCATCCCACCGCCCTCTGTTGTCAGCTTGTTTCCCCATCCCCTTCAGTCCTCTGTTGTCAGCTTGTTTCCCCATCCCCTTCAGTCCTCTGTTGTCAGCTTGTTTCCCCATCCCCTTCAGTCCTCTGGTGTCAGCTTGTTTCCCCATCCCCTTCAGTCCTCTGTTGTCAACTTGCTTCGCCATACCTTTCCGCCCTCTTTGTCCATGTGCTGTCCCAGCCCCTCCCGCCCACCCTCCCTTGTTAGCATGCTGCCACAGCCCCTCAATTGTCTGTGTGCTTCACCAGCCTCTCCCAACCATCCTCCATTGTCCATGTGCTTCCTCATTGTTCCTCGTATGTCCTCTCCCTCCACTGGTGTCCTTTTTTCCTGCCCTGCCTCCCTCCCTCCGTATTGCCTCGTTCACTAACCAACTCACCCATTTTCTTTTCTTTCACATAAAAAAGCGCATTATTGCTGGCCACGTCATAGTGGAGCATTAGCGCTGGCCCCGCTGCTGTACAGCAGTGGTGGCTGGTGGAATTTGAAACTGGTGGGGCGTATGCAGAACGAATCAACGTATGCGAGCGAGCGCAGCGAGCAAGCTCGACGGCAATAAGCGGGTTCGGGGGGGGTTCTCCCCCGTGAAGACCCCCACACCCCACCCTTCCTGGATTCCTCTGCAGCTGTCACTGTCCTGCCCGCCCTTGTTTAAAGCCCCGGAGCAGAACCGTATTGCTCTGCACTTAAGTGCCTGTCACATAAATGCACCGACAACTCTCACTTCCTCCTCCCTCCTTGGATTTAAGATCGGGCGTGTCCTAACCCTCTCGTCGCCGGCACTGTCTGCATGCATAGTGCGTTGTGCTGCAGGGAGGTAGTGAATGGCTGTTTATATAGCTCTGCTTCCTAGACTGAATCACATCTAAGCGCTTACAAGCTGGCATAGTTACCCAAGACTTCCTTTAAAACATGCACTTGCGATTGTGTGCACCTGAATTTTGCAAATTGTGAGTTAGTTGTACTACACGACAGGGTAACTGTCTTGCCGAGTGTTACATTTTAGGTTCATCCAGCTGGATATTCTCGCAACTCTACCCTTTCCTATTGGCTCCTTTGTGTACCTGTTAGCATGCTTTAAAAACACGTATAAAGATTATTTTTCAATTAAGCCGCCCACTGCATTACATTCAATAATTACTTGGGGCTTTGTACTCTCGCCCCAAAAAAGAATGCCTCAAAGGTCCACTGACATTACGATATGCTTCCATCATGTCACGACACCACTCTCCTTCACCTTGGCTCATTTGCAGGTTATGATAAAACGTGTCTTTTGTATGGAAAGCCTTCGACGTGCAAGATCTTGCTACAAGTGAGCAAAGCTTGGCCACTAATATACCCACGTGTTACAAGCCAGCGGCCTTAAGCGAGACGGCAACCGATCATTTCAAACCAAAAACTAAAAATCAAACCATGTTAGAAAATACCTTCAACTGAGAAAGCAAAGTGCATTATTAAAGATCGTGTTCTAGTAACTTCTTTCAGAATGACAATATTCAGTAGGAAGCAAGTACTCACACACAAGCTACTATCAGAAACACCAGTTGGGGGCGGGGTGCTGCTTAGACAGAAAGGAGGGCCACGCGACCCCGCAGTCTGGCTGGGCTTGTTTCAAAGCATAAATGTCGAGTTCGGCCACGAGACGGGGTCCCCCTCCCAGATGGTCAATGACCACATTTAACTGCAAAATAACACAAAGGGTGTAGTTCAGGCAACGAGATGGGCATGGGGCAACATGTCATGCCAAGGGCTCATGTGAGAGGTCGGGAGAGCCAGTGTGCAACTTGTGAGGAGAAAAACGAAGAAAACATTCAGCGCCTCCTCTAAAGGGCAGGAAGCGCTATAAAACGCTTCCATAACACAACTGCACAATATAGTTCACGTGATCCCCACTTATTGGAATTCTCTCACAGAATAAAGACACATCTTGCAAAGTGGAAACACCCATCTTCGTGGTATCGTTATTCCCGGGTGCGGTATTACTAATGGAGTTCCCTACTAATGAGAGCTTTAGAGTAGACTGAGTGGCAGCAATTTCTAGCCAGTAGGCCTCCCTTAATTTAATGAATACAATAAAAAAATAAACTTACCAGGCATCTCCATTCTCCTCCGGTCCCGCGCGTCTCCTCTGCAACGTGGTGGAATTAACTTCTCCCCGCTCTTTTCTTTTGCATACTAAACTGCCAAATCAGGAGACTGGATGCGACGGGAGGTGGCTGACCCTTGTTTACTTACTTTGTATCCTGGCATTTGATAGGGCATGGGGCGACTTTGCGAAAAACGCGTCACCGCCCGAGCAGGATCCTATTCAGAGGCCTTCACGCTACACTAGGCATGCGCAGCATACCTAATGGTTTGTGAATGTGAGTGAGGGGCAACGCTCCTCACTCACATGCACAGTCAGACCACCATCTTCCGGACTCCTGCTCTGAGTGCTCTCCCCAGTCTCCCCCCGTCTCCCCTGCATGCGCTGTGCGTTGACATGCGCACTTTCACCCGCCCGGCCCGAGAAATGTAAACAGATAAATTGAAAGCTGTCAATTCGTCTGCTTACATTCCGTTGCCCGAACTGCAGACAGTGAGCAGTTTCTTTTTTGGGGCGCCGCCCCGGCGCCCCTATGGACCAGCCGCCACTGCTGTACAGCATAGTTAAAAATCATTGCCAAAGCCAATACCTCTCAGAAGCGGGACCTACTGGCTTTGCCAATTCTTGTTTCCACGAGTGTCAGTCCAGCTGATTCAACGGAAACAAAGCAAAACTACAACTAACAGAGTACAACAGGCTGTATACTGAAAGCCCAGAGCTAGAAGCAGAGTGGGTGACACCATTGGCCAGAGGCCCTCCAACGTGACTGTGTGCTATGGATTTCTCGAAAGCACCCTTTGCTGGAATATAGGCTTGCACATAAGTAGCCACAACATGTATGTATGTATATATTTATTTATTCATGTATCTCTACAAAAGTATGGGTTTTTTTCGTAGAAAAAACCCCATAAAATGCTTTGCACTGCTCCAGAAGGATCGGTGGCTGTTGTACAGTTATGAAAAATAGAAAAATAATAGAAAACTAAAAAAAATACTAGATTAATTTATAAGAGAAACATAAAATGGCACAATAGAAATTGAAAAAATTGTGAGGTCAAGCACAGACAAACAATAGATAATATTCAGGGCGAACAGACTGGTGAACAAAGAAAGTAGAAGAGATGCAGCTCCGAGTAGTCCGAAATGTTAAGGTAAACACATTAGAATATCAATTTGAAAAAGTTTTTTTTAGGAGCGATCCTATTTTAAGAGATTGTACCTTTACTGTAGTTGTATTTATTATGGTGCTTTATCCAAGCACTACACACGAGAAAAGAATCGTTACAAGAAATAATGAAACCGCAATTAAACGCTTGGTTACTTGGGGCCTGATTTAGATCTTGGCGGAAGGGTTACTCCGTCACAACGGTGACAGATATCCTGTCTGCCGAACTATAGGATATAATGAGATTTATATCTCGGTGGACAGGATATCTGTCACCTTTGTGACGGAGAAACCAGTCCCCCAAGATCCAGATCAGGCCCTTGGTAATGGTTAGTTAGATATTTGGAGCTGAAGAGCATTCAGCAAATGTTTGGACGTGGGCAGGTTTGAAACATACCTAATGTGAACTGGGAGATCATGCATAGTTTCAATTTCCAGGAGGGACGGGAAGCAGCCTTTACAATGCAACCGTTACAACGCATGCAGTTACATCGCATGCCATTGCAACGAAAAAGGTGTGCAGCAGTGGGTAGAAGGTGTTGGATTTAACTCCAACACCTTCCCTACTGTTGCACACACTGGAGTTGGAATAGAAAATTAATCTATTCCAACTTCCAGCGCTCCCCCGACAAAAAGTTGGGGTAAAGTTTGGCGTTGCAACGGCATGCCATGTAATGGCATGCGTTGTAACGTCACATATCCGGAGGGACAAACGAGTGACGGTGAGATCAAGCACAAAATAGCCACTATAAACCGATTCACTTCCACCACTTCCAAGGCAATAGCTCATCAAATTTAGCATTGCGTGAGACAAAAAAACGCGACACTGTGGTTCAGTGGGCAAGAAACTGCAAGAAACGGCTAGAGGTCCAGGCAAAAAAAGAGTTCTCCTGACCTTCTATCTTCAGTGCCGACACACCTTCAACGGCACCCGGCACACCACTGCCACCCCGGCTTCATCCAGCAGATGCCCACCTTTGTGGGCTTCCATCCCTCCCCCAGCAAGCCATTGCCGTTAGAAGTGGAGAGGTGTGGTGCAGCGGCCAGGGCAGCTGACTTCGGAGCACAGGGTTCACGGTTCGATCCCCGGCTCCGGCGGCAGCTCAGCTCAGCACCATGTGACTCTGGGCAATAGCTCACTTAATTTCCACTATGGCCCCCAGCGCCTTGAGACCCGTAAGGGTGAGTAGCTGCGCTATATAAAAACGGACTTACTTACTTACTTACACCTCTCCTTCACATCGCCACACTAGCTCATAGAGCCAGCACCACCCATTTCGGGGTGCATTTTGCCAAAGAAGTCCAGGGGGACGATAAAAGACATAGCAGCAGAGCCAGGAGCTCAAGAGGGGATGCATATTGAAAAAAAGAGAATATATTTTTGGTGGGGACAAAGAGTGCACACATTTAAAGGCAAAACAAATGAAGTTGAACCTAACATGAAAAGCAACCAGTGATGTTGTTTGGAAGAACTAAACTTTGATACATTTTTTTCAGAGAGGAGAAAAAAAGAGATTTGTTTTTTGTATACTACAGATTTTACAGACAGACGAGATTTGTTGAAGAAAGTTAAGAGAGGGGTCAAACACAAAGCTGAGAATATGCACTGAGGTAGAAAAAGGCAACTGGGAATGTAGAAAGAAGACTGTTGGAAAAAGCAATGGAAAGGGAGCAGGTATCAATCAGATTTTAAATGAAAGAACCTTATTAAGTGTGGAATTTCAAACCAGAGGATATCTTTGTGCTGCACGATCCTAGTCTCATCAGAGATCATTAGCGGTGAAGATGCAACCAATGTATTTTAGTTAACATGGGAGTGATTCAATCAAATTTACAAGCACCAGTCATCAAATAGGCCGCAGAAGATTCGATTTAATGTGTTCGAGAAAAGAAGGAAGTGAATCAGCAGAGCACTGTCACCATTAGGTCTGGGCAAGACTCAACCCTGGATGGGGATTCAGGAGTCCATAGGAGTGATAAATTATTTAAATTCTGTGAAGAGTGTTTTCCGACTGAGGCAGGGCCTGAAGATTTTATCAATATGAGTTTTGAAATTAGGGTCCGACTGAAGAATAAAGCAATTCATGGTGGGCATAATTGGGACGGAAGTCTTGTAGAGAGGAAAACGTATTTTGAACTGGGGTACAGAAAATGATCAGAAGAAGTTCAGTTGCAGGACACTGCTCAAAAATTAAGAGGCATTCAATTCTCAAATGCACAAAGACTGTCTCAAAGGCGGATGCATCTGTATGAGAGTCTCTTCGTGCAATTGTGGTCACACAAAGACATAGAATTGGGTGTCATTCATCAGCATACTGGCGGAAACATACACGCCATGGCATCCACCAGCAGCTCTACATAAATGTTAAACAAGAGGGCCAGGCTCGCACCCTTAAGCTCTCTGCAAGGCATAAGGAGAGAAACTCACCTAGAGCTCAACCCTGTATCTGGGTGTTCCTAAAACCAGGAAGTCAGGTAGAAGTCCTGCCCAGACCCGGGAGCTTCCCCGATAGATGCTGGGTCCTATTTTCTTAAATGCTGGCTAGAGCTGTCCTGGAGCACATGCTGTTCATTTCAAGATGTAATGCTCATTAGAATATACCCATCGAAGCCTTTGGAACTTAACTGGCAATTGCGCTGGCTACTAAGTCAAGTCTCCATACCTCCTCTGCTTCATGAAGTCAATGGGATTCAGTGGTACGAAGCACACGGTAGCACCCCTCACCAGCTTTGGATATGCTGAAGAGAGTAGCAGTAGCCCCAGTTGCTTTTTATGAACCAGCTTCCCAGGTGGGCGCCACACTGATTTTGAGTTCTGTCTCGGCTGAGCCAGGCAAAGTAGTCATGATATAGTGCCGCATAGAAAATATTTATGGTTGATTGAATCTGTCCTTGTAGAAACGATGAGAACCACTCATGGACATGACCACCAATCCCATGCGAAAGGGGAATGTGGTTAACAGTGCCCAGTGGTCTACAGATTCAAAGACTACCAAACAATTGAGAAGAATGAGCAAAGAGGTACCCCAAATCCAGCATCCTAATGGCGCCGACCACCACCTTCAGGGGGTCGTCAGTGTGCGACAAACCAGACTGATGATAGAGACAAAGAACATTTTGGTCAATTCCGGGTTTTTTTTTGCAACTGCAAAGCTTCATAGATTCTAAGGCTGACTCTTTGTACTCCTGTTTAATGTGAATTCCCCCACAGTAATAGATCTACAAACATGACATGTGACTTACTCTGACCCTGTCCTACAGACCATTAGGAGGCACCGTCCTGCTGGAAATTCTACGCAATTTCTTCAGACAAGTCTACCAACCGAACTATTGAGAAGGGAATATTGTAATACCTTTATATTATAGCCAAAATATTGGGGACCATTATATAGAAAGGTAAGGTATGTAGAGATTTTTATGCATAAGTCCACATATATGTACCTTGTATATATATGTATGCATGTATGTATGTGTGTGTGTGCATGTGTATGTACCTTCAAGGTCTGTATATGTGGAGTTAAGAATAGTAAATCTATACTTCCTTTAAGCACTTACCTTTCCATATTTTGATGCTTGATATTTTGGCTATGAGATAAAGGAAACACGATATTCCTGTACTCGATATTCGAGTGAACATCCGCCAATGTATAGAAATAGAGCCTCCCCCTGAGAACTAACCCCAGCAGTGAATAAGGAAGGAGAAATCCCCTCATTGCAATCCAGGTCATGCTTCTCAAGAAATCAATGCACATGGCGGAAGGCATTGCAATGTGTGGAGACATTCAACTGGAGAACATCCCCTGGAGCAGCCTCCTGCTTCACACTCCATCAGGATGATGGATCTCTCGGAGTTCAAAGGTTAGGGCCACGCAAGCGCCTCCCTTCCAACGAGAGGGAAGCCTGTGAAGCCCACAAAACCCTCCCTACTTTAGCAGCAGCCGGACAACCACTGACAACGGAAAAGATTCAGTGATCTGAGGGTAGAAAGTGGGAATCACACCTGAAACAATGGATCATCCCCTTCCAAAATGCAAGCAGAGACAGTTCCAGCTCTGACGGGTGGAAGGAGCGCTCTAGCAGTCTCTGTCTAGATTAGCAGCATTGAGAGAAATGCAAGGTCAGGTGGGCAAACACTGGTTAAGCAGGCTGCATGTGAAGGCCGACTGGTTACCGACCACCATGGCTCAAGAGTGTCCTGTATATACCAAAAAAGAGGGACTGAGGGCTTTTTTCAGGTCCAGCATACGTGCCCAAACCGTATAAATACAAAGAGTATGCAGTTCCTAATCGCAAGAGGGGGGAAAGAGAAGAGCCAGGCTTGAATGGTGTACATTAACAAGGGGAACAGGGGTTCCACCTGTTGGAATTTAGGGCCCTCACACACCCGGCTGGGTGTCATGCTTCATCATAGGGCGTGCTCCTCGTCAGGTCGACGCTGCAATACCGGACGGGCTCCCTATGAGGGGCTCTTTGGCGGAGATATTTTATTCCAAAGTGCCGTAAGGTGCCGTGGGGGTGAGGGGCCTAAGTAGTGTAGATGAGGTGAGTGTAAGTGAGTGACTTGAAGGAAAATTAAAACAGAAGGAAGGGTCACCGATTTTTTTTAATCAATAGGCCTTCCAACCTGGTTAAAAAGAAGAGGCACACTCCAAAAGTAATGGCTCGGGTTTGGCGCTATGTTATGTGGTCAACATGTTTCTCGCCTGATGGTCAGTTGATCTAGTGGCGATTCGTCAGGACCTAATAAAATCAATTCCATCTACACAAGGGTGGTTGTCTGGTGATGTTTACCTAGATAAACTAACCTAAACAATACTCTAAATGTAGTACCTGTTGAAGTGTGACCAGCCCTAATCGGGTCTGTAATCTACAGCATCAATTCCCGGCAGGAAAGACACATGGTAATTCCCAGTGTCAGGTGCAGGAGTCGCAACACGTACGCCGAACTACCCAATACTGCCGGGAACTGGGAGGTATTGAGTAGGTCAGCGGACGTGTTGCGACTCCTGCAACTGACACTGGGAATTACCATGTGTCTTTCCTGCCGGGAATTGATGCTGTAGACTACAGACCCGATTAGGGCTGGTCACACTTCAACAGGTACTACATTTAGAGTATTGTTTAGGTTGGTTTATCTAGGCAAACATCACCAGACAACCACCTTTGTTTAGATAGAATTGATTTTATTAGGTCCTGACGAATCGCCACTAGATCAACTGACCATCAGGCGAGAAACATGTTGGACACATAACATAGCGCCAAACCCGAGCCATTACCTCTGGAGTGTGCCTCTTCTTTTTAACCCAGTTGGAAGGCCTATTGATTAAAAAAAAAATTCGGTGACACTTCCTTCCGTTTTAATTTTCCTTCAAGTCACTCACTTACACTCACCTCATCTACACTACTTAGGCCCCCTCACCCCCACGGCACCTCACGGCACTTTGGAATAAAAGATCTCCGCCAAAGAGCCCCTCATAGGGAGCCCGTCAGGTATTGCAGCACCGACCTGACGAGGAGCACGCCCTATGATGAAGCATGACACCCAGCCAGGTGTGTGAGGGCCCTAAATTCCAACAGGTGGAACCCCGTTCCCCTTGTTAATGTAGACCACTCGAGCCTGGCTCTTCTCTTTCCCCCCTCTTGCGATTAGGAACTGCATACTCTTTGTATTTATTCAAGAGTGTCACGGCCAGCAGCCCTCCCTAGACATACTTCAGGTGCCTGGCAGCAGCACAAGCGTAGGGCCCAGGCCTATCATAGGATAAGACAGCAAAACAGCTTCTTCTTCTGAAAGATCACTTTAAGCATGCACAAACCCCTTGGTACAGAGCTCACAATACCTACTTACCCAATTTGATGATGGTCAACTTCCTGCAAATCCATGAGGATAAACAGACACTAGTGCCAATAGGCCGTGGGCACACCACAGAGAGCACCCGACTCCTGAGTGGAGGGATCCTGTGATGTCAGAAAGGTGGAAGAGCAACATGAAGCAGAGCTATCAACTGGGAATCTCTTCATGCACAAATATATGGGCCAAATCAGTGGGTTTATCGATTCGGAAGCTGGGTAACAGAAGGCAACCAGAGCTCGTGCCAGGCCTCTTCAGCATATCTAGAGCTACCAAGGGGCGCTATAGTGTACAGAATGACCTCGACTTGAGGCAGAGGAGGTATGAAGCCCTGGCTTAACAGCCAGCACAATGGCCAGCAAGGCTCCTAACACCTCAGAGGACATGCTCTCCTGAGACATGCATCTTGAAATGGCGAGAATGTGCCATAGGGCTGCTCTGGCCACCATCCAAGAATATAGGACCCAGTCACTCATTAGGAGAACGGCCCGTCTCTAGGCAGGACTTCTACCCAATGCCCCGATCTTTGTAATGCTCACTTTCAGGGCTGGCCTCCCAAGCATAAAATGTTGACTAGGAAATGAGACAGGGAAACTGGCCAGGTTGGTCTAAAGTGACCCCCAAACTTCACTAGAATTCTCCAGAACAAACAGACCCTGGGACATTACTAAACAGAAAATCCCACCTTCCCAGGGAAATCGATATCACCATCTTCCATTGCACTGGTGAGCGGAGAGCATGTAGTTTGTTCTCTCTCTGCACACTTCAGTGGATCAGTCTGGAAGGGAAGGTTTTATTCTACGTTGTAGGTCTAGAGGCATAACTCGTGCTACAAGTTGAGAAGTCAAAGGCCCTCATTACAAGTTTGTCGGAATAGGATGGGGTATTTACCACACGCAGTAAATGTCATTACGCCAGGGTGAGGCACTTACCACGTGTGGTAAATACTTAGTATTTCGAGTTTTTAAAAAGAAAAATGTGCATAACATGCAGAATCGTTTTTTAGCACACTGAATTCCGCATGTTTTGCCTTTCTTCTGGGCCTTTTCCCATGATACATTTCAGCAGGTTTGACCTAATTTATCAGGCAATAACTTTGAGGATGTGTTAATTATCACATGACTCGTAATTCTGATCTAAAGGGTGCATGGGGAGACGAGGGAAACAACATAGGCGGGCAGTAACTTTGGCTTCATATACTAATATTGACCATTTTTGATAGCTGTTTTGCCTCATACTAGTTTTTGTTTCCTGTTCAGGATCCTTTCCTTTTATTACACAAAAAGCCTTATTGGATTTTTACACTTTGATGTTCCATTGTAAGTGGGCTAACATATTACCTTTCAGATGTGCTTTGACGACTTGAGTAAGGTGGAATCTCTAGTTTGTTGTTTGCTGAATGGTTTCAGAGCTCAATCCAACATGCTACCTTTCTAGTAAGGTGCCTTCATCTGATCCGGCATTTAAAGCCTTCGAAAATGTGTCAATACTGTTATATCTGCCACAACATTTTTCTGATTCTTTTCAACATCATTTGGGTATGTCGTTCTTTCCAAAGGTGGTCTCTATATTTTGTTGAGATCAGCCTATCCTTTTCTGATTTATTTCCTTGAACCCTGAGAAAGAAGGGCAATGAAAATAGTAAAGCCAAAATGAGTTGCTAAACCTTTTCATTACCCAGAATCCTACTCTTTTTTGTGACAATCCCTAAAGTTTCATGTCCAACCACCCTATGCTTGCTTGGTTCACTCAACCGTATGCTTTGTTTGGGTATTAGACAGCATGATTAGCGGTCAGGGTAAGGACCTCATAAGCCCAGAGATTGCAGGAATTGTGATAGATCCTTCAAAAAGTGCTGAGAGAGCCACAGTAGTTGATTGTCTGGAAAAGGGGACTAACCCTCATTATAAAGCTTCTGCCGAGGATGAGCCAGATGAAGGTTAATGGAGAAGCTTTTAAATATACTGCCATTGCCTGGACCGCTAGAAAAGAGATTTAGGTCCTGATTTAGTGTTTGGCAGAGTGTTGACAGATATCCCGTCTGCCTTATTAAAAGTACAATAGAATATAATGCACTTGAAATAAGGTGGACAAGATATCCATCACGTTTGTGACGGAGTAACCCATCTGCCAAATTCTAAATCAGGCCCTTAGTGTCATAACTATCCCACTTTCTGAATGGGTACAGTGCAAGGTTCTTGAGGGTTTCTTGTTAACTTTTGCTCCTTGGCTTTCTGGAACAGGAAGTCCTACTGACTGAGAACCTGAATGTCAATAAACACTTCCTTTAATTGCTGTTTGTGGAGTTATAGGTCTCTGTGCCTTAAAGGGTAGGAAGGAGGAGTGCAGTAACTCATTGCCATCAATGTCAAATGGAAGTCAATCAATGTGTATGTTTTGGTGACAAATGGTTCTCTTTGACCCCATTATCTTTGCCACAACATCCCAAACCAACAGTTACTTTTCATCGTAGAAGGAAGAAGTAGGACTCAGAGGAAGCTGACTCTCTGCTTCCAATCAGCAAAACCTGCTCTAAGTCCCGGGGATGAAATTAAAGTAATTAATGAAAGTACAGAATTGATGGAAATTTAATTAGTGTTCATTGCCATCCATTAGACAGCGCGACGCAGCTGGGGCCTGTTTTGCTGGTGTATACAACACTCCTGTCTCCTTCCACATGACAGGGCCTTATGTTAATTCGAGGATGCTCATTGCACTGGTACATCTGACACAGACAGCGAAGACCACCCACTAATAGTCCAGGTACAATGCGGGAAAGCTAAACAATATGTGCATAGGAAACATTGCACAAATGGTTCGTAATTTTCGACACTCTACCATTAATAATTAACTAGACATTTCCTGACTTCTTATGTATTTGAGCTGGTGAGTCAGCATGTGTCTAAGTGTGTATATCTCTGTTCATGCCCGTTTGTGTTTTTCAGTATGTGCAACTGGGTGCTTATGTGTAAGTCTATGTAACACTCAAAGACTGTATGTGTGAACATAAATGCCTTTTGTGTGTGTATCTGAGCTTTATGTGTGTTGTGCATTTGAGTTTGTGTCTATGCTTACATATCTGTACCTAGATCAGAGGTCTTCAAATATGTTTGCTCTGAGGCCTCCTAAGCGAAACGTTTTGAAGTCAGGCCCCCCTCCAAAACTTTGAGCAAGGACTGCAGAAGTGGGCAGAGCTGAGCTCCAAGGGCGGGGCTTATGAAATCATTTCAGGGGTACTTTTTCTGTAGCTCATAATCTACACTAAATGAAAGACTTATAACAGAGCAAATGCATAAAAAAACAGAAACTTACCAGAAAGTACTGCTTTTCATAGTTGAGGCATTGTGAGCACCCTCACACTCCTGGAGCCTTATACAGCTGCACCTGCTGCACCAATGACAGCTGTAGCACTGACCAGCAGGTTGTCTCCTCTGCCTTATAACCCCTTCTTTACCATGCCTGGTCATCATGCAAATCTTAAAACAGGGTCTATCTTTCATAAACAAAATGAGATTCCACATGTTGCCCCCTCTTTGCCGCAAAGGTGCCCTCAGTCCTAATGCAAGGGAAATGGGCTCTCATTCCTCTTTTGTAAAGTAAGACAGTGGTAATTGTGATGCAGTGGGCCTGTCCCACCCTTGGGTCACAGTGCCTGTGCACATGCTTCACTTAAGATAGCTACTGTCTTGCAAAGTGAGCTATCTCCTCTGCCCTTCATTAAACACATGTCACCATTGTGCCCCATCCCTCTCCATTCTACTGCCATCTCTCTGAGGCCCAAGGTAAGCTGTCTCCTCTGCTTCAATGTACCCCTTCCTTAGGCCACTGCTTTGAAGTCCAAGCAACACGGTCACAGCAAGGGTGCACTGAGTCCTAATGAAAGATTGAGGGATAGCAAAACAGCCATAACTGCGGTTTACTTGGCCTCTCACATGGCCTCTAAAATAATGCCTCACGGCCCTGGGCCCCAGTGCTGCTGTGCCTGTAGCACCAATTATATCGATAGTCCTGTGATGCAGAGGGTCTCCTCTGCCCCCTCCACTGGGCCATTACTTCTGGGTCTGAGGGACAAAGCAGGCCATTTGCCCCGTTGTGTACAAAATAAAACATTGCATCCCCCCCTCCCTAGAAAGGAAAATGGGCCCCCATATCCCTTTTTGGTAGTAAGACATCCCTAACTGGGAATGCAGTAGCCCTCACACCTCTGGCCTCAGTCCTACTGCACCTGTTGCACTACTAGTAATGCTGGCCCTTAAGAAAATGAACCTCCATAACCTGCGCGTTCCCAGGAAGCTATCCCTGTCCATTTATAAACAAACACATTACCCCCCACATGGCGCTCCCTTCTTTGGGCAATCTCTGTGTCGCTATCCATAGATCTTGATCCCTTACTCTTTCTCCTGGGCCACTACTCAGAGACCCCAGCAGATCAAGGGTCTTCCTCTGAATGCCACCCTGCTGGTCTCCCCCCTCCCACCTAGAGTGCATTCTTTGAAAGGACACTTATTAAAATATCTGCACTAGGACCTGTGGTACTAAAATATATATTTTGAAAACACTTGTTTTATATTAAACTCTTAGGCCCTGATTCACAAAGAATCTCCGCACACGGGGCGGAGGCTCTGCAGTTGTAGCGGGATCTCCACACTCGCACTGCAGTGCGGATATACCACCACGAGTGCAGCGATCCCACTGCGACTGAGGAGCCTCCGCCCGAGTGCAGAGGCTCTTTGTGAACCAAGACCTAAATCATTTTGCAGCAAACCTATCTTATGCTGCGTGTAATACAATTTTAAAATGGCTTGCATATTCACAGTGCTTTCTGTCACAGGCTGAGACCTTGTAGTACTATAAGTTCACAAGCTACCATTCCCCACTGTGCCAACTGGGATTCAATTTGGTGACTCTGTGGTCACACACCAAGAGAACTGCAGGGATTGTATTAAGTGTGTGGGGTTTCCTAACGTAAAATAGTGCATTCACCCCACCAATTAGCTTAACTTGTATATATTTTTAATTTAAATTGACTGCACTCTTTTATATGCTCTTACATGAAGGCAAAAAAAAAAAAACCAACATAATGGATAGAGAATATTTGACTCTATTTAGCCACATCTTTTACCCGATCCCCACACTCATTGACCCTGCCCCAATGTGCACTTAGGGTCACAGTTCCCATACCTTTTTTATGCACTTCAACAGCATTATGTAAATAAAGACAGCCTGGAAATGTGCCAAATAAACAAGTTCATGCTTCCAGGCCATCTTCATTAAAAGTACTTACAGAGGCATATTCGCCCCATCGGGTATACATACATGGACCTCCAAGGGGATGCGGGCCCCACAAATGGAAGACTTTTGGTCTAGATGTACAAATGTGCCCGAGTGTCTGTGTCAATATGTCTGCAAATGTGTCTGTATCAACTGCTATATGTCTGTTTATAAATGTGTGTTTATGTATCTGGGCCTGTTCATTTGCGTTTGTGTACAGGGCCAATTTTATACATTAACCACACAGGCCGATTGCTAAAACATCCCCGCTTGCTGGGGCAGGTGTGGTACTCGAATATCGTCTGACATACACATCATCTTCTGAATATCGTTTACAAAAATATTGCTCCATTGAAGTTAATAATAGAAAATCTTCTCTCAGTGGGATGATGATTTTTGTAAACAATATTTAGAACATGATACTTATGTCAGACGACATTTCTGATAATGATATTCTGACACACAGCTGCTAGGGAGCCGCGGCAACCACCACGTAATCCTGGAGTGTTTTGCAGGTCTGGGGCAGCATGTACATAAAGAAGGGGGAGTGGTGGGCGTCAAAAATGTATTAACCTTAGAGCACCAAGATACACTGAGACATCCCTGCATGTGTTTAAGGCTATTGTAAGTATTGCAAGTTAATTTGAGTTCCTCTCTGCATGCGCTTGCTGGATTTGTTCACTTTATGTGTATGTTTAAGACTATTATGATTAAGTATGTGTATCTGCGTGTTCCCTGCTGTCCGTGTTACTTTTTGCGTGTTTCTGAATGCATTTGTATGTATTTGCATGATCATGCCTATCTGTGTCTGTGTATCTGTGTTTGTGTGTGCAATTTGGAATATAATGGAGGCCACTGAAATATTCATTGGGACCCCTGTTCTAGCTCTAACAGGCATTACACTCCTGACCTGCATCAGCACTCTGTTCTTCTAGTAGTAGAACCCAGGTGTGTCTGTCCATCCCCTCCATCGCTGCTACCCCGAGGACCCAGGTTTCCATTATTGGCCTCATAAACTTGATGTATCTCCCACCCTCAATCTGATAAGACAGACACCGGTCCAACAGGGAGGATGTTTGCATTGTGCTGCATGTATGAAATAATAATCATTACATACACCACACATAGTACAAACATCTTCCCTCCAGACCTGCTCAATAACGGCCCACACCAACTCTGAGGTTTCATTCGAGATCCATATTTCAAATCTTATCACAACAGTGACCCACCTGATTCTGGCAAAGCAGGTCAGTATTGAATGCCTTCTCACTGGTTGCTTTAGTTCGATTCAATCATATGCGGCAACTGTCTGTACTTCAGGTCTGCACCAGCCCATGCTGCAAACCAGACTATACCAAGCTGCCACACCCCTCTGCCAATGTATCCGAACCCTGATCTCTGCAACAGCATCAAAAGACTTAGAATCGCAAAACTCCTCTGCAAGCACATCCTCATTTCGACCAGAAACAAACCTGGCTCTAGACACCTTACAGACCCTGCCGATGGGTCTCAATCCTGCACCGTGCTGATAGCACCTACCTACTATAGCCGTCCTGGCCACCACCAATATCCTGATGCATGTATCTTGATTCTGAATGGAAGTACTCTAGCTGGCTTCCAGCTGTTGACTCCCTCAGTGGCGTAACATAGGCCCCCGCAGCCTATGCGGTGCGAGGGGAGCTGAGCTCCAGGGGCCCCCTCAGCACAGTACCCTGGCCTGAGAGCTCCTGGTTGAGTCCGGAGGGGGGCCCACCCATTACGTTGCAGGGGGACCCCTTCAAGTTTCGTAATGACACTGGACATAGCACTGTTTGTGCAGCTGAATGTTAGCCTGCATTGCCTTGTAATATGTAAGTGCCGCCCACATCCCGATGGCTGACGTTTAACGCTGGGCTGAGTGACTGAGCTGGTTCATTTCACAATAATCCTTCATCGCAATGGAGTCTCGGCCACTTCCGGTGAAGAACCAGAACCCACTCCTCTCCCCAATCTGCCTTCGCACCTGTTATTGTTCTTCAGCTTGATGTGCTCGGTGGGTTCCAGCGTTTGACCGTTCTTCAGCCACACAATCTGAGGTGGCGGCTCTCCCTGGGCCTGGCAGGTGAAGATGGCGGTGGTCCCCACTGGGCGGGATATGGACTGCGGGTGTTGCAGAAACTCTGCAGGGGCTGCAAAGAAAACAAAAATAGAACCTGTGATTAGACATAGCACCAGTAGCTCTCAGTTTTGCTGTTTGACCAGTACATTCATTTATTTGTGATCATTTAATTATAAGGATATTTGTTTATATTCAAAATGGGTCCTGGTGCAGTTAGAGGTTAAATTAGTGGCGGCTCCTCTGCAATGGCGGAGGAGCATCGCCCCACTGCCTGGCTCAGAGCCAGCAAATGAAAAATAAAACGATGTTCTAGCATCGTTTAATTTTTCATTTGCCAGCTCTGAGCCAGTTTGTGCAGGGAGGGGTGGGGGCACGGGAGGAGGAGTGCTATGTTTACTCCCTAAGTGCGCATATGAGTTTGGCCGGCCGTCTCAGGCCGACCAAAACACACATGCACACTTAGGTATCTCCAGCCCGGCTGCATTGAACAGCTAGGCCTCCCACATACTCCCTGGCCTGAGGGGAGAGTCTTTTCAGCCTGCTAAGGCCAATCCCTGTGCTGCTCTCCTAGCAGGAGAGCAGTGTGGGGATTGGACGAGAGTCTGCCCCAGGGGCTGCCGGGAACAGGAAGAGAAGAAGAAGCATGACGCGGGAGGCAAGCGGCGGCTTCAGATAAGGACTTTTATTATTATATATTCTAGCCCCCCCCCCTTACGGGCCATGCCCCCCCTGCGCTACCCCTCCCATGTTCCATCCACTCGCCTCACCACCCTTTGTTTGTGGCGGCCGCCACTGGGTTAAATGGTACTGTTGTTTACCATTGGTGTCCCAGAATCACAATGTAGTTGCACTTCAATCTTATAATCAAATTACTCCATTTAAGCACTCGATTCTTCAGTCTCCCAATTCCAGTTTATAAATGGGCATTTAAAAAATGTAAAAAAGTATGAAGATGTTGATTGGCTGGCAATAAGGTGGTAGTCGTATCTAACTTTGATTCAGACACCTTTGCATCGAGGCCCTTCCCTCAGTCAGGCCCCGACACTGCCCTATAGGCAAATAAAGTTTACAAGACTCAGGCTTCCCAAATCTGGATTTATGCATTTTCGTCTCACGTCACATGCTTTGCTGATAGAAAGCACTGTGAGTGATTTGAACTTCTAGTTGCACGCTATCAAAATAACTCAAATTGAAACTACAGCCTACGGTGTGCAAGGTTTCGGCAAGGCATGTATTTTCACCTATATTTTTGTACTCTATATTTTCACATGATACTTCTCAGACCATATCCAGCCATGGTGGGTAAGGGCATGGATATGGACCCATGACACCGAGGCCCTAGGTTTCAAGTGTGAAGCAGGCCTTGGCTGGAAGAGGACAGAGTACCCAGTGCAATGGTGTGGAAGGCACTGGTACCAAAGTGAGGACCAGAAAAAACCCTGATGTGCTAAGACTTGTTTCAGGGACCCTCACTCCTACGACGTGGGAGGTGTCTGCGGGGCTTACTCTTGTGTAAAGGGTCGCATCGAGGTCACTCAGTTGAAGGTCAATGGTGATCTTTCCTTTGCTGAGGGCCACAGGTATGTGCAGGAGACTAGGGGTCTGATTAAGAGACTGACGGATGTGCGCTCTATCACTAAGGTGAGGGATACCCCGTCTGCCTTATTACAAGTGAATTATATCCTGCTGCGCTGGTAATAAGGCGGACAGGATATCGTACACGTCTGTCAAGCTCTAAATAAGGGCCAGGTCTATTTATTTACATAATAATCCACTTCTACTTGCCAGTATGTTGGATTCATCGTACAAAGAAAAAAATATGTGGTAAAGCCACCCATCGTAGTGCCACTCACTGTATCGACCTCGGAAGAACCACCCCACGTGATTCACGACTGTGACTTCGCTGTTGCTTACATGTTTCCAGCAAGTAACCTGCTACCCTCCCTCACTGATGGATATTAGCAGGCAGAAGAAACGATGGGCTTTTTCATTTCTTCTGACATGGCTGTACGCAGACGGGTGCCAGGTTCCTGCGCTTCTGGTCTTTGGCCTTTCAGCCAGCCTTGTCAGAGGGAGAGAAATGGCTTCTGTGCTTGAGCAGCTAAGCCCCTGCCTGCAATCCACAACTGTGCAGTCAATCTCGGCTAAGACCTCGGTGGAGCGCTTCGACTCCTTCAGCACAGCCCTGACACAGCCACACACCAGAGACAGGAGAGGATTTACAAGCATCCTTCTGTAGGCCACCGGCACCTAGTACTGGTAAATGCATGCAGCCCTTGCCATCTATGACGTGGCTTGAGAACCAAAGGCAGGAAGGCAGGGACCGCCACGGGCGGCAGAGTGCCTAGCTACGCCACTGCAACAGGATAATATATCCCATAAGACAGGACCATCGCCGACCCCGCTGCTCCAGCATGCAGGCAAGAGCTGGCTACACAGGGAGCAGGCTTGCAATGAATGCTGTGGCAGAGCAGTCAGGTGCTTTTCTGCCTTCCTACGCAGGCAGAGTAGAGGGAGTCCATAAGGAAGACAGGCAGGCCAGGCAAGGAACCCGATGTGTTGGTACAAGAAATATGTTTTGTGTTACTTCATTGATAACCTCTTACATAGCACGAATCAAAGGTTTTGGCACTTCATGGAGTGTTTATTACCACCCAACAATACCAAATTTATAAACCACAGAAACATGAGAAATTAAGCAAAATCGTCGAAGGATCCAATGTATGCCTGTTACATGCAGCTGTTTCCAGTGTGTGCAAAACACAGACAGCACTTTATCTTAGGACCCCCAGATTACACAGGGGTCTCTGCAACAAAAGCATTTACGCATTCCCCTATCTTACTTGGAATGCAAGTTTTTAATATTACATTACAAGCATTGTGTGTGAGCAGGCAAATTAAATCTCAAAGTTATTTTTGATTATTCAAACCTTTGACTAGAGATTACGGAGAACTCTGCCTCCAACAAGTGCGTTAACCACCAGAGCTATTAGTCACCAAGAACCCGCATTATTTACAGCACTTCACAATAGCACAGCATGGAGAAAGACTTCAAAAAGCAATCATTCATCCAGCGGCTTCTGAATAAAGGCGCACCAGGCTGAAGGTGCGATCAGCCTCGCCAATGCAGCGTTCAGAGTATACACCTAGCGGGCATTACCACACAGACCCCGTCCCTTTCACAAGGACACTGGCGTATGGGTGCCACCTGAGGTCAATAAACAATGCAGCGTTTGATTCGGGGACTGACCTGATTAAAACTAGTTGACAACTTGCAATGTCAAGTTGTGATACCAAAAACACGCCAAAGCAGGTTCTTGTGAGCCAATGACACAGAAAAATAACAGCTTGTACAAATGAAGGTTCCAGAAGAAACAGCAGTACAAAAAAATGTGTGTATGATTTGGCCTTGTAGAAACATGCCACTCTCATCAAATGCCCAGCACCGCCCCCGTGCACCATAACGAGCTGAATTATGTTTTTATTCTGTACTGTGCCCCTTAAAAAACAGCTGTGACACGGCCCTATTTCACCTCCAAAAATGTAATTACTGGTAAAGCAGGGGGGTAAAATTCAATTTTAACCGACGGGCAAAAAAGCCATTTCATATGCGCTGAAAAGCCATAACGCTGAGTAACGGCCGCGCAATTATTAATGTTCCTTCTTTTTAAATGCATTAATGGGTTTTGCTGTGATCACAGGGGGGGTTATGGGGAGGGAGCCTGTGTTTCCCGCGGGGAATTCATAGTCCGAGCCACACCGGTGGCACCGCCAATTAACGCTGGTCAAAAGGATGGACCAGTAATTTTCATTTCTATGAACTGTCAGAAGGCACAAAATTACATTTAAATTACTTATTGTACACCACTCTTTACCCCTACTCCCCAACCAACAGACTGAAGAGGATTGTTTGGAGGCTTCATGAAAATTACATTTACAGTTATCATGGTAGCGTTTACAGTGCTTCGAAGCTACAAGTCTTTAGCAAGGAGTGCTAAACAAAACAAACAAAAAAATACTGCTGCTGCCACTACTATCATTAACATTCTCACGCTGTGGTCTATTTAGGATCAGATCATATTGTTCTCTGAAACATTGCAAAGGCTGGTGGACTGTATGGCAATGCTAAACACACCTCTCTCTATTTCTCTCCCTTTTTTTCGCGTAAAGCACTCTGTCTCTCTCCTGTCTCCATCACTTTCTCTCGCTACATTTCTCTATCTCCATCTCTCCTCTCTCCACTCATTGTCTTTCTCATCACTCACTTCTCGCCCTCTGTTTCTCTCTCTCTCTCTCTCTCTATACATATATCTATATATATATATTTTTTTTTTCATTGAAAAAAACAAAGGTTACAGGGACATTATAGTTAGGCTCACATCTTAGTAGGTAATATGGTGGTCGCCAGTAGGTAGTGATAGTTAGGACCATGTTTCCAAAGGAAAAGCAATTTTTGACTTGCCTATATCTTTAGTGCCGTTTGACGAACCTTCACATAATTTCCCCCAAAAAAGAACGCCAGTGATTCTTGTTGCGCATGGAAAGTTTCAGGGCGATCCGTCAAGCGGGGGCCGAGAAAAAAGGAGAGCTCAAAAAAATGTTTTTCCCATGTTAAATACCATAGGGATTTTGAACACAACTACAGCCTGAACCGTTGGACGGAAATTCACCAAATTTGGCAGAAAGGTAGCTTTTGTTCCAGAAAGAACCCTTTTTTGTTATTTGGTGTAAATCCGTTCAGTAGTTTGAGAAATATTAAAGAAAAAACAAATTTGCATATCTAGGGACGCGAAGGCTCCGCGAACCCTGCCGTTCTTGTGCTGAGATCTGATTGGCTGCCAACACTTCAATCAGGAATTTTTGGCAGCCATCTTAGGACTCGGCTTCAGCCGAGTCCCTGAAAAAAAGTTGTAAAAAAAAGAAAGGGGGGCAGGGTAGGAATATCCTGATCCCTTAACTCTGGTGTTGGGGTCATCAGGGCAAAAAAGCATTTTTTCTAAAAATCTTCACCAAAAATGGCAGAGAGTCCGTACCTCCAGCAAAAAAAACCCCAAAAACCAAGCGCGCTTGTTTCGAAATGAGCCAGGTCTTCGGGGTATTATTTTTTTTAAAGGAGGGGGTGCGCATGGGGCCCCCCTCCAAAGGTGCATTGAGCCCTGGGGACCACCACCTCGCCGGGTCTCTAGTGATAAAAAAGGAGGGGGGCATAGGGCCCCCCTCCTGAGGCTCTATAAGACTCGGGACCACCACCTTCCCGGGGCTAAAGAAAGAGTAATGGGGTGCCGTGCAGACCCCCAGAGCCCCTGGGACTACCACCTCCACAGGGCTAAAAACGGTTAATGGGGGGGACCCACGGACCCCCTGGGCCCCAGGGACCACCACCTCCTGGCTGATGAGGGGTGTTACCCCAAAACCGGTCCCAGTATGCTTGTCTCCGGTCCAGGGAGGACCTGGCCTGGCAGTTCGGACTGGACTGTTCCTATGAGGCACAGGGTCAAGACTGATCTGCATATGGCTAGGTCTAAACTGGGGTGGCTTAGTGAGCAGAAGAATTATGATGGATTAAACCCAGCTCTGTGCCTGGGGGTGAGTGTTTGAAAAGTTTCAGCATTCCGTCCATCATCTTATTGTGTTTGCTATGTTCGCCCTAAGGGGCCAGGGTATGCCCACACGTGGGTCCCTTGCTCACTTTGCCACTGGATTCAAGCTAGCCTGGCTGATGAGGAGTGAAACTCTGAAACCGGTCCCAGGATGCTTGTTTCCGGTCCAGGGAGGACCTGGCCTGGCAGATCGGGCTGGACTGTTTCCATGAGGTACAGGGTCAAGACAGATCTGCATATGGCTAGGTCTAAACTTGGGTGGCTTAGTGAGCAGAAGAATTAAGATGGATTAAACCCAGATCTGTGACTGGGGGTGAGTGTTTGAAAAGTTTCAGCACTCCATCCATCATCTTATTGTGTTTGCTAAGCTAACAGTTCCGCGCCAAGGAAAAGCAAACACTCTGGTTCCAGCAGGAGGGAGCTGTCAAAGTGCTCCCGTCTGCTGGAAGCAGAGGTTTCATCTCTTGCCCTGACCGCAGACATGCGGGCAAGGAAAGAGATGAAACTATTGCTTTTGCACACAGGGGGCTACATTTACAGCAGCTCCCTGTGTGCAACAGCAATGTCAACTCACACAGGAGGCGGGGAGCCAGCAGGGACCGCGGGGGACTGGGTAGGCTCCAAGGCACCTAGGGAAACATGGCTGGGCCACGGGGATACAGTCTCAAGGACCAAATTCGGCCCGGGGAGGGGGGCCAAGCAGCCCCTCCCCTTTTTGAATATATAAATTAAGGCAGAGCCCCCAGGGATGGGGGTCTCCGGGGCTGAAATTGGCTTGGGGAAGAGGGGCCATGTGGCCCCCCTTCCCTGTTGAATATATATAAATTAAGGTCGGGGCATGGGGTCCCTGAGGCTAAAATCGGCCCAGGAAGGGGGCTGTGCGGCTCCCCTCCCCCATTGAACAATGGCCGGGCCCCAGGGATGGGTTCCCTGGGTCGAAATTGGCCCGAGGAGGGGGGCACATGGCCCCCCTCCCTTGTGCAGAGGGCAGAAAAACAAGCAGAAAAGGGAGGGCAGAAAGGGTAAAACAGAAGGCAGAAAAAAGAGCAGGAAAGGAAAAACAGAGCAGAAGAGGGCAAAACAGAGGGCAGAAAAAACAGTAGTAAAGGTAAAACAGAGGCAGAAAAAAGAGCAGGAAAGGCAAAACAGAGGGCAGAAACCAAGCAGAAAAGGCAAAAGAGACGGCAGAAAAACGAGCAGGAAAGGCAAAACAGATTAGAGAGGGTAAAATAGAGGGCAGAAAAACGAGTAGGAAAGGCACAACAGTGGAAGAGGGCAAAACAGACAGCACTCAGACACCCACTCACAGACCCAATCAGAGACTCACGCACCCACTCAGACCCACTGAGATACTCATACACCCACTCAAAGTCTAATGAACCCACCCAGAGACTCACACACCCACTCACAGACCCACTGAGACTCATGCACCTACCCACATACCATCTCAGACTCACGCACTCACTCACAGACTCACTTAGACTCATGTACTCATTCACAGACCCACTGAGACTCATGCACTCATTCGCAGACCCACTCAGAAACTCATGTACCCCACTCACAGATCTACTCAGACACTCATGCACCCACTCCAGACCCACTTAGACACTCATACACCCACTCACAGACCCAATCAGAGACTCATGAACCCACTGACAGACCCACTCAGAGACTCATGCACTCACAGATCCACTCATAGACTCATGTACTCACTCACAGACCCACTCAGAGACTCATGCACTCACTTACAGACCCACTCAGAGACTCCGGTACTCACTCACAGAACCACTCACAACCCACTTACTGACTCACTCAGAGACTCACACACCCACTGACAAACCCACTGAGATTCATGTACTCACTCACAGACCTACTCAGAGACTCATACACTTGTCACAGACCTACTCAGACTCTCACGCACCCACTCACAGATATTCACACATCCACACACAGAAGACCTACTCAGACTTTCACGCATTAACTCACAGACCAACTCAGACACTCATGCACTTACTCACAGACCCACTGAGACACTCATGCACCCACACAGTCCCACTCAGGCACTCATGCATCCACTTACATACCCAGTTAGAGACTTATGCACCCACTGAGGTACTCATACACCCACTCACAGACCCACCTACAGACTCATGCACCCACTCACACACCCACTGAGGTACTCATGCACCCAGGCAGACTCACCCAGCAACTCAAACCCCCATTCAAAGAACAACTACGACACTCATGCACCCAATCACAGACCCACCCATATATTCACGCACACACACACTCACAGACCAACTAAGACACTCATACACCCATTCACAGACCCAGACACTCATGCACCTACTCACAGACCTACTCAGAGACTCATGCACCCACTCAGAGACTCACGCATCCACAGACAGACCCAGTCAGACACTCACGCACCAACTCATAGACCCACTCAAAGACTTATGCACTGTCTCACAGAACCACTCAGAGAATTACACACCCACTCACAGACCTACTGAGACACTCACACACCCACTAACAGACCCAATCAGACACTCTCACACCCACTCACAGACCTACTGAGACAATCATGCATGCACTCACACAATCACTGTCAAAGGTTAGTGGTTACAGTTAGGAAATCAAATTTAAAAATCCTTAGAAATTCACTTAAAAATCAAAGGCTACAGGGACATTATAGTTAGGAAACAACATTAAAAAAAAACCTTAGAAATTCACTGGAATAACCAAAGATTACAGGGGCGTTATAGTTAGGAAATAGAATTTTAAAAAACGTAGAAATTCAGCGAAAAAACAAAGGTTACCAGGATGTTATAGTTAAGCTCAGATTTCACTCGTACAAAACTAGTGAAATTCAGCAGTTATAGTTAGCTGAGCTAACTAAAACTTATGCCCCCGCAATGCACTGCTTATGACCTCACATATTGCATCACTCATGACATGATCAGTGACATCACTGATGACATCTCAAATGATATCACTGATGACATCATCCACAGAAGCACTCACACCCCTATACCTCTCATGCACCCACTCACACACCCAGACAACTACTCACATACCCATTCACAGACCCATACAAGTACTCCCACAACCACTCACTCATCCATAGAGCCACTCCCAGATCCACTCACTCACACAGCCAATCACACAACCTCTCACTCACTAATACAGCTACTAATACGACCAGTCACTAACCCATACAGCCACTCCCACAGCCACACACTCGCCCATACAGCTACTCACACTCACTTATTCACCTATACAGCCACTCACACACCCACCCACTCACTCACCTATAAGCCTCTTAACACAGCCACTCAATCACCCATACAAGCACTCACAAGGTCACTCACACACCCACACAACCACTTACATACCCATTTACACATCCATACAAGTACTCACACATCCACTCACTGACCCATACATCCATTTACACAGACACTTACTCTACAATATAGACACTCACACACCAACTCATTTAACCAAACACTCACCCAAACAGCCACTCACTCACCAATACAGCCACTTACACAGCTAGTCATTCACTCATACATCCATTCAGATACCCACTCACTCACCCATACAGTCACTTACACACCCACTCAACCACCCATACTGCCACTCATTTATCCATACAGCCATGGACACACCAACTCACTCACCAATACAGTCACTCACACAGCCACTAAGTCACCCACACAACTACTCACACACCCATGTATACGCCCATATAGCCACTCACACACCCACTCACACATCCGTACAGCCCCTTTCAGACACTCACTCACACATGGATACACACAGTCACACAGCCATTCACATAGTCTATGTTAAAAAATTGAATCACTCATTAGTTATACAGAAAGTATTCTATTTTAACTTTGTAGTACCTTGGTTCATATGTTTAACACTCATAAACCTTTAGAAAACACTCATACTCACTGGATGATGTCATCAGTGATGTCATTTGAGATGTCATCAGTGATGTCACTGACAATGTCATGAGTGATGTGATATGTAAGGTCATAAGCAGTGCATTGTGGGTGCATGAGTTATAGTTAGCTCAGCTAACTATAACGGCTGAATTTCACTGGTTTTGTAGGAGTGAAGCCTGAGCCTAGCTATAATGTCCCTGTAACCTTTGTTTTTTTCAGTGAATATATATTTGAATATATATCCTTTTCTTTCTCTGCTTCTCTCTCTCAGTCCTCATCTCTCTATCTCTTTCACATTCTCTCTCTCTCACTCTCCTGGTTCCTCTTTCCATATCTCTCTTTTTTTCACATAACTGGGCTTCCAGAAAATATGAGGAGATGAAACATTCTGGTCAAGCCATACTATAGTTGGTCCACAGTACCCCCATATTGCTGCCCTATGTAGCAGGGTTTCTGGGTGTACTTTAATCTGGAGGTACACCACAGGTTCAATGGAGCTGTACCGCTGAGATGTTGTTGTGTACCACAGTCTACCCAGACACAAAGGAGACGGTCACGTGCTGATTAGGCGTTGAATTGAGCAGTTATTTTTTGCAGTGATGCACAAGTGGAAATTTAAGAATTTATGGATTATTGGTATAGAATCTGAAGCTGGGCCCTAGGCGCACTCCAGAACAGCTTTAAGCCGTTAAACGTTTAGTGGGAACCAGACAAAGGTACCCGTTGTGTACATGGCAACATTTAGAAACATTAAAGAGGAAGATTTTGAAAAAGAATTACAGGTCTCCTATCTTCTTTTTTTTTTAAATGGAGGTCTCCCATCTGAATCAACAGTGCCAAACCTCTTGCTACCCTCTTGGGAGATCTAGTCTCTGGATGAGCAAATTACGTGGCTTTACATCTACAATGGGTTACACATGAGGAATTGGAATGGCCGTGTCTCTGAATTGTGATATTTTGCTGTTTTTCAAAAACTCAAAGTCAAACCTAGCCACACACTTTGGGACTACAGGTTAGTGGTAATACCATGAACTTGTTTCCCTTTAGAGTGAGCACAAGTATATGGCAGGAGACTGGCAAGTTGAGATGGTCGTCAAAGCTGATCAAGTCTAACCCAAATAAATACCCGGGCAGGGTGAAACAAAGACTAAATGCTGTTTACAGTTGACAATGTCAACTGTCAATTGTCATCCAGAGTAGGCACCCCAAGCGGAACTGGTTGAAAAGCGCACCATCCCTCGTGGCCCTGTGAACACCCACAGCCAGGACACTATCAGACTGAAGACAAAGAAGTGCAAAAAAAAATTGTAACAGGCAGTGATTGATTTCCGGTCCTCGCACCGGCACTTAATCGTCAACACCGGCGCTTATAGCACGAACTCGACCAAAAGGTATTGGAGTGCTTTTCATGAGCACCAGTTAAGGACACATTCATTTTTTGTAGGCACTAGGAAATTAAGTGATTTGCCCAGAATCACAGGATGTTCAGCCTACACCGAGACTCAAACCTGGTTCCCCAGCTCCAAAGTTGGCAGCCCTGGCCGTTATGCCACAATCTCTCCCCACTTGCTTAGTTTCATGGTTAGTGGTTAGGTCTGTTATAGACAGCACTAATAGGAGCAAAGGGCTGGTGCAAGCTGCCTCCTGACGAAAGCCCCGGCACTTATTTTTTCACAAATTAACCACTTGTAACAGGCCTTCCTTATCTGTATACCTAGGATAAAATTTAGGTAAGAGCCGAAGAAGCACCTCATCATAATGCAATAAATGTCCACAAACCAGCTACCTCTTCTATTACACGTTGATTGTGTCTTTGATCCTGTACAGCACTCCACTGCCTTTTGCTTAGATCTGCTACATAAATACCACATATATCCGTATAAACATTATACGATGTTATGGTGGTAGCCTAAATACTACCCACATTACTACATTACCTTCAGAGCATTCCAACT